>QAOA01000506.1:112935-136744 GCA_003255065.1 Cercis canadensis
AAAAAGTAATCCGTGGCAGTGAAAAAACTGAGTAGTGGCGTGTTGCGAAGGAACACGTCGCTACTCTCATGGCACGTCCGAACAGAAGCCGCCACGTTTGTGTCATTCGGACGCGTGGGGCCCACCGGACACGCCGTGAGCCTCACGGCGTGTCCATGTGGAACACGCCGTGAGCCTCACGGCGTGTCCATGTGGAACACGCCGTGAGGCCCACGGCGTGTCCGATGGGCCCCACGCGTCCGAAAAACTTTTTTTTTTAATTTTTGAATTTTAAAAAAGAGTAATATTTGTGTAAATAGTTTGAAAGTTGTAATATTTGTGTAAATATTTTTGCTAATTGTAATATTTCTGTCAAAACGCCTCCAAATTGGGTTAGGGTCAGTAGAACTGTTCCCACTCCAGTCCCAGCATAATTATTAGTGTACAGTTTGTTGAATGTCTTTTGTCTGTCTTGCGTTAGTTTTGGTTCTTCTGAGTTCTGACTACGCGTTCCCCAATTTTGGAAGAGGTCCAACATCCCAATCCTTCTATCAATATGGTTACTAGGTTTTCCAGAAATATTACTATTACTAAGTACAGGAAGAACTTTTAATATTCAATGGAAAACTTAGTCTTAGTCCATTAAGTACTATTTATAGTTTTTATAAAGTTATCACGATCTAGTTTAAATTATATATAATGTGTCTTTAAAGTTTTACAATATATATCATATATGCTCTTTATTTACATTTACAACTTACATGTAAAATTTCTAATTTTTTTTTTTTGGTAATGAAATTTCTACTCAAATTTTTACCCACTGGCTACCACTTTTAAATTAAGCTCAGATCATAATAATAATGCCATAAAATCTTTTCCTTGAACTGGAGTCTAGTAACAAATCTTTGGACATTCAATACCCAGCTTGACTTTTCAAATCCAATGGCCAAGTTGCTTGATGTATTCTAGAAAGTTCTATGGCAACTACAATTTATACTCCTTTCAACCAACTTGGTTGTGCAATTCAACTTTACAAAATACTACACAATCTCATCTTGACCTATTAACAGTTTTAATAGTTTTTTTTTTTTAATACATTATGGCATATAATTTTTTAAGTACTTGTGACTATAACTTTAGATTTGAACACATAACTCATAAACCTTAAGAACAACCTCAATAATTATGGCATATAGTTAAGTGGCAATGGAATTCTTTTTTTTTTATTATTATTGGTAAACAATGATAATATCTGCACACTATTTTGACTTAAATTGAGTTACATCGATACAGTTGGCATAATCTAAATTCAATCGACCATGTTTACAAGTGTAAGATAAAGTGAGAATTAATTAGTGTGCAATAAACACTTTTCAGTGATTATGAAATTTTGTTCTTTATCAACAAGCCGCTGCTACCTGTATATATGAATCCATACATTTTTCTTGTAAAACTTTCCAAACTAAATGGCATTATTTGATAGAGTAATATTATTTACATACTAATAAATTTAACTGTTGCTTAAACTTTTTTCTATATGCCCTAGATTTTACCAACTTACAAGTCATTTTTTTTTTTGGTAGTATCAAATAACAAGCATTTTTTTGGTTGCAAGACCACATCAAGGTTTAAAGTTTAAATCACTTAATTTTCTGCAACCTACCCAAATCTCTTGTAACTAAACCACACCTAACTAATAGCCTATGAACTATCAAGTATGAGACAATGTAAAAGTTATGTACAATAAGCAATTTCTATTTGGAACTACATAAGATTGACTTATATTAAATATTTTAGAGCTCAACGTTTCAAATTTGTTTTACCAAATTGCTTTGGTTATTTTTTAGAGCCTCACTTTAATAGTTTGCTTTTGTATTTTGACTCTCTATTAAGTTATTTCTAAATTCGTCACCACTACAAGACAATATAAAAGTTACGTGCAATAAGCAATTTCTATTTGGTGCTACTTGAGATTTATTTGTACTAAATATTTCAAAGTAAAACTCTCAGTCGTTTTCGAATTTACTTTGATTAGTCAATTTCTCAGTCGTCCTTTGATTTTTCTTTACCTTCTGTTCTAGATTGCACCAAAACATCGCCTTTTGGGACTTCCCCGTTTCAGGTACGCTTTCGAAACAAGAAATGCGTCCCCCATGCCCCCAAAACGCCAACTTTTTCATTTTTTTATTTTATTTTATTTGTGTGTTTCAAAACAAGCCGAAACGCATACGAATCAAGTTGTTGGCTGTTGGTCATACGAAACAACGACGTTTTGGCTTGCTGAAGAATCGGTCACGCAGAAACAATGCCGTTTTGGCTGGGGTGGAAATCCAATTTAGCATAACGACATCATTTTGCCTGGGGCTGATTCCTTTCTTCTTCTCCCGAAATTAGACTTCACATCACTATAGAGCCCCAATTCTTTCAAAATTTCTCCTCCTTCTTCTTGGAGAACAGCAGCTCCTCAAAATTTCAAAATTAATAGTTGATATTTTTAATATTTAGAAAATTTTAAGATTTTTTATTCTATTTGATATATATATATATATATATATATATATATATATATATGACATGGCGTACCTGTTCCCCTATTTTTTGAAAAATGTCGTACTGACATTTCGTGCCCATACCAGATACGAAACTCATACCCGTACCCATGCTACATAGCTTCTGTTGAATACCGTTAATTTTTTAGGCATATCTAAATCCCCACTCTCCCTCCCTTTTTTCCATGTAATATTTTATTCAATATTTTTTCACTCATTTTTTTTTACATTTTAAGTTAAGTTAAATATGTATCTTACGACTTAAATTTTATAGAATCTCATAAGCGCACATAGTATAATTAATCTCAAATTGAGGTTTTCAGTTTGAATATTTATTTCTCATATTTTGAATTAAAAAATAGTTTTACTTATCAATGATAAAAATAAATTCTCATTTTAGGGAAAAAAAAAAGAGTTTAAGCGGTGACTGGTGAGTGAACTGTTTCTCATTTCTCTTTTCTCTTTTTGCCAATAATTTCATCCAAACAAATCTTGGACATTCACTACCATCCACACATATTATGACATATAACAACTAGCATAGAAACTTCTCCAAAGTAGCGGTCTTTCTTAAATAAACCACTGTACGCGTTCTTATAATCCGCCATTTGGACTTCCTCTTCATAAACCGTTCTCTGTCTTCTTAATTTCACCAAATTAACACATCAAGAACTCCTTATCAATTAGCTGCTGCCTTAAACTGACTCAGAATTAATGTCTTCTTTTTTAGTTCTGTTTCTCTTGAATTGATCATTCGCCTATGTATTTGCTGCTATTTATGAATGTGAATAATTCAAGGGTTAAGTTTCCCATTACATAGTTATCAGAAAAAACCAAGAGCTTTCAGTATTTCAGTTAACAGCATGTAAATGAAACAGTATCTTAGCTGTTTGTTCGTTTTCCCCCAAAAAGCAATTACTATCAAACACTTAAAGGAACAAAATCTTTCTAAGAAAAACACTCCATGGCTACTTTAGTTGATAAAAATCTTGTATTGACTATTGAGTCTTTCTTTTTGCACACTGTTAATTTGCATGGCTGTTAGGTATTTGCATTTAGGCTAACATGGCCCGAATGAAAAAATTTAGTGTTAACTCAAATGGAGACTCCTACCGATGTGAACGCCAAAATAATGTGAAAACCATTATTATTCTTAAACTATGGTGTTGATATTTTGACATATGGGTTCTCATTTGTTTCTTCTTATCTTGATTTGTTATTTCTGGTGAATGTGAATGATTGAAGGGTCATTTTACCTATAATTTCAAAACAAAAAGCAACCCTTGTGCATGCGGCACCTTGCGGTCCTATCCCAAACAAGTCCTTTTCCAGGGCACAATTATCAGCAAAAACAAAGACTTTACAGAAAATCATTGTGGCTCTTATTTCCTCTTAGCCTTCATCACTTTCTTATGTGATATTTAAGCCTAGAAGCTCAGAAAATTCAAACCCTTATTTATCACAGCAAATAGAAGGGCAATTTACTCTCCATTTTCCTTATCAACAACTTGGCTCTTAGCCTCCAAAGACAGTGACCGAGACAGTTGAGAATGCTTTTATCATTGGTATTGCTCTGACTTTCAAATCCATCTCTTATTCATTCTGCCCTGAAAGTTCGTCCAATGTTCTTGACTTTGACCTTCTCAGGTCTACCATCCTTACAATTCATCCAACTCCTATTAACCTATAAGACTCTACCTACATCTCTTTGCATTTTTTAATACTTCAACTCCCAAATTTTGATGGCTGCAGCAACTTCTTTTGGTTTCCTGCTCTTGCTTTCTCTTCTAGTTGCTGCCAAGGCCAGTATTCTCTTTCATGGATTCAATAACAGTGAAAACAATCTTACCCTTGAAGGAGCTTCCATAGTCAAACCCAGTGGTTCACTTAAGCTCACCAACAGATCAAACTTTGTCATAGGCCATGCATTCTATTCCACACCCTTTCCAATGTTTGAAAACAATTCTGGAGTCCAACAAAATGCTTCTTCCTTTAATACATCCTTTGTTTTCTCAATTGTCCCCCCAAGTAATGCTGCTGGTGGCTTTGGCCTTGCCTTCACCATAGCACCCTCAACCAAGTTTCCCAGAGCTATGGCCGAGCATTATCTTGGTCTTGTTAACTCATCTAATGATGGGAACGACACAAATCACATCTTTGTAGTTGAATTTGATACAGTTAATGGCTACAAAGACAACTCTGACACTGAAGGAAACCATATTGGGGTCAATGTCAATGGCATGTCCTCAAATGCTTCTGAACCAGCTGCTTATTATAAAGGCACAAGTGCTGACAAGGAAGAGTTCAGTATGGAGAAGCAAGACGCTGTTTGTGCGTGGATAGAATATGATGGTGAAAAGAAAGTGGTGAATGTAACTATAGCTCCTTTATCAATAGATAAACCCACCAAACCACTTATATCTAATCATCACATTGACCTTGATCCTATTCTAAAAGAGAGCATGTATGTTGGCTTCTCAGCCTCAACAGGGCAAAAAGCAAGCTCCCATTATATTCTAGGATGGAGCTTTGCAGTTAATGAACCTGCCCCTCCACTCATTGTTTCCAAGCTTCCGAAGCCACCACCAAAGGAGAAAGCTCCATCTCATTTTCCTTGGGTCAATTTCACAATTGGCACTTTGTCTACTATAACCTTCATCTTGTTGGTTACCTTACTTTCTCAGAGAGTGTACAAGAGATATATGCACTTTGAGAAACTTGAGGAGTGGGAGTTGGATTGTCCTCACAGGTTCAGATACAGAGATCTTCACATAGCAACAAAGGGATTTAAAGAGAGTGAAATGATTGGAGCTGGAGGCTTTGGTACAGTGTACAAAGGTGTGTTACCTTCTACCGGAACTGAGGTTGCTGTCAAAAGGATCATGCGTGGCCCCATCCAAGGAATGAGGGAATTTGCTGCTGAGATTGAAAGCTTAGGAAGATTGAGGCATAAGAATCTTGTCAATCTTCAAGGTTGGTGTAAGCAAAAGAATGATCTACTTCTAGTCTATGACTACATTCCCAATGGTAGCCTTTATTCTCTCCTCTTCAATCGCGATGGCAGTTTTGTATTAGATTGGGATCAAAGATTCAATATCCTCAAAGGCATAGCTGCAGGGCTATTATATCTGCATGAAGAGTGGGAGAAAGTGGTGATCCATAGAGATGTCAAAACTAGCAACATTCTAATAGATGGTGACATGAATGCGCGGTTGGGTGACTTTGGTCTAGCCAGGCTCTATGATCATGATCAAGTATCACATACCACTAGTGTGGTTGGCACAATTGGATATATTGCACCAGAATTGACTCGCACAGGAAAAGCCTCTACAAGCTCTGATGTGTATGCATTTGGAGTTTTACTCCTTGAAATGACTAGTGGGAGAAGACCTGTTGGAACAGATCAATTTTTCTTGATGGATTGGGTTACTGAAAATTACCAATTGGGCCAAATTCTTGAAGTAGTTGATCCTAATCTGAATTCTGTTTATGTTGAGGAAGAGGTGGAGTTGGTGCTGAAATTGGGTCTTCTATCTACTCAACATAAAGCAGATTTTAGACCTACCATGAGACAAGTGACAAGGTATCTAAACTGGGATGACCCTCTTCCTGAAATTGTTGATTGGAGACACAGTGATTCTCAGAGCAGCAGAATGAGCTCAGGTTTCTTGCAAGCCTTGTCTACTGGTTCGATCTCAGCATCAAACAATTTATCCACCACTGGCATGAGTACCATGTCAATAGAAGCTGGTAGATAGCATAGACTCTTGATCTAATTTGTTCTTTCTTTCATTCTCCCCTTTTATTCTGTCCTATAGTTTATCTTTCTGTTGCAAAATTGGAGAAGATTGTCATGGTAGTACTCTTCTTTTGTATATTGGAGATTCATTTAATTCATTCTGAGAATGAGCTAGATCTTGTTAGATTATGGGAGAAGATTGTCATGGTAGCACTCTTCTTTTGTATATGGCTCAGATTGTGTTTGGTGAGACATTACTCATAATCAAATCATCAACTCTCTAGACCCTACCAATCTTGTCAAATTAAAGCAGAAGTGAGTTTCCCACACATAGAAACCACGAAAAAGATGTTAGATCATGTTAGATTATGGGAGTTTCTTGCTTCAGCACAAACCTAACTTATACATCTGAAGTAGAACTAAGGAAACACTTTATAAAAATAATAAAATAGATAAATAAGAAGCGCAAAGTCAACCCCCACTTTATATATGATGCATGTCTACGCACTCTTAACATTAGAATTTTAATGGAGTTGTATTATTTGTGCACAGGCTAGTTTGCATTTTCCTACATATGCACGCATGGCAACATCTAAATTTAATTAGACCCACGCTAAATTTGCTTAAATATTTTTTCCTATTCGGCTCAAATTTTATTCACCTTATACCTAAGTGTGCAACAATCATTTCTCTAATGATGTATGTCTTTTTCTTGTTATTTATGTCTAAAGCACAGATATCTGTACCTATATGTGAGATGCTTGTGTCTTCAGTTCAATAGAACAAAATGATGAGATTTACTAAACCGGTAATGACCTCTACAATTATTTATGGCATAAGTATTCTATCGGTAACTCGAAAGTTCTCAAGAAGTTTCATTTAGCCATGGCTGTGAAATGAACAAGTTAATCAGTTATTTGCTGTGGTAAATTATAAGTACTATTCTGGAATCAGAAAATTTGCTCATGTGCTCAAACAGTCACTTGTAGATGATTCTGTCATCAAATTTTAAACCTTGCTGCTGATTTGATCTAAACGATTATATGAAATGAATTCAAGGTGAACACGTTAATGGGTTTCCAAAATTGCAGCCATTTCCACCTCATTGAGTTAATTTTCTGTTACACTCTATTGAACTTGTAGATACCCAATATTTCGGCCCATAAAGTTTTAAGCCCATTATCACCAAGCCCATAACTGAACCCACTCCCTAGATCCTTTAAACCTGGGAATCTCCCTATAAATAAGCACAAACAAGAAGTAAAGAGGACATTTTTTGGAACAAAGACAAAAGGATACATAAAAGTTCCCATTTCATATTACCCTCAGCATCGAAACTCGGGTATGCACCCGACCTTGGCCATATATCTTTGTAAGTGACCTCACTTAACCAACCTCTTTCCTTTGAACCAAAATCAGGCATCGTCAGAACTAATTAAGCATTGGCATACAGCATGTGCTTATTGTTCAAGCAAGTAAAAGAAAACAAAGGACTGTGTATAAGGGAAAAAAGAAAAGAACTAGTTGGTCAAATAGATATACCAAATTAAACTATTCATCACATATCTTCCTTCACATTACAGGGCTAGTGAGCTTTTGAGCATTATTTCTTTTGTTTTGAACCATGCCTATGCTTCTGCAGATTTGTAGAACAGTGCAGGATAGGGCTCTTTACAGCACAAAGCTTTTGCTTCATACGCCAAGGGAAGAGAATTTCCAGGCCACAACCTTTTGGTGATTCAGCATATGACCCTCTAGCCTTGGCGGCATGGTGAGTCTCAGGATAACTGCAACTACTGCAAACTTTCTTGTCCATACTCTTGGCAAAATGCAAAGCAGAAGATGCAGCCAATGCAGTAGCATCTGGTAGAAAGCGTTTGATTATGTAATCCGGAGACTCATTCCCACTACCTTGTGCAATCTTCAATCTTAACCTATCACTGTTGTCACTTTGAGGCTTCTCTGATTTTTGGACAATGTCTATTGCCTCTGACAGAGAAAGAACATCCATGGCATCTGAGAAAGCATCATTGTTATTATCGTCATCATTATCATCATCGTTGTCAAGATCACCATCACATCCATAATCTTGATCAAGAAGTTTATGTTCATCATCATCATCTTCTACATCAGCTTCAGGTTCAGCTGGTAACTGATCTTGTGGTGGATGCCAAAGGCTAGGGGGTAGCCTTAGCCGAGGCGTGCCTTCATCTTGCATGCTATCACTCCTATCCACATCTTTTGCCTTGCCTGGAGCAAGCTCCCATGAAAAAGGAACTCTTTCACTTGTATTTTTGCCTGCAGCTACTGATTTTGTTGAACAAGATGTATCTGCAACTGCATCAATTGAACAATCAAGACGCCTAGTTGACAAAAGGGGTGCATTTAAGTCTAATTTTCTAGGGCGTTTGAACTCCATGGCCTCTAGATTTTTTTGCTCTTCTTCCATATTAGAGGAGCTTCTGCTATAACTAGAGTGATATCTGACATATTACTTGAAAAAAAGTTCATAAACGTTTTGATTAGAGGTTATCACATCTAGTTAGTTGGGTGGAATAAATAAAAGTAGTTGAAAATAGGGGTATCTCGTGTTAGTCATAAAAACTGAGTCTTCACTTTAAAATGGTCACAGGTGGGTAGAAAAGACCCTAGAGAAATAAGGAGCCAGATATTATAAAAGAAATGGAGCTACACATTCTCATAACACGAAATCTCATGACTTCTTACCATATATCATCTTACAAACTCATGTGGTGTCCATATTTTGAAAGTCAAGGTAGAACACACAAGGTGAGAGAAAATATCCAAACAAAATTTAAGGGGATGCAGCACTATAAACAACAAAGGAATGTTTAGAGCAGGGTAGCAGCATCTGCTAAATTGACATCTTCTGTCCAAGTTCATAAAAAGTTTCAAACTGGATATGGAAATAACTTCTCCAGAGAGACTTGATCAAGAAGAAAGCATTCAAAAGAGTCCGGGGCGAAAATTGTGTTTATACAACAGAGAGAAGAGTGTGAAAAAAGTTACAACATAATGAGAATTGCTCAGCCAAAATTACAATGGTAAATATCTAATTGCAGACTTACATAACAAATTGACTTTCATGTACATGTTTCTTCTAACTGTGGTAACTTATCACCATCCTTGCAGGTGTGGGATAGTGGAGGATAGAAGTAGTAGCTGTCTGCACTACTTGAATCATTTGCTGAAAAACCATAATCCATTACACATATTTACAAGCTATCCTGCTCCCCTACTTCCCCTTCTGTTTAAATTCAAATGGTCTCTGTAACTTTTCCTTCCTTTTTCCCGTACTTCTTCCAGAAGGCCAGCCTAAAAGATATAGACCAAGCTGTTTCTGGAGAAAAAATCCACTAGAAAAATAGCAGTGATGATTATTGGGCCTTCATGTATAAAAGAGAACTGGGTGGCAAGAATAGGCTTGTCCCCAGAGAGAATACAAGGAGAAAACATGATCCCTGATCTCTGATTCTCTCACTTTTCTTCATGACACCGCTCTCGTGCTTTCTTGCAGAGCTCAAGCGTATCGGCATGGCCAGGATCAAGACAGAGGGCAGCTTCACAGTCTCGGATGGTGGAAACATAATCACCCATTGATTCATGAAAGGCTGCTCGAAGATGTAGCAGTTGCAGATCTGGTTTGAAAGTTATGGCCGTTGTAAGCTCTGCTATTGCTTCAGCTTCCTTGTGATCATCCATTAAAACTGGTAGACATAGTTTCCACATCAGAAATTCAGAAGTTTTGTACACACACTGAGATACTCATTTAACTAACGGGACTATATCACAATCACATTGCTTCTGGTATGATGCTTATAGCAAACAGGAAGTATTTCAAGATTACCCAAGACTAACACGTTAGGTCATTATACAAGGACAAGTTCCACCTCACAAGATTTGTTTTCTCCCTCACTTCAAAAATGCCATTATTAGAAAGATAAACCTAGCTTGGGATGAGCGTATTCATCTCCACACATATGCATAATTTGATATGCAAGTTATGATCACAGCCTATCAGAGTACTAATGCTATGCAACTCCTTCACCTTGAGGCAATGCCCAATGATCATTTCTACTGTACACGCATATGATCCATATGTAGTTTCCCACTATCTTTTGTGCCAATTGATACTTTGGGGAATTTCATATTTATTTATGTTCAGATAAGGAGCACGGATGGAAGTTGTCATTGATGCTGTGCTCAAATTAGATAACAGGAAACTAAAACTACATATGCTGGCCAACTCAGACAAGCAGAACTAGGGTTAAACAAGCAAATGAAGACAGCTGGGAATTAAAAAAATAAAGGTTTTGATTTCAGATGAACAATTACCAAGGCTTTTCATGCAGTTAAATTAATAGAATGAATTAATTTAAAAAGTAGGGACAAAAAAGAAAGATGAAGTACTATTATTTTTTATGCAAAACTGAATAGAAATTAATGGACTAGACATGATAATGTGGAAGAAAGCAGATCATATAACTCAAGTAGAAGATGTGGAGAATATTTATGATGCAAAAACGTAAGAAAACAGCACAAGCTTTTCACATTATGGAGTTGACACTGTCCATAATATATAGCAAAATAGACCGAACAAGTAAAGCAAACAATGGGGTCCAAAGGATACAAGAAATGATTAACGTTCTAAGCAGCAACCCAGACTCTGATAGTTGGCAGGAAAGAAGTTACAAGGTAGAGGTAAACAAGGAATCAAGTGTGTGGAAAGAAATGGTTTTGGGGGAAGGGAAAATTACATAGTGGTGAAAAGCTCCTCCAAACAAAGATGTCCTATTCAGTAGAGATTGCACAAAACAAAATGTTCACTCATAATTAGATTCCCCCAATCATCTTGTTTCATTCAATTGGAGAATTCATGCTATGGGGCTTTACACAACCAGCGTAAAGGAAAATTTCAGGTTAAAACACATCAAAAAGGATAGCAGCATCTCTGATTCAAACAAGAACAAAACCATTATAGCTATAATAGATGGGGACCTTGCTGTAATAAGAACATGAAGCATTAAAATGGCTTCCAGTCATAACCAGGTTCAGTCCAACCCCCTTCCTTCCCACTCCCCAACCCGCCAAAAAAAAAGGAGAAAAACAAGCTGTATTGAATTTACCTGCTGCCCTGTATCTGTAAGGATATGTCCTTAGGGGATCCAACTGTGATGCCATGCTAAGATCATTCTTTGCCATGTCACGGTCGCAATATTCTGAACGTTTCTCATAAGCTGATGCATTATTTCGGGCCTTTTCTATTAGTTTTGTCATCTCATCATATGCAGCTTTGCGTTGATTTTTAAGATGATATACACGTGCCAGACCCTGATGAGCTCGCGTATGCTCGATGTTGAGTGCACTCATGTAGCAGTCCGCAGCAAGGTCCAGTTTGTCACAATCTACGTAGACACTTCCTAGATTATTTAGTGCCTACAATGCAAAAGAATGCCAAAAATGAAGAGATTATTACAGCACTGAGAACAAGTTAATATGGTTAATTTAAAAACAAGATAAACCTCACCTGCCCCTTCCGAAGACGATCTGAAGGGCATCTCAGAGCCTCCTCCAAAAGATGGATCACATACTTTGAAGAATCTGAATCAAGACTAGAGTCTGCTAATGCATAAGCTTTGAGAAAGAAAGCTTCAAATGATCTTTGGATAGAAATGGACTCCTCAGCCTTTGCTAATGCTTCTTCACGGTGGCCAGTGTCATATAATATCCATCCTTCATAGACAAGCCTTTCATCCTCAGAACTAGAATGATTTCTAGCCGACCGCAAACTATGCATGGCTGCCTTTTGACAATTTAACCTGCAAGGTTCAAAAACATCAACACCCACAACAAAGAGGAGTTCCAACTGCGGAAGACCAAAAGTGTGAATCAATTTATCCTATGTGGACAACAAGCAAAACTTAAAAAATTAAAGCAAGTAAAAGTAGATAGCCAAAACTCCAGTCCTAATCAAAGACTATATTTGTGCTTAGTGACACACATCCAACTTGTCTTTGGAAGGAGATATCAGCTTCTAACTATCTTCAGGAAGAGAAGGCACACACCAAAAGTCAATGGCCCAGACTGATCATCTAACAAAGCACTCTAGTTCACTAAAACAGATCATCATACAGTGTTCAACAGTAAATTGTTTATAAAACCTTATGATGCCCATCAATTTTGATATTCTTTTATACCAAGATGATAACATTAAATGGTCACTTGTGAATAATGCATATCCAAGTGACTTCTGCAAAATCAATACTTCATTCTTCAAGCTATAGAATAAGGGTAGCATTAGACAGAGCTTAATATTAGAGATGTTCAAGAATGTAATGTTGACAAGTGCTTGCTTTGGGCTACTAAACCACATAGGCCGAAAAAATAGAAGGTCTTGGGAAAATGAAGGTGTAACTTGTCATTAACAGAGAGCTGGAATAAAAAATAGGATAACTTTTGGGTGGAAAGCTCTTTGAGTGATGATGATCTATCCCTGCTTATTTTCAAACCTCTTCTAATTCATCTTTTCAAAGTTCCTCTCTCACCTGATTTTCTTGTAAAGTTCTTCATTCTTCATGTTCTCATAAAGCAGAAGCCAGAAAGGAAGAAAGAAAGCAGATAATTCAAAATATGCAAGATATGGATGGTGTCGACAGACTCTTGCACATGGCAACTATAAATATTCTATGGTGCCAGTTATGTGACTAATTTACTGACAATAAACATATTCTATTTAGCAGCAAAACAAACCCATGAGCTCCATGCAAAGATATGATCAGTTTAAACTGAAAAGAACAATTAAAAACATATCTAGCCATAATTAGATGTCACTCATTCCAACTGATAATAGGAAGGCTAAAACAACCTATAGAAGATAATTACACTCGCAGAGAATTCTTACCTATTAGAAATAAAAGAACTAAAAGATTAAATTAGAATGTGAGCCAGAATTCACTAATGTAACACATCAAAGAGAGCTATAATAATTGAATTAATGCAGGGTTACACTCACCGCAACAGAAGGAGAGATTGTCGAAAGTGTAAAAGACTTTTCCCTGGGTCATTGGACAACATTTGGTGTACAACAGCCAGAGAACCAATATCATCAACAGAGGACCATCGATCATATAATTGCATCCAGCAATCAGCCTGACTCCACTGCTGAACAATAGGGCGGAGGAGTTCTACCATGTGATCACCATGCATATTCCCATGGAACATCTTATAATTTGGATCCAATGTCAAAAGTGCCCGAACATCCCTGAGGGCTCCTTCATAATCCTCCATAGCAATCAAGAACCAAGCTCGCAATTCAAGACAGTCAGGGGAAACCTTGAAGCCGATTATTTTATTGATTTCTGCAATGGCAGCTCCAATCTTGTTCTCCTCCAGATAAGAAACAGCTCGATATTTGTATGGAAAAGAAAGAGTTGGGTCTAATTCAGTAGCAGACATCAAGTCAATCATTTTCTCCTTTCCAACACAGTACAAAGATCTTTCCTGATACATCCACCCAACTGGTTTATAATCAGAAATAAGGGAGTTCATCATCTTGTATGCGGAATATCTGTGACCACGCTTAAACTTAGCCCTAGCAACACCCACTAAAGAATAAATATGTCCTGCCTCAGCTGCTGACTCAAACCAATGCTGGGCATCTTTGTATTCTTTTCTCTCAAGCATAACAACACCACATTTGTGAAATGCAAGTTGCTTCTGCCAACCTTCTTCTGCAGACTCCACTAACCTCTCTAACAGCATAACTGTTGTATTTGAGCTCATCTCTTCCTCCATTGCAATGTGACTTAAAAATAAATACAACATAAACGATGCATGCCCCGCCGTAGCCAGTCTATCCCTACCCTCTGGACTACAAAATATTCTCACAACATTAGGATTACGCATTGAACTAGGGAGCTCTCTCAGAAACACCTGCAAGCAAGCCGCCACGAGAAGATAAGCGGTCTCCTCCAATCCATATTCCATCAACAACCCTGCATCCTCAATGTCACAAACTAGAGATGCTAGATGAGCATCACAAGCAGACTTCAGCTCGTCACAGCAAAACCTGTTTCCAAATGTAAGCAGTTCCAGAACAATATGTGGGGGAAACTGACTTAACCTTTTCGTTCTACTAAATATCTCAGCAGCTTTCATTGCCTCAGCAGAAAACCCATTCTGCGTGAAATTTATCTTCTCTCTTCTTGATTCTGCGAATCCACCATACAACATTGTCTTGAAAGGCCTCGAAAGTGAGGCAATATTGAAACGTCTACACCTAATTTCATCATCTCCAATGAAAAATGACAGATCACCATCATCTTCCTCTGAAGTTGAACATTCCTCTTCCTCCATCAATGTTTCATCATCAACATCCTCTCGAGGAGTACGAGAACACATACAAGCATCATAAACCGATTCTGGGTCATACCCAGCTACTAAGGTTGCCTTAGGACATTCTAGATTTCGTCCACAACAATCCATTGCTGATGTTCCCAAAAGCTCATCCTCTCTCCTCTCGAACCTTAACCACGTAGCCAGCACAACCTTCGTATGCACATCAACCGCGTGCTGTCTAGCTGCCCGGAGGCTCCGCCGGAACATTTTCGGATCCGACAACCCACGAAAGATCGCACATTGCTCCAAATACACCTTGGATTTCTCGAATTGGGGCCAATTCTCAATCCTGCGATATACATCTGCAAGCGTTTCCACAAAATCAATGGACTTGAGACAAGGTTCCACTTGAGGTTCTAGAAGATCGGTCATTGGCAGACCATAAGGGAGAAGACCCTCGGCGACAACGTCAGATGTTGTTGTTGTTGTTGTTGTTGTTGTCGAGTTCGGAGCTTGGAAATTCCGAACTGATTTGGCACGAATGGAACTGACTTTATCTCTGAGGTGGTCTTGAAGATGTTGAAGAAGCTTGTCCCCAACACCACCGCCGCCGCCGCCGGTCTGAGCACCACCACCAGGGGTTGGCCCAGATGGGTTTAGAGCATAAACCTGAGTACCCTTACACCCATCCATGATCTTCAAACTACGCATTGTGGTAAAGATATTATGCTGCATCTTCCTTTGGGTCTTCAATTTTTCCAAAAACTCAAACTTTAACGTTGAGAAGACATTCAAATAATTAAAAAACAATATGAAAAATTTTACCTATCAATTAAAAAATTGGCCGTGCAAACACCGTTCGGTTGGAGAAATGGGGAAGAAGGAATTGAAAAACTCGACGGTGATGCAGGCAAATGGAGTATACAAAATGGTGGGTTTCTCAGAGAGGTTGGTTAGCCCAGATTCCCTTTTTTTCCTCTCTTTTTTTTTTTCTTTTTTGTTTTCCCGAGAAAATGGAGAGAAAAAGAAAGTCCAAAATAGGGAGCTACGATGGCATAAGAATGAGGGAAGGGGTGGCCAACCAGATGTTGAGGTGGAGATGGAGGTGGCCGTTGAACCGGCCACTCTCTTTATCTCTCTCTCTCTCTCTTCTTCTTCCCCTTTATCTCTCTCTGACTCTATATATTTTTGCTGCTATATCTAAATATGAAAATTCCCCACTTTTTATGGGGTTCTCTATTTCTATTCTCTACGTGTTTTTCTTGTGGATTTCTATCTCTGGAAGATAGACAGACAAAGGGAGAGAATAAAGCAGAAAACTTTATTCTTATTATTAATATTCTTATTATTAAACTCTCTCTGCTAACAAGGTTGGTGTCTTCTTCGTCGTCTTCTTGCTCTGTGTCTCTCTGTGTGACTGTCCTACGTTTGTGACTCTCTCTGTGTAAAATTGTAATAATCTTGTACAAGAGGAGAACCAATAATAATTCACCTTTTCTTCACGCCATGTACTCCAAAATCAAATCTTTACAATAACCCATTATTGTTAATAATTTGCTCTCCTTCTCTCTCTCCAATTTGCAGACCCGCAACTCCCGCAGCTATTGGAGAAGAGAAGAGTGTAAAGAGTGTTCCATTGCTCTAAGCAAGCGCGTGTCATGAAACAAATATAAATAATTGGGGTGATTAATTGATGATAGTTGTCAATGACTTTCCTTTAACTAGATTGACACCCTTTTCAAGTTCAATTAATAATGTTCATGGTCCCCTTAAATATGAACTCATTTATTTCCTTGTTGTATGACACACACAAAATTGATTTATATAAAGTATATCCTTTTGATGTGGAAAATTTGACTTACATTAAAGATTATAAAAGCTGATCCATCTATTAATAGATAGGTGTGTAATCCATAAATTTTCATTATTATATTTTGGTATTATAATTGCCGACATAGAAGTTGCTTTCATAATTAATTAATAAACCCTTCTTATATTAGGGAAGTGGTTAAAAGAAGTTGTCTTGAATTTGTGGCATCCTTGAATTGATATCCATTTGAAGTTTATGTTATGTTAGAGAGATTAAAGAGAATGGAATAGAATGGTTGATTAAAAAAAAGGGAAAGGAAAGGGCAAGAGAGGAAGGAGGAGGAGGAGTTTCATTTTCATTGTTTGGATATTTAAATAAATAAATAAAAAGAGAATATATTCCCCTTTATTTAGAAGTGAAAGTGAAAGTGAAAAAAAGGAATAAGTTATAAAAACAAATTTATAATATACTTTTTATGTTTTAAATTTTGAAAATAAATTAAGGGGTATATTAACAATTTTATAATTTTTAATAAAAAATGTCCTTCAACCCAATTTGAGAGGAAAAAATTGGGAATTTGGGGGGAAAGAGTAGAACTTGATCTATTTGAAATGCTTAAAAATCTTTCAAATAATGGAATGTTACTTTTCTCCCCTATTTTATCTCTTCTCCCTCTGTTCCATCCATCCAAGCATAGCATTAATATTTGTTTGGCAAGTGTTTTTTTTAATGAGTGTTTAGCAAGTTTTTTGACACCTTTCAAATCCAATTTATCCAAAATATAATTTTTATGCAATATTTTTTTTGGGTGTTTGGCTAATTTATAAAATTGCTTCCAATGATATCAGAATCCTTTTTTTTTTTTTTTTNTTTTTTTTTTTTTTTTGCGTTGTGGATGAGAAATAGATATTTAGAGGTTTCAATGCAAATAGAAAATAAAAGTATAAAATTAAATATTTTGTGAATTTTGCATTTGTTTTCACTTTGCATAACAAAAATTCTTCAATCAAAAGCTTGATCCAAAAGGTATAGTTATTCTTATAGTATTGTAAATACAAATATAAAATAAACTCATTTTCTATTGGAGAGTTAAGTCGGTTAATTTATTAAAATAATGCAAAAAAATACATAAATGAATTACTGTTAAAATTATTTACAAAAATAAATCACTTTAAACACGTTAAAATAATTATAGTTTATCATATAAAGACATGTTATAATCATTGTGTTCTTATATGACACGTTGGAATCATTTCAACATGTCTTAAGTGAGCTATTGAAAAATGATTCCAACATGTCCCATAGAAACACTCTAAAATAATTTTAATGTGTCTTTATATAATACACTAAATTCATTTTAACATGTATAAAGTAATTTATTTTCATAAATAATTTTTATAATAACTCTTTTATGTATTTATTTTTTTATATTATTTCTATCATTTAACCAGTTAAGTCAAATACCTTTATATATAGTTTTATATGAATAAGAGAGAGAGAGAGAACAACATAATATAAAAGCCAAATCTAAAAACCTATTTGTTTTTGTTCATAGCAAGGCGATAAAAACTATAATTTCTTGGTAGTTTGCAAACAAAATATCATTATTAATTTCTGAATTTTTGGAATTAAGTGAAGTTTGACTCCTTAAAACCTAGGCATTGAGAATTTCTTAACTAATACTCTTGTACTTTTCTTTGGGATTTGAGCTAGTCGTCTAAACACTCAAGCAAAATAGTATTGATTTTGACTTCCTAACAAGAAGAAAATCATCTCTTGAATAGGGACTAATTCTTGTTAAACTACCACTTTAGATTCTCCCACATCAAAATTGTACAAGTAATTAAAATAAACAAATAATAAGAAAATAAAATGGAAAATTAATTATTGCAAATAAATTAAATTTATTTTTTTTAATTTATTCTTTAAAGAAATTAAGAAAACTGAGGCCAGACACTAAAATTCGTGGGCAATATAATTTGAAATTGACAAAAAATAATTTTAAAGACACTAATTAAACTTAAGTTTTATTAATCAATTATTCTGTATACAATTATTTACCATTAAAAAACAGGCCATCACAAACAAGTAGCCGAGGTCGAGTTACCTCACATTTCGCACTAGTGTTGTTATAGCCAGTTGCTGCATAATAGTATAATTAAGTTTTTGAGGATTATATGATACTACATGTATATATCATACCACACTAATATGACAATCATACAAAATTTTTATATTTTATTTGATATAAAATTAATATATTTTATTTTCTCAAATAAATTTAAAAACAGTTAATTTGTATACATGTCATTCACACATTAGTTATTCTTATGTAATATGATATACAACAAAATATCTAGAAATCTCCTTAAGTTTTAGCATTGAAATAATTTTTATTTTTATCATAAGTTACATAAAAGTATAATAGATGATCATTTTCTAATAAATTTTATTTTGTCCATTCCTTATAAATTTATTTTTTAATTACCGTTCCTAATAAATTTTAAATCTTATTCTTTCATAATGAAATATCCTATGCATTTCACAATATTTAATTTAAGTTTCATCTAAGTATCAATCATAATAAACTAATACGTTTAATATCAAATGTTCAATTTTCATCCTATACTTATCTCTCTATTTTAGAGCCCTTTGTCCTCTTTCTGTAAATAAAAAAAGGCTTAATTACAATTTTAGTCCTCCTATTTTAATCACTTGAACGTTTTGATCATTCTTCTTTAAAAATGAACTATTGAGTCTATCTATATTCATAAAATGTACAAGTTTAATCCATTTATCTTTAAGTCAAAATTATTAGATTTATTTCAAGGTGTAAAGTTCTCTAATTCATAATCTCACCGTTCAGATTAAAGAGCTACATCTTGTGAATCTTTCCATTAAATTTCAGCTCGATCTAACGGTGAATAAGTCTAAATTTTTTGTTAGATGAAAACTTATGGTTTTGGTATTTTGGGCTGAGTTTCACCGTTAGATCGAGCTCAAATTTAGTGAGAAGGTTCACAAGATGTAGCCATTCAATCTGAACGGTGAGATTATGAATCATAGAACTTTACATCTTAAAATAAACCTAAGAATTTTGACTTAAAGATAAATGAACTAAACTTGTACATTTTATGAATATAGAGGGACTCAATAATTTATTTTTAAAGAAGGGGGACCAAAACGTTCAAGTGATTAAAATAGGGGATCAAAATTACAATTAAGCCATAAAAAATCAAAATAATAAATAATAAATAATTTTTTCTTTTTAAGTGCTCATCTTATATAGATCATAACCGGGCAAGCTCTTTGCTCTCAAATGCCAATTTGGTTCCACGCTCCAAAGGCGCGTGGATTAAGACTGTTCTGACAAACAAATAAATGACAGATAATCATCAAGGAAGCGTGGCGTTACTAACTACGTGCACGTATCACACATATGTATGATTATGTTTATTCAACCACCAATGGATCATGTCTAGGTCCCACTCAAGTGCACTTTTTTTATTTTTATTTTTTTTTAAAATTTTTATAAATGAGCTATAACTCCATATCCATTATCCTCTAAGTGGGCCCAGCTGTACACTATAAGATCTAACAATGTCGAATATTTTATTTTCTTCACAAATCGACTTTTGGGCCAGTGATTGGGCCGGAGTCCAAATTAACTGAACCTTGTAATTGTGAACATGCAACAGTTANCAGTTATGGTCCACTGCCTGTGATTTAGGATTTCCCCTCCTAGTTTATTTCCTCCATGAAGAATAAAATAGTAGAAAGAAACTAACAAGGTAGAGAGAGTTGTGTTCGGGTTTAGGGTTTAGGATTTAAGGTTTAAGACAGTGTCGAAGCTTGAATTAAATTCTTGAAGAGATCAAAAGTATACATAATTTTTTTTTGGAAGAATCATATTAAGTTTTTAAGTAAATTACAAAAAAAAAAATAATTTGGGGGTTATGGCCCCTTCTTGCTCTTTAGAATTTTCGCCTATGATTAAGGGAGAATTTAATAGTAAAGCTCAAAGATTATGTATATGATTATTTTTGGCCTTTCTTTTTCTTAAATTTCATTGATAATTTCTAAAGGAGATAAAGTTGCCTGAAGAATTGAGAGGGTGATAATGATAACCATGGAGTACTATGATGTGATTTTATAGTTGTTATACTATAGATCACATTCAAAGGGTTGAAAAGTTAGATGCATTGAAGCTTGAAAGCTATATATATAAATGCAAGTGGTTACTCTAATTTGGCTTTCCACATTATAAATTTATAACAATTAGCCATTGAAATGCCTTTTTACGGATGCAAAGGGGGTCAATAGGGGCACTGAGCCCCTCATGTTTCAATTTTATTTTTAATTTTTTTTATAAAATTTCTTAAAGAAATGTTTAATATTTTTATATTTTTGTAATTTAACACCTCCACTTTTATAATTTGACCATTTATTAAGTTATTTCTGGATTCGTCACTATTTAGGGACATGATCCATCATCTTAAATTGAAAGTAAGGTAAGCTTTTTGTTCTTCATAGTTTCTATTTTGGATTTATTTATTATGATTATTTCTATGACTCAAATGTGTCTCATGATAACACTTGGCAAGATGGATCATGGATGATCGTCTTTTTCCTCAATTAAAAATATTAATTAACCAACTCGACAGTAGTGGACTTATTATACGGACACTATTGCAGTTTTGGAAGGTTCAATTGCTACAAAAACCAAAGGTAAAGAAGCTTTGTTTAATTTTATGAATATAAGTGGTGACTTCTATTGAATTTAATGATAAATTCTTGCAATTTAATCATTAATACTCATTATATATAATTGATCTTTTTTCCCCAGCTTTTATACCTGGAAATAACACAAATTTTAAGTTAGATTATTGATGAATTTATGATAATGGGGCCTACATATGTAAGTAATGGCTCATACATGGCTAGCTCACCTCTTGGGGAAATTAACATTTGCTCATCCAGCAAATTATAATTTTGGGAAAATTATTGTCAAGAAACTTAAATAAAAAAAAATAAAATTAGATGAGTTTTAAAGTTATATTTATTCTACTTTAGTCATAGTATTACATTTGTGCATCATGATCCGTGACTATCTTATCTCTACTTAGTTACACACTAATAATTGAGAATCGCAGAATAACCATTGGTCATATAAAACTTTAAATTAATGGTCACAGTTTAGTGACTAAAGTTAAAAAATATGTTACTTTAAAATGTCATTCTACCCACAAGTCCTTTGTCAATAATTATTTACTAATTAAGTCTCTCATTAACTATATATACATTTTGAGCCCTTGTGAATGCAATAAACTTTTTTGGGAAAAGTCCCTGCTTTAGCGTCTGACATTACCTTAGAGAATTAGTCCTGGTCAAAGCCTATGAATACCTTGAGAAACCAAAAAAAAAAAAAAAAAAAACTCAAATATTTCTTTTTTAAGGTTGCAAGTATGGGTAAGATAGATCAGTTCCCTTTTGTCCCTCACATGTGTTATTATTATTGAAAAACCCTCAAGTTTTGTTGTTGGGTAGCCAGCATATCTGGGTCTTTACAAGTCACTTGGAGAGACAATGCCACATCACATTCTCTATTACCATAACATTGCTGAGATCTAGATCTAAGGAACATACCAGATGGCATTATTCAGAAGTCAGAATAAATGTTATACACATAACAATATACAATAAGATAAATCAATAAACTATATATTAATAATTGTTATACACACACTATCTTAGGACATGTTTGGCTGTCTAAATTAGCACGGATTGTACTAAATATTAAGCAAGGACCGTAACCGTACCTACACTCAGATTTATTACTTGTTTATATATAAATCTGTCCTCTAAATCTAATAATTCAGATTTGCTTTTTAATTTGTTTTATCATCAAGAAAATTATATTCAAATATTTGCATGTTCTCCTTATCCCGCCAGCACAATTGGTTGTACTTTGCAGCTTGTGAGTTGTTTCGTGTGGTACCTGTATTAATTGGCCTGCTTGCCAATTATATATTTAGCAATTAGCTCCAACTGCATGAGTTGTTGCTTTGGACATTAAGGCTATGTTTGGATGTTCGAGAGGAAGGAAAATGGAAGAACACAAAACTTATAAATTCTAAGAACGATCTCAGTATTATTCAATCCCAATCCCAATGCATAACCTATATGTTTGGTGGGTGCATCTTTTTTCCTTCTGCTAATAAAAACGGTGGGGAGATGTGACTAGCGCAGCAACCCTACCCCTGGGCTGGGCGTGACAGTTTGGCAACTGCATCTATCAAAAGGTTAATCAATATCCCTATAAAACATGTAGAGTCTTGCATTGATTTAAAGCCTTTGCACAGTTGCACAATCAAAGAATGAGAAAATTATTGCCTAATACTATTTGTTGATGACATATATATTGATGTTTACAAACAAAACACAAGAGTGGTTATTAAGTTATATCCGACAATATGATAACTGCTCTCCAGTGGTTATTAATCCTTATCTATAAATATCATTAAGGAGTGATCCTTGGCAATAATTAATCCTCTATAAAAAAAAAAAAAGATTAGTAAACATTCATATCATGAGGGTGGAAACAAATGCTTTCAGAAAGAGGAGTAAACATCATTAGTAATCTAAGTTACATATTTTTTCAAAAAAAAGAAAGCAATTATAAAGCCAATAGTAGATATAGTATAACTCATTACCTTGTTGGACTCTCTTTTCTGAGGAGGCTGAATAATCCTTGGGGGATTTCAGGAAATGATGTTAATCTTGTGGATTTCTACAGCTGCCCGTTCATTTAGATTAGCAACACTACCATGTATTCCACCAAACATTTCAATGATATTTAAAATTCCTCACAAAACTAATTTGGTTAAGTATATCTCAACAAGGAAAGGGACCTAAAATAGAAACCTAAACTGGTGCAAAGAAAGTATCATAACGTGAAAGAAAGTAAACAAGATAGAACACAGTGACGAAAATGAAAGAAAAACAATCGAGTACCACCAACCATACTGATGATGCCTAAGTTGAACTCGAGATTAGATGAATTTCGGAGGTCGAATGAGATCGAACTAATTTGCACAAGTAGAAAAAAAGGGTCAGACTCTTATTTCCAAGCTCCAAATATTAAGTTAGGTCAATTCGAACTAAAAAGAAATTATTAATGAGATATGAGTCAAAAGTCTCGTATCTATAATATATGGATTATTTATAGGGGTATTGAAAAAAATGATGGTGATATGCTAATGGTAGGTTTGGTTTGGGCCTTTGTGGTAATAGGCTTTTGAATTTGGACTCAAGATAAAGTATCTATAAGTACACTCTCTTCTTTTTTTTTTTTGGGGGGGGGGGGGGGGGGGG
>QAOA01000506.1:137001-254843 GCA_003255065.1 Cercis canadensis
CCCCCTGAAAGTGACATTCAGCTGCTCTTTGCAGCTTTTACAAGTTTATTAGTTTTTAAAGGGGAAGACTACCGGTTATAGTTGGAAAGAAGGAAAGTTTAAATAATTAAAAATTTGACTAAAGATTTTTAAAATTTGCAAAGAATTTCTCCTTTTCGGTTGCCCCTTCCGTATAATCCCTATTAGTATTAGCCATTCCTTTTATTCTCGTCCTTTGCTTTCTCTCTTCAGCAAACGCCAAGCCAAGCCAATCATCATGGAAGAAGCGCTTAGGCGGCTGAATGGGAGAAAAGGGCGGTGGCACTGGCAGCACTTTGAGGTACCGAGGAGTTCGGTGTAAGCCATGGGGCCGTTAAGCCACCGAGATAAGGGACCCACAGTCGAAGGAGCGCCGCTGGCTCGGAACCTTCGACACGGCTGAGGAAGCCGCCTGCCCACTTCTTCTTGTCTTCAAGTTCAGAATTCAAGAAATCTTTGACACTCTGAAACGAAATCAGAGATTTCGCCATTGATGAGAGGGAAAAATTGTTAATTTTGTAAATACAAAAAAGTTTTGTTTCCTTTTTACAATTAAAAAAAGTTGTCAACAGTCGGTTTTATAATTACAAATAGTGTTAACCACCCAGTTCCAATTAGACAAAAACCTACAAAAGTCAGATGAAATACATAAAAGTGGCTTTCGAGGGGGTGTAGCATAGCACCCCTTTTGAGGAAATAATTGGAAATCCACTCACTGCTTGAAGCTATATATGCCTTTGAAAGAAACTTCATTAACTAACTCCCCTCGCCCACATCACTGCAGACCTTGAGCTCCCAAATATGTAGGATAGGAGGAGCACGGATGCCCTCGATTTTGATTCTAGATACTAAACCTATACGTAGATGCCCTTGGCTCCGCGTAGTCGCCATAATGATTGAAAAGGAAGTCTAATATACCAATTGGCACCTGGAATGATGACTCCATGACATTGATCACCAACAGTGATACTTGTTAGTCCATTAAATCCAAGAGTTAACAAAGTTAGCTTCCCATTACAAACTGTACATTGCTCAATGAGTTCTAATTCAAGGGTTTCCCGTGAGAGTGACACTTGAGTCTCATTCCATTTTTCAGTCTTCGAAGAAAAGATTTCCAACTTGAATTTGGTCATGCAACAAAGATATGGGAGTTGGGGAATCCGCACTAATAAAGCATTTGCTGTTATCAAAAAATCAGATTTCACATTGTCAGCATAAGGCATGATTTTAGGGCAATTTGATCATAATAGCACAATTAGACAAAATAATTACATAAAATGAATACTATTCAAAGTATTTACCTAGAAGGGACAGTTTTAAATTATTTAGTAATTTTTCGATCAATGAAAAACACGCTTTATACTTAGAGCATGTTCCATTTATGAACACGCTCTATACATAAAGCATGTTCCTTTGGAACATGCTTTATGTATAAAGTGTGTTCCATTCACAATTTCTCATGCCATATTTTAGTCAAAGGCAGACATGCGTTATGTATAAAGCGTGTTCAGTTTGAACCCGCTTTAGAGAGGTAAAGCGTGTTCTATACTAATCGAAAAATATTAAATCAAAATTGTCATTTCTTGGTAAATACTTTGAAAAAAACCCTTTTTATGTAATTAGTTAGTGTAAGTATGCTATTCTGGTCAAATTGCCTGATTTTAGCCATAAATGAAAAGCTATTTACCTTGTATTGAAAATTTTAATTTAATTGAGAAAATGAGGGCAACAAGAATCAATTTCCTAACTGTTTGATCAAAGACTCTGATACCATATAAAAAAGGGGAAAACTATTTTTTGTATTCATGTACATGTTTTTATATATAAGTTGATGACTCTTATTTAGTCATGATATACGTTAATGGAAAATAATCAATGGAAAGAAATTAGCTTATTAACTAGCCTAAATGATAGTTGTCTAGAATTAATCGTAGTTAATGTAAAGATATGTATAAGATAAATATCTTTTCATTTATACCTAAAATCATGCCTTATGAGTTATGATGGTAATGTGGAATCTGATTTCTTGATATAGTAACAGATGCTTTATTGCGCACCACCTTGAACTTGTACTGAGCATTGAGGACCAAGCCGTAAGGTTGTTTGTGATCTTCCACATAGTAGGGTTCACAAATAAAATCCACCAAGACGTCTTGGTGACATGTAGGAGGTGGTGGAAGAGCCAACTACTGCTTGGTTAGTGGGTTGCATATATAATATACTGTTTGGTAAAGCTGCTCTCCACAGCACAAAACCAAGTCATCGAAGGTTTTGAGAACACAGATTGGGTCTACTCTTTGGGATTGGTAGCAAGGGAGAAAACTAAGAGAGAATCCATGGGATTTGAAGACTGAATCCTTGGAGGTTAACCTAGGAATGTTCTTCCCATTTGATCTAACTACCTCATGATTGTGCAGGAAGTACATGAAGGTCCATGGCTGCTGTTTCTTATTGGATAATCCGCGGCTGACAAAGCGGCAAAAAAAATTGGGGTTTGATATTAAAGAAAACCAACGCTTAGAGACGTACTTGCAGATACTCTTTCCCTCTACCCTCTCTCTTTCTCTCCCACCCTCCATTCTCTTTCTCTGTCGTTCTATTGGGCTAGTTTTTCTTTCTTTCTATTGCCCTCACTTGGTGTACAAGGATGGGAGGCTTTTGGAATTTGAACTCAAAGTGAACTCTTGAGTCCCACAACCAGCAGTTTTTTTTTGATAAATAATCTGTAAATATCATTATATGTTCTCATTGAGGATTACAACATGCTCTAACCTTGGAATGAGTAGCCTCCAACTTCCTCTCTCCCTAAAAATTTTCTATACCAAAATAAAAAAGAATGAACTCTTGAGTTGTCCCAAGTGAACATCACAACGGATGCTTTTGGAATTTGGACTTAGTGACTCTTTCTCTCTTTTTTTTAAGAGGATAAAAAAAGGCCTACCATTTCCCTAAGTTGGCCACAAATAGAGCAAGTTTCGATAATTTTTGACCTACTTCACATTAGCATGTCCCCTAAGTAAGGTATTCTCTTTTTTTGAGAATAAAAGTGTTTTTCTTTTTTGGCTATAGTTTAACAGAACCTTTGAAAGTGTACGTACCTTTCATTAAAATTTTCAGGTTTAAATATACTATAAGTTCTTGTAGTTTGGACAAATTTTGAATCAGGTATCTATAATTTTTTTTTTCTCTTTTGGGGTGCTTATAGTTTGAATTTTTTTTTTAATTGAGTTCATGCTGTCATCCCCGACTATAAATCTGTCAGTTTAGTGTTGACAAGACAAACAACTTGTCTATGTGACAATAAAAGAAACTGGTGTGACGCCAAAATGATACAAAAATTGCCACCTTATCAACTTTTTTATGCACTTNACATTAGCATGTCCCCTAATTAAGGTATTCTCTTTTTTTGAGAACAAAAGTGTTTTTTCTTTTTTGGCTATAGTTTAACAGAACCTTTGAAAGTGTACATACCTTTCATTAAAATTTTCAGGTTTAAATATACTGTAAGTTCTTGTAGTTTGGACAAATTTTGAATCAGGTATCTATAATTTTTTTTTTCTCTTTTGGGGTGCTTATAGTTTGAAAATTTTTTTTAATTGGGTCCATGCCGTCATCCTAGACTATAAATCTGTCAGTTTAGTGTTGACAAGACAAATAACTTGTCTATGTGACAATAAAAGAAACTAGTGTGACGCCAAAATGATACAAAAATTGCCACCTTATCAACTTTTTTATGCACTTTTTTGAGCCAAAATTTGATAAGATGACACTTTTTGTGCAACTTTGACACCACATCAACTTTTTTTATTGACACATAGACAAGTCATTTGCTATGCTAGCACTGAATTGACGGAATTATAATTGAATGGTGATAACAAGGATCTAATTAAAAAAAAAATTCAAACTATAACGATCTCAAAAGAGAAAAAAGAAAATAAATTATAAGGACCTAATTCAAAATTTGTCCAAACTATAAGTACTTGCAGTACATTTAAACTAAATTTTCATCAGACAACTTCAATTCAACATGTACTCGTTTTACACATGTTAATACTATTGTTTTCCAGATCAAATGGAGCCGTAAACAACTTAATCCGAAGAAACTAGATGACACATGGCCTATGTTATTGGGCCTAAGATTATCAACTTTTAATAGAACAGGCCCAGGTCCATTATAAAGGCCTAATGGAAGCCCATCAAATTCTTGTTTTACAATAGAACCAATTAGGGATAGCATTGGGGCGGGGCAGGGCAAACACTCCTAGTCTCCATCTCTGAAGGACATCTGCATGTCCCATATTCAGCACCATTCCTGGCCAGAGATTTTCATGTCTCGCCCTATTTATCTATACAACTATATTTTTTTTTAAATTAACACAATTTAAAAATTTAATCAATCAATCATAATTTCTAATTGAAATTCAAGTTTAATTGAAAAAGATAATATAAATAATTCTCAATAACATCATAAAAAATTCACTATGTCCTCAAGCAACAACAATAAATAAATTATATTCAAACAAAATTATAAAAATTGTTCTTAAACAATTATAAAAGCCTCTAAGAAATCAAAATGAGCACAAAAGGCTCAAATCAATCAGAATAAGCACAATTCATGAAGTTCCAATGCTGGTTGAAGTTGAACCACTCTCCATATTCTACAAAACCAATAAAAAAAAACTATGAGGAGGCACAAAGATACCCATAAGTTTTTTCATGAAAAGTTATGGAAAATGAAATGATTTAACCAGTGTAAAATGCGATTGTTTCCAAAGCCATAAGATCAGAAAAAAAAAAAATCAATGCAATTGGGATAAGTACTTTCTTTCTCTCTGTAATCACTTCAATACACCTCAACTTTTCCTATCTTCCTTAATGCCTTTTCACTATTCTTTACTCAGTCCTCTTTCACATAAAAGCCTATGTATCTCATCCAATCATTCCAGGAAAATCACAAAGAGCATCATTTACAAAATCAAATACACACGATGCTTTTCACTGTATAGTTTTGCGCAACTCAAAAAAGATTAAGTATGAAATTTTGAACTAAATTTCCTAGAAACTGAGATAAGAGAGGAGAAATCAAAAGCCCAAAAGGAAAAAAAAATCAACCAAAAAAAAAATTGTTCAGAGTTAGAGAAGGACAATAATTACCATCTATCCCATAAACCAAAAACCATAAAGCTCATAGCCAGAACCAGCTAATTCAGAGAACAAATCAACTATTTCTAATAAAAAAAAATGCAGCCATAACCAGCTAATTCAGTGAACAAAGGATGAAATAAGACTTGTCCTCTTACCCCTCTCTCTCTCTTACTCTCTCACTTCAATGCCATATATCTTTTCTTTCTTTTTCCCCTTTCATCCTCACTCAGTTACACTCTCTGACTATCTGGTCCCCACCTCTCTTGTTTTCTTCTTCAACCCCATCTCCCTTTCTCTCTATATTTGTCTCTCACTTTCTTGTGTGTGAAACTGAAAAGTTAAATCCCTAGCTTTTGCAAATGCATAAAAGGTGCTCGAGAAAAGTTCAACATCAACTATGGTCAAAAGAAATCTGGCTACTGTGGTATCCATCAAACATTTCGAACAAGAACCCCATAAATAGAAGGGAGGCGCATTACCTAGCTAGGATGAAATAAGACTTGTCGTCTTGGCTATTTTTTCAAAACTAAAGTTTAGAGCTCAAGTAGAACCTAAGAGGGTTTCCAGAAGATGCATATGGGGAGAAAGGTTCGAGGGTAGAAGAAAGATTACTTGAAAGTGGACTACAAATGCAATCAGTGACGATTATCGGTGACAGCGATCGGCGGCGTCGAGGTTTACTTTGTTTTTGGAGTGAAGGGAGGCGTAGCTAAGAGAGAAGTGGAGAGAAAATATGAATGTATATGGGATTAGGGATTTGTGTGGGATATGAGTGATAAATTTTTAAAAAATAAAGAGATTTTTTCTATGTAATATACAGTATGGGGTGGGGCGGGATAGGTACTGTCTTACCCACCCCCAGTCTCAGCTCCATAAAATTATCTATTTAAATCCTCATCCTCATTTTTATACCTATTTTTTTTTGTCCTATACCTATACACAACTAGATAAAAATAACCGGGCCTTATTGAATATGGGTTAAATTGTCATCCCTAGAACCAATACCTCCTTCCAAAGGAAAGAAACAGCATTGGCAACAAAGAAAAAAAAAAAAAATACAGGAAGAAACAAAGATGAAAGGGAGAATGTATTAAATATTATTTTCCAGATCAAATGGGCTTGTAGACAACTTAATCCGACACATGGCCTATGTTATTGGGCCTGAGAATTTCAACTTTTAATAGAACAGGCCCAGGTCCATTAAAAAGGCCTAACGGAAGCCCATCAAATTCTTGTTTTACAATAGAACCAAACCTCCTTCCAAAGAGAAGAAACAGCATTGGCAACAAAAAAAAATAAATNAAAAAAAAAATTAAAAGCACAGGAAGAAACAGAGATGAAAGGGAGAATGTATTAAATATTATTTTCCATAAAGAAAGTAATTAAATTTCTCCCATGATTGCTTTTTGTAGTTAAGTAAACGTGCAACCAAGGATCACAGATGCCCAAGAAAATAGTGAATAAAATTTAAGTTGTATTGTACACAAATAACAATTGGATGGAAGAGTTATCAAATGCCAATAGAAATAATCAAAGTCAAGTAAAGTGTTGTGTTTAATGTCAATAAGACGAACTTAGAAGAGGTAATATAAAGTAATTTACAAAAGAAAGTGTGAAGAAGATCTAGAACAAGGTTTATAAATCATCTATTGAAAAAGACAGTGGCCCATCATATAAATTGTCAACAATTCAACATAGACAAATTATTATGCTATGTTTGTTGATAAGCTTACAAGCTTATTGGTAGTAATAGTTGTATGAGCTATTATTTCCACATAATGCCATTTTATTTGGTGTGAAAACAGAATATTAATGTATTATTGAAGCCAACTTATACATTTCTTTATTCTGTGGTGGGGAAGGGCGAATTTTGGATGTAGCCCTACGCAATGCCATGGTCTATTCATAGAATTAGAAAAGAATTTTTGCAGACATTAGGGCTACATCACCTTAAAATGTATCAAATTCCATAGTCTACCCTAGACTGTTTCCATTAGTCTTCTATCTAATTATGTTGTTTTAGTTGTTGTTATTATAGTTTTTTCTGGTGGTTGCCCCAATTGACCACAGTGAGAAGAGGATTGTTATACATAGTTATCAACTTATAATGTAAGAATTACTGAAAATATCAAAGAACCTAAAAAATATACTGAAAAGTAATCTTTATTCTATGAGCATAAGCCTAGAGCAATGTATACCTAATGCCTATTAACTGTGTAAAGGTAATCTTTATTCTATGATTTCAGTTATGTTCTACTTTGGTATTTTTTTTTTTCGTTTTATTTGAAAGGGTGATATTTTCATTCACACATTAGACTAATGATTATATATANTTTACATTAGACTAATGATTATATATAAAAAGTTTTACAATATTACAAAAAAACTGTATTAGATGGTAAACTTTGAGTTTCTGAAATCACTAAAAAACAAAATTCATACACAATCTTTTTTTGGATTAATATCAAGAGTATTTATACTTTATTCAATTGAGCGTGAGACTAATTAATATTGTTTGAGGGTTAAAAAAGTTACGATTTTCTCTCTCTTAACAATACTCTCACTAAATCTCGAACCATTACCATAGTCAAGAGTGCTTGTACGCCCAAGATTTAATTTGTTACTAATTGAACTAAGTGTTGATAAATTCTAACAGATAATCTAGTTGCACAAAATTATGAAGCTAGCCAAGTTTGTATATTTATCATTTTCAGACTTTTTTTTAATTAAATTTAAGAGATATAAAGTTTTTTTTTAACTTTTTAATAAGGGAAAAATATCTAACTATATGTTACAATACGTGACACTTTTTCTTGGTCTAAGTATCATTATAGTGTTCCCCTAAACAAAAAATCATTATAATGTCTTTTGACCCTGATATTTCAACTTCATCAATTGATTATTACTTACTAGTTGGAAATGATCACAATTCAATAACTAGAAGGATTTATGACAAAATGATGATTTGACAGGAGACCTTTCTTGTTTTTCTTTTTCTTTTTTTTCCCTCAATAGAAACTACACGAGGTATGTAGTCCATCGCTTTTCATAATCATAAATCATAATTATATATTCGGTAGTTGGGATTCCGAATTATGGGTGTTGACAATGGCACCAAACAATGTTATTCATATTGCACAAGTGGCAATTTTGATGTAAGGTTAAAGCAAATGAACACACAATAGAAGAGGTATTATTATGAGTAAAATACATTTTTTATCATTGAATTATTTTTAAAAAATGTCACTTTAGTCTTTGATTTATTTTTAGTGTCACTTTAATATTCGAATAATCACAAATGTCCACTAAATTAGTCATTTGTAATACAAAAAAGATCACTAAAAAGACTGATTTTATGATCAGAGTAATCATTTAAGGACTAAAGTGACATAAAAAATAAATCAAAGATTAAAGTGACATTTAAAAAATAATTTAAGAACAAAAAATATATTTAACTCATTATTTTTTTGTCATAAAATGTTGAATTTTTTAGCTGAAAGATGTTGGAGAATAGTGTCAAATCAAAGAAGGATGTTGGAGAATAGGGAATCAAACATGAGAAGTCAACCTTATGAAATATTTAACGTTTATATTTATCATGTGGATATAAAATCATATGTAAATATAGTGTAAACCCAAAAAAATATAGTGGCCAACCAAAAATATATATAAATATAGTGTTTCCACATTATCATAACAAAGTATTTTTAGTTTTCACATTTGACATGAGAATTTCAATACTTGATATTGAAATTTGAAACATGTGATATATATCTTGATATTTCACATAATTATGTGAAAATGTTGATAAACCAAATAGCAATGCCTTAATTGCTAAAAGTTTTCAACTGAAAAACTAGCAGTGAAAACCAAATTGATGAATTTAATAACGTGGGTAACTTTGTTATAGTTACTTATTTTGATGCATATTCTTATAATTGTATGCCTATGACTTGTTTCATTCTTTAATCTATCGTGTTTCATTTTAGGGCAGACTTTGGCAAATTGAAAAACTAGTTAAGAACCATTTAAGTTAAAACTTATTCCACAAGATTAATATAAATTCGAAATGTTTAAATCAATGTTAGTTTGTCTAAAATTTAATTTTAAACTAGTTTTAAATCACACAAAACACACAATACAATTGATTCATGTAATCTTTTGAAAGGTTATTTTAAGTTCTCTTCTCTCTTCCCCCAAAATCTATAGCTAGAAATAGTTACAAAAAAAAAATGTTAACATATATACCCAATAGCAATGCCTTAATTGCTAAACTTCTCAACTGAAAAATTAGACAGTGAAAACTAAAGATAATTATCTTGTTTCACTTGTTAGATGGATTATTGCAAATGAAAACACTAGTTCAGAACCATTTCAGTTAAAACTTAATTCCATAAACATGTATGACTTTGATCTATAGTTCAAATCGTACTTAATTTGTCTAAGATTTAGTTTTAAACTAGTTTTGAATCATACAGGCCAGACCATACAGCCCAATAAACAAAACTGGTCTAAGTAATCTCCCAAAAGGTTAAGATTAGCAAAAAAATCTCCCAAAAGGATTAGGTTTTGGATTCTGTTTTTCATTATCTCAATATTCACATGTAGAACATCTGTCTAGTGACAAAATAAAAACTAGATCTAGATCAAATATTTAAATGATCATTTTTAAAATGTGAAATCAATAACTAAATATTAAAAATTAAAATGAAGATGGAAAATAATTAAGATTTGATTTAAATCGTAAGAGAAAATCACAAGAGAAAATAAAAAAACTAATAATTATTATTTGTAGTTTTTTTTGTCTTTCTTATAATTTTTTAAATTCCTTTTTGTTGAATTAATTAATTTTTATGTTATTATTTTCGTTACTCCTATTTTTATTTCTTTCAATTTTTGCCTGAGGTGCTGCCTTTTAGCCTAAGCTATCCTGGAAAAAATTTAATTGATATTCTTTATTTATATGATGATATGGAAAAGAAGTTTATTGTGTAATAAATTCCATGTAGTACCCAAAAAAGCAGCCTGTAGATATATGCATGTGATAGTTGATACGATACGATCTAGACATTTGTAAAATTAAAATTCGCTTCTTCTTTTTGAATTATAGTTTCTCTTAGTTAAAAAAAAAACACGAATTATAGTTTCTCTCTCTCTCTCTCTCTCTCACACACACACACATATGAGAGTAAACTACTATTCTAATTCTCTATAGAAATATAGTAATTTTCAATTTAGTCTCTAACAAACAATTTTTGTGATCAAGTACATGAAATTTTGATTCCATGTCAATGCTTACCCTCTATCACTCACTCTTTTGTTATTAGATAGATAAAATTAGATTTACTAATTAGGGATCTAAGAAAATGAAGATTCAAACTAAAAAAAACTTAATTTTTTTGAAAATGTTTTAAACCAATTATCCTACGTATGCTTGTGCCACTGTTTTCTTATTTTAACGAATAAATTTGTTGATTTAAGTATTTTGAAGAACATTTCACTTTTAAATACTAAACAAAAGAGCATCCAAAGTTACTTGATGATGACTGCATGGATTATCAAGAACATACACAATACTAAGGAATTTAACTATGCAATTTTTGATGACATGTATGACTATTTAAATCACAAAGTATTCAATTATACTTGATGAGACATGTTGCTGTTATATACTAATTACCGACCAAACAGTCTGTGACCAAGTGATACTGAGATCGTTCTCAAGACTTGTGAATTTTATGTTTGAACCCAGAAATGTAGTCAATGTACAAAAAAGAAAACAGACTAATCACATACCATTCAATTTCACTTGATGATAACATATAAACAGTACAGATTACAAGATTAAACATAATATTAAGAGATAAAGTTTGTTATCCATTTAATTGATAATTGAGTTAAGAGAGATATAAAGGTCATCCTTAGCATAGGTTTTATATTTAAATTTAGAGTTGTAATCAAAGAGTGACATTTTATTCTTTTATGTATCATGTATCCTTAATAACCTATCATGCATACATATAGTTGGTACATGGCATGCATGGATGGATGGATGTCATATTTGTTGCACACGACATATATAATTTATGGAATAGGCATCTATAATATTTCCATGGATGCCCGATTACATAATTTGTAATAATTTAATTGATTTGTATATGATTTTTCAGAAGACTGGTATAAAAGGACAAACATGCTCATTCTCAAATTAATAATAATAATAATAATGAGGTTAGATCCGCATTAATTGGCTCACGTACTCTAATGCAGCTTGACGTATTAGAATTAAAAACTAATAAACATATAGAAAAAGGACACAATAGTACTGTTTAGGGTTGACATCATCAGAAGCTTAGGTGTTGAAGTTGGAGTGAATCTTTCCTTCACACACATATTGACTATTAAAAAGTGATATACAATAAAAATAAAAAATAAAAAAAATCATTTGCATAGGAGTACTAATAATTGTGTCATTTGCATGTGTTCTTCCACATTATAAAATTCAATTTGCATTTAAACTAGAATATAGAAAAATAGTGAATTAGCAAAAATTATAATGATCTATACAATTTACACAAAAAAATAATAATGATAAAAACAACTTGATTCATAACAAAACAATATGCTTTCAATTTCTTTTCTTTCAATGAGAACATAGTTTGATGTAATTATTCACAGAAAAAAGAATAGAAAAGCCTGAATTTTATTTTGTTTAAAAAATTGTGTTTTCTCAAGTAATATATAGTATAACAACTTCATATAATATATCTTTTTTTAAAAAAAAATTATTTTTTGATAAAAGATGACAAGAACTTCTGCAAATTATTTAAATTATGAATAAACAATATTACTTTGGTATGCTTGATAAGAAAGCTTAAAATATATTATGATTAAGCAATATTATTTTTCAAATTATGGGTTGAGAATTTTTATGCTTTTGCAGTCATTCTTGAGCATATTTGCGAGTAGTTGATGAATGATAATGATAATGATAATGATAATAATTAATGGAGAGATTCCCACGTAGGACTATAAAGTTGACAAATGCTGGACTTGCAGAACCTACCATTGTCGAGAACCTCGTGATTGATAATAGAAAAGGGAAAGAAATTTCCTTGCCCTTATCTTTGTTCATCTGAATCACGGTCCATGCATGCATGGATGTTCACACGGTTATGCACGTGTGAGGAATGAAAAAGGTTCTCTTACCAACTAAAAAGCATGCTTCCTTTGTACCTAAAGAGGAAAAGGAAAATGGCGGTCTTCTAGCCAAAGAAAGACTAGCTAGAAAATATGGTATGGTATTCTCATCTCACGAGCTTGAAGGTTGTCCAAGCATACACCATTGAAGATTTCAATGGTTTGAAATTTTTGACAAATTAAAATGAAAGGATATTTAATGCGCTTTTTCTTTTAGGAGGACTAGACAACTAGAAAATGATAATAAAAAAAAGTCTAAGTAAAGAGAGACATCTAAATATTTGATTTTCATTCATTTGTGTAATTGGTCAAAAGTAAATAATTGGATAATTTCAATCCTCTTCCTCTTAATTACTTCGTATGACGTTTTTGTGTGTTTGTAAGAGAGAAAGTAAAGAAGAATGAGCAAATAATTATATATGTGTGTGTGTCTTTCTTGACATTGCAATTTTCAATCTAATTTCATCTAAAATTTGTAATAAAAACTTGAAAAATATATATATATATATATATTTTAATTTAGTTATACTTCATAAAAGCAATAAAAAAAAAAAACAATGAAGATGTTAAGAGAACAAAGTGTAGATAAAGGCCAGAGTAGTCAATGGGAATTGATTTAGCTGGTAAGGATTGAATTATTTCACTTGTAAGGTTTAAGTTCAAAATCTACTGCAAGCAGTCTCCTTTTAATAATCAATTTGTAAGTATCACTATAAATCCTTGTTGAGGCCTATGATATGTTCTAGTCTTAGAATGAAGTAGCCTCCCATCACCTTAAACTTTTGATTACAAAAAATTAATAATAATAATAAATAAAGGCCGGAGATTAAGTGCATATTTTAAATTTCGCTTATTGGTCTTGGTAAAGAATGTAACATAATTTACTTAAAAAAAAAAAAGAATGTAACATAAAAAAAAATGATTAAAAACTATAATTTCATTTCTCTTGGTTGGTACGATTGGATTTCTTTTTTATATAATGATGGTATGATTAAAATTAGAGATGAATGAAAATATATTTATATTTGTAATTATGTATTGACAATATTTGCACACCAATTATATATAATGGAAAAAAAGTAAAGAAACAAGCCTACTACAATAATAATACGTTTTTATATTTTATATTTTTTATTTTCAACCATTATATCTTTGGTTCTTGCATTTTTATCTCTATATATTGCTGTTTTTTTTAATAACCTGTAAATTTCCATGTAATCAATTATTGATTCAAAACCATAAACAATCATATCTCGTGACTTGTGAGACCTGTTTCCTCGCTCCCACCCTTATTGAAGGATACGAAACAAAACAAAATGAAACAATATAAAAATGAAATAAACAAAACAATAATTATAGAATTTTAGCAAATAATGTAATTGTCCTACGTGGCAAGGGGAATCCCCGTAGCTTGAGGAGGAACAAACCCCGTGATTCCCGACGAAAGGGAAAATTTTTTAAAAAAAAAAATTGCAATATTTATTTCATATTATCTTTTGATCAGTAGAGACAGCAAAGCATCACACTCCCAACACACATGCATCAATAAAAACCACCCTCTAGTTACTGCTGTCTATTCATATTTTTCTCATTCTCCTGCTAGCTGGTAATTAATAATAATACTAATATTCTCATTTTTCATATTCCTATCTAGTTCTTAGCAACTTCAGCATTTATGTTGGTATGCCAGCTCAATACTCTTTCTGCATATTTTCATACATTTATAAACAATTGTATAATAATCTGTATTTTATACCAGCACCTAAGTTGTTGATTTTAGTTCTAAAAAATGTATGTATTTATACATATTTTACTATTTAATCAGGGTATATTATGTTAAAATTTAAAAAGCAAATAGGTTACTTTAGTTCTAAGGCATGATATATCATAATTTATATTAACAAGGTTAGGAATTAAACTAAAGTCCTTTAATTTGTATCAATGCGGCTTAATCTTGCCAATTGAAAGAATGGTTGTTAGCTTGAATTATTAATTGCATAAGTTTCAAATACACAAATCTATACACCACATAAAATTACAGCTGTGAATGCTTCGACAACGAAACTCTTAAAGTAATGATGACTCACCTCAAATTTGATAAGTTTGATTTTATTTAAAAATTGAGGTTAGACCCTGATTTCTAAGCTACCAAAAAAATATATATATATAGATGATTGCATTCGAGTTTAAGAAAATAAAATTTAGATGAGGCTAACTATCTTAAAACTTCTAAGTGGTTGTTTAGATTTGTGCGACTAAATTTCCTATCATATATATATTTTTTTTAAAAAAAATCTAAATTCTTTGTCTATGACTAAGTTAATGTGAGTGTGTGAATTAATTAATATGTAAATGGAAAAAAGTCTATGAATGAAACACTAGTAAATGGCCAAAAGAACTGAGTTTAGAGTAGCTTACCGCGAATATTTGGGAGTAAGAGTATAAATCTCAATTGTTCTATTTTTATTTTTTATTTTTGAAAAAAGATGAGAAACTTGATTTCTTGTAATGAGAAGAATGCAATACATGTTTCTAATTTCTTGAAAACAAAATTTTTGTCTATTATATTATGCATAGTCCCACTAATAATTCTAAATATTACGATGACTGGATAATTGTTATTTATATTACTTACTTTATAATATATCACAAAAATGCGCTTTATTTATTTTTGGTTATCAAATGCTTTTATTATTCAAGTGGAACATAAAGGATTGGACTCACATGAAATAATTAAGTATATTCCTTGAATTCCATGATATCCATGCATATTTAAAACAGATATACATCAACATGCATACGATATTAAACCAAATTATCGTTTACTATTCTCTCGGAGACACAGAGAGAAACAAGAGAGAGAGAAAGAGAAAGAAAGAGAAAGCTAGAGAGAAAGAATTTATTCTAACTTCTATGTCAAGATCGATCTAGGGTTTTCATTGTTCCCTTTCTTCTAAGAATCACAGGCTCATCTTTGATTTGTGTAGCTAAACCTATAGCTATGTGGATATTACTAAGATCGAGGCCTATCGTTTTTCTAAGATATAGCCTGTGCCCAACCATGGAGGAGGAAGAGCAATGAGAGAAACTAGATGATAAGGCTGATTTCCAAATCACCCAAAAACTCTATAATCCCTAATTATTCCTTTAATTTTGTGGGTTTAATTATTAGCCTATTGCAACACAGATACTGTGTTTCTTTTGTCTTTCTTGCAATTCCAATTCTCGAGCAAGCTCTTAGCAAAATATAGCAGAAAGGTACAAAAGCTAGCTTTGTATGAAGAAGATGGAAGGAAGCCATGGCTCCGAGTGCTCGAAAACAAGCCCTCCTAACCGTGAAGAAGAAGATGGGTATGAGAGCGAGGAGAATGAAGATGAAAGTACGCCAAATAACAATGGAGGAAGCTCAAGCAACAGCACAGTGGATGGGAGTAGTGAGAAAAAGCCATCAGTGCGACCTTATGTTAGATCCAAGTTGCCAAGGCTCCGGTGGACGCCTGATCTTCATCTTCGCTTCGTTCATGCTGTTCAAAGACTTGGAGGACAAGAGAGTGAGTTCAATAATTTCTGGGTCTTGTTGGATCTCATGGGATCATAAATTCTAGCAATTACTTAAACCATTCAATTTTACAGCTATTATATTAATTTTCTGTATATAATTTTCTTGGGTGCAGGAGCAACCCCAAAGCTGGTTCTTCAATTGATGAATATAAAAGGGCTAAGTATTGCGCATGTTAAGAGTCATTTACAGGTAATTCATAAATTATTACAATCTAATTTGACTACTACGTAACTTTTTTTTTTTTTTTTTTTGCACAAACAAGAGTTTAATTTGTTTATCAATCATGGCCTATTTTGGTTTATTTCTAATCTTGTTTTTCTTCCCCTTTCCTTCTACTTAATTCTTTTGCCAGATGTATAGGAGCAAGAAGGTAGATGACCCAAACCAAGGTACAAGAAACTCTTCTTATAGTATAATCCCAATTCCTATATATAATCAATAAGTGATTAGGGTTTCGGGTTTGAAGTCACTAATGAATATAACTTGATATTATATGACAGTATTGGCTGATCATAGACATCTTGTGGAAAGTGGAGACAGAAATATTTACAACCTTAGCCAACTACCAATGCTTCAAGGATACAGTCCAAGCCAAACTTCAACCTTGAGGTACATATAATTGTCCAAGTTTACTTCAAATTCTCTCAAGAAGTTTTGAATTTCACAGTTAACTGAAGATTCTTCCTTTTGGATATATAGATATGGTCCATATGGATACGGGGTTGCTCCTTTGGGTGTCTATGAAAAAATGGGGCGTAGACCTTTCATGGGTCGGATTTCAATGGATGAATTTGGAGCTGGATTTTATAGCAAAATGACAGAGAGGATCTTTGGAACCAATGGTAACATCAATTGGACTAATGGCAGTTTCCGGATGGATACTCCAAATTTTGGTGAACAATCAACAAGCAAAATCCATGAACCAAAAGATGATCAATTCCTCTCATTTGGTGCCCATGAATCATTATGTACACAGGCTGGATTATTGAGTCAGATTGATCTTAATCCATTAACACATCAACAGCCAAGAGTACAAGAGCTAATGCTTATCAATGAATCGGCCACGCCTTCGGATATTGATTCAGCAACAAATCCACCAGAGCTGAATAAATTGAAAAGGAAGGCTTCAGATATTGACCTTGATTTGGATTTGTCTCTCAAGTTAAATTCAAGGAATGTTGAGAATAAGAGAAGTTTGGAGGACCATGAAGTTGATAGTAATATATCACTCTCTTTGTAGTCTCAATCTTCATCGTCTAATCTTAGCAGTAGGTTGAAGGAAGGAAATGATAATTGTAAGGAGCAAGGGAAAAGGGTGAGTACTCTGGATCTGACTATATGAATAAGACAAATTCTAAGTGAGATCTTGAGGTACTTGTCCACAATAATGCAATGTTTTACAACCATTGCTTATATTTATCTGACACATTTATTTTTTCTTCTAGTCTCATTCTGCATTTAGAAATCGTCTGAATTTCAGTGGGAGTTCTACTCTGTCATAACATTGCATAGAAATGGGTTTGACGTGGTCAAACGAGAATGAAAATTCTCTAGTAATTAATCATTGTCATAGTTTAGAAATGGCTCGCATTGCAAAGAAGTAGTCATGTACTTTACTGCTAAATATGTGCATTTTGGTTATTGAAACCATTAAAATTATGAAATTGAATTGGTAGATTTAAATATGAATTTTCTTTTAATGATGAAACTTCATATTAGTTTAGGAATTGATTTCATTTTCAAATCATTTTGTGTGTATTAGATGAGAACTTACAATCCTATCACTTTTTTGGTATGATTTACATTTGTTTTTTTCATATCAAGTGAATTCTACTTTTGAAATGTTTAAACATATTCTTATCTTTTTGATGAAAAATTGTCACGGCCGGCCAGTGTTTTGTGAAAGTATTTCAGTTATACTAAGCGTCTGATATATATAAGATAATACTCTTTATTTGTTGCACTAAAATGTCATTTGGATGCATAGAATACAATAGAAAGCAATTAAAAAAAAAAGAGTTATTCGATTTTTTATTTGGAATTTTCGGAGATGCATTATATAATTAACGAAGATAAGAAAGCAAAGGGGACATGTTGTTTCCTAGAATTGCATTTTTCCTTGACCATCTATTCCCTTAACAAGGAAGGAAGTTAGAGGATAGAATTCAAAATATTCTAGGAAAATTTTATGAATTTTGTTAATGATCTATAAGTTTACTAATACATCCATTGGTTATTCGAATTGGGTGTGTAAACTATCAAGAATCCGTTAAGTAGTGTGCATTAGAAGAGGAATTAAACATACACTCTCTCTTTCTCAGAATCCGATAAGCAGTGTNCCAGTGTTTTGTGAAAGTATTTCAGTTATACTAAGCGTCTGATATATATAAGATAATACTCTTTATTTGTTGCACTAAAATGTCATTTGGATGCATAGAATACAATAGAAAGCAATTAAAAAAAAAAGAGTTATTCGATTTTTTATTTGGAATTTTCGGAGATGCATTATATAATTAACGAAGATAAGAAAGCAAAGGGGACATGTTGTTTCCTAGAATTGCATTTTTCCTTGACCATCTATTCCCTTAACAAGGAAGGAAGTTAGAGGATAGAATTCAAAATATTCTAGGAAAATTTTATGAATTTTGTTAATGATCTATAAGTTTACTAATACATCCATTGGTTATTCGAATTGGGTGTGTAAACTATCAAGAATCCGTTAAGTAGTGTGCATTAGAAGAGGAATTAAACATACACTCTCTCTTTCTCAGAATCCGATAAGCAGTGTGCTTTAGAAGAGGAATTAAAAAAACTCTCTCTCTCTCCACCATTGTGTTTCAAAACAAACATATATTCTTGAGAATGAAATCCCAAGGTTGGCTTGGTGACAATAATGCAATAGATTGATCATCAAAACTAGCCAAATTTTAAATTTTGGGGCCAGCACTCTGAGAAATTTTTTTTCCCAAAATGCATCAAGTTGATATAAAAGTCTTTAAGATCGTTTTGAGAGGAATTTAATCTCAGTGAACAAAAACTAACCTAAGGATATCCTTAGCATTAAAACAAAAAAAAAAAATTTGAAAATGAAAGAATGAATAATTAGTTTTTTTTTTCCCATTTTATCCCATTCTTCAATGTCAAATATAATTCTTTAATTTGATTTTGTTTCGTTCCATTATTTGAAGGGAATTGTATAATGAAAACAACTATCAACTTTTGAACGATAGAACAGGAAAATTGTCCTTATACTGAAAATCTTCTTGTTTAGTTATTTTCTATTTTAAAACAACTGTAGTACTTATTCTTATATCAAATCCTTACCTAAGCATTGCATGAAAACTAGTTAACAAAACGGCTTATTTGGACACAAACTGTCAGAGCGTTCAAGGTCACATGGTTGCACCTTAAATTACTATTGCAGATTGAAGATTTCTCACTCTTAATATAAAGTTGGAAAAGAAGAGGAAGGTGGGGGAACAGATTGCAAGGTGATCAGTGTCTTGTTTGTTTGTGTGATTCAATGTTCATGCGTTGCCTCTTCGATTCTCGTTTTATATGGTAAATGACAACTATAACACAAAAGACTCGTTTTGGAATATTTGATAACTAATCTTTTATAATATAATATAGTTGTTGCTGCAAAGAATATGTAGTTATTGAACAAAAGACTCGTTTTGGAATATTTGATAACTAATCTTTTATAATATAATATAGTTGTTGCTCATATGGAAGACCCAACGCAAACAAAAAAGGTTTCTTTCATCTTCATCGTTAGTTCTTTGATTTCTAGATCAAAAAGGTTTCTTTCATCTTCATCATTAGTTCTTTGATTTCTAGATCTTCTACTCCCTTCCCGGAACATTAATGATGTTTTTCAGCATTTGTCGCTCTTCCATCTAGAAGTGATATGTGCTTCGATGAAACCACATTCAAATATTTATAATTAGTTTTCCTTAATTAATATCCATTCAAGCGTTTACTATATATTGCAAAAATAAAATATGGTAGTAAATGTAAGCAAAAAATAAATATATATTAGAATGCTTAGATAGCTTTTTTCCTTGATCATTTGAGAAGGGATTACTCTCAACTAGTTCCAAGTCCGTGCCACGTACGGGCAATTAGTTAAACAGAGAAATCAGACATGTAAAAAGAGAAAAAAAAAACAAAAAAAAAAAACAGCATAAGAAAAAAAGCGAGTACACTGATTACAAATAACTTTACTCGCAAAAAAATAACTTTCTTTTATATATATATATAATCATATGCAAAAGTTGGGTTGAGATTAATTCCCTTTATATTTCACAATACATAGGTAGAATTCTAGAAAAGCTAGTTGGGCATTAAGAATTCAGAGTTTTGCATGAATAGATAAATAACACATGTAAACCACCAAACAAAAAAGTAACCAGAACGGAGGATGTCTGGATATCTTATATATAACTCATAACTCTCTGATTGAGTTATGACTTCCGAGATAGAGACATGTATCTACATAAAAGAATATGACCTTTAGAAATAATATGAGTTTTACACCTAACAATACTTTTGCAAGCAACTGTTGATCCTCTATATAAACCCCACCCCAGTGGGGATCGAGAATATTCTATCTAATATTACATTTTTTTTCCTATCTCTTTTAACATAATGAATAAAGAAAGAAGTTTTGCCTATATCAAAGAAGATTTTGTAAAAAGTTAAAGAAAAACAAACTTCGGAAGCTGCGCAAAACCTTGATTTCATATACTTAATGCAATAATGCAATAGCATGGCAATATATATCATGCTTTGAAGTATATCCAGGTTTGAATCAGAAATCAAGTTAAGCAGAAAATACAATTCTGCAGAACTTCATAAACCAGAAACTAGAAACGATGAACACTGAAGAAAGAAGAAAAGAGAGAATGCAAGTCTGAAGTGTCAATGTAAAGAATGAATTCTCATTCTCAATCTTTGATCATGTACACTGTATATATAACGTAATTGTCTAAGCATAACTAAATGACAGCTGTTAACTAATCCTAACTAACTGACAGTTGTTAACTCAGCAAACTAACCATGGTATAATTACTAACTTCCTTGCATAACTGAATGCCAGATCAGCAATGCTGATCTGTCAGTGGGACTGATGTGTTTATATTGACATCCCCCCTCAAACGCATAGGAGTGGAAAGGACTGTGAGTTTGGGACGTATGGACAAGAGAGCAGGAGCAGGAAGTGGCTTAGTGAACACATCTGCCAATTGGTCAGAGGAGGCAATGTGCCTGAGGAGAAGAGACTTGTTGAGCACTTTTTCCCGGATGAAGTGGCAATCAATTTCAATATGGCGTGTTCTAGAATGAAGAATGGGATTGGCAGCCAAGTAAGTGGCACTAAGGTTATCACAGAGAAGTAGAGGAGGTCTCAGCAGAGATATATGAAGCTCCTGGAGCAAAGATTGAATCCATTGGAGCTCAGAAGATGCATTAGCCAGGGCACGATATTCAGCCTCTGTGCTTGAGCGGGAGACTACCTTCTGCTTGCCTGAGTACCAAGACACAAGGTTAGAGCCAAGAAAAATAGCATGACCACTGGTGCTCCTACGATCATCTGGACATCCAGCCCAATCAGAGTCAGCATACGCAAGTAAGGAGGAGGCTGAGGTAGGCCTGAGACATAAACCAAAGTGAGCAGTGCCCTTCAAGTATCTGAGCAATCTCTTGACAGCTTTGAAGTGTTCATCAGTAGGGGCACTCATAAACTGGCATAGCTTGTTGACAGAATATGAAATGTCAGGCCTGGTAAGAGTGCAATACTGGAGAGCACCAACAAGACTTCTGTAGGCAGTAGGATCTGCTAGGGGAGTACCTTGAGTAGCAGATAGTATATGAGAAGTAGCCATAGGTGTAGGTAAAGGTTTGGAAAACCTTAGAGAGTAAATCAGAGATGTATTTGGACTGAGACATATGAAGGCCAGTTGAAGCCCATGTGACCTGTACCCCGAGGAAGTAATTCAGGAGGCCAAGGTCTTTCAAGGAAAACTGAGAATGTAAGGTAGCAATGAAGGTATTAACCACAGAAGCATTGGAACCAGTGACAATAATGTCATCAACATACACCAGCAAATAGATGACAGCATACCAAGAGTGAAAGACAAACAAAGAATTGTCTAAAATGGTGCAGACAAACCCCCAATGAGGGAGAGCAGCTTTGAGTTTATTGAACCATGCTCGAGGGGTCTGTTTTAAGCCATATAGGTCTTTGGTCAATTTACACACATGATGAGGGAACTGAGGGTGCACAAAGCCTTGAGATTGCTTCATGAAAACTTCTTCTTCAAGGTCACCATTCAAAAAGGCATTATTAACATCTAGTTGCCTTACAGACCAGCCTTTGGACAAAGTAAGAGTTAAGACAATGCGAATGGTGGATGGCTTAACAACAGGACAGAATGTCTCAAAGTAATCCACCCCATAGGTTTGAGTATAACCTTGAGCAACAAGCCTGGCTTTGTGTCTTTCAATGGAACCATCTGCCTTGTATTTAGTTTTGAATAGCCAGCGACATCCTACAATATGCTTGTCAGGTGGACAGGGAACTAAATGCCAAGTGTGGTTAGTTTGCAAGGCCTGAAATTCAGCATTCATGGCATCTCTCCAACAAGGATGCTTAGTAGCCTGATTATAGGTAGTAGGTTCCAGAGGAAGAGAGGCCACAGGAGAGGATAAGATTTTAGGCTTGAAAATGCCATTTTGGCTACTGGTAACCATTCTGGGAGGAGCAGAAGGAGGGGTTGCAAAAGGAAGAGAGACAGAAACATGAGAGGGTATTTGAGGTTGAGTAAACTGAGATGGGGAAGAGGAAGGGGGAATTGGTGAGGATTGAGGTTCTAGAGAAGGAGATGAGGATAGGGAAAGTACTGTTGCAGGTTGAAGGAGAGGCAAGGATTGAGAGATAGCAGTAGACACAGGAATAACAGTGGAGAGTTGAGGAGCATTAGCCATGGTAGGTGAAGTGTGAAAGGGAAAATGATTTTCAAAGAAAATAACATGCCTGGAAGTATAGATTCTCTTAGTAGACATGTCAAGGCAATGATAGCTTTTATGTTTACTGTTATATCCTAAGAAACAGCATGCAGCAGAACGGTTCTCCAGTTTATGAGACCTATAAGGTCTAAGGTAAGGGAAACACAAGCAACCATAAGTGCAAAGATGAGAGTAATCAGGAGTTTTACCATATAGAAGAATGTATGGAGACTGAAACTGTAAGACAGAATGAGGTAATCTGTTAATAACATGCACTGCTACTTGAAAGGCAAAACTCCAATACTTATGTGGCATAGCAGCATTGATGAGCATGGACAAGCCAACTTCAACTACTTGGCGATTCTTCCTCTCAACCCTGCCATTTTGCTCAGGAGTATGAGGACAGGAAAATTGATGATGCATCCCCAAGGTGTGAACCATCTGAGTGAAGGCTTGAAATTCACCATCAAAATCTGATTGGACAGTCTTAATCTTGGTGGCAAACTGTCTCTTAACCATTGCTTAAAACTGCCTAAAGAGAGTAAGTGTCTCATCCTTGGATTGAAGTAAATAGAGCCAAGAAAATCTGCTATAGTCATCAATGAGCAACAGAAAATAACAGGCACCATTTACAGATAAGCAAGAGGGAGAACCCCACAAGTCAGCATGAACCAAATCAAAAGGTTTCATTGCTTTAGAGTAATTTCGTACAAAAGGAAGCTTGTGACTTTTAGCTAGTTAACAAGAGTCACATAACAATTTATTTTGCAAACTGAAGACAGGAAGATTGCAGTGATTCATTACTTTATTGACAGTTGCTAGTGAGGGATAGCCTAGCCTATTATGCCAAAGCCTCATGGAATCAATGCTAGTTGATGAAGAAGTACTAAAAATTTGAAACACCCTTGCTTGAGGAGCATGTGAGGAATATGCAGAAGGTACACTGTAGAGTCCTTTGTCAAGGCCTCCTTTGAGCAGGATTGCTTGAGTTTTTTGATCCTTCACAGCAAAATAAGAAGGATAGAACTCGACATAAGCATTATTGTCATGACACAATTTTTGCACACTAACTAAATTAGCAGCAATTTTAGGAATATGCAACACATTCTTAAAGAGCAATGCACCCTGAGAAGTAGGTATTGAACTATGGCCAGTATGAAGTACAGAGAGACCCTTACCATTGCCTACAATGACTTTGTCATCACCACTGAATGGATTATGCAGTGACAAATTAGCCAAATCAGATGTAATATGATGAGTGGCTCCGGTGTCAAGAAACCAAGGAGTCTCACCAAGAAGGCCAGGAGCAGCCATTAAAGCTTGAGGATCCTGTGCAGATGAAGAAAACTGATTAGAATGAAGTGCTTTTGGTTGAAATTGATTATCAAACCTGTGCCAGCACTTTGTCGCCACATGACCAAATTTGCAGCATATCTGACATTGAGGTCTTGAGCCAGGGTTAGCTCTTCCTTTATTGGAATGACCACCACGAAAACCTCCTTGGCTAGAATTGCGATGGTTAAAGTTGTGAGTAGCAGGTACATGTGTCTGTGAATGATGAAAGTTCTGCTGATAAGACTTTCGTTTTCCTCTATTGGAGTAATACATCGCAGCATTAGCTTGCAGTGGTATGTGTTGTTCCACTGAGTTCTGACTTTCTAACCTTTTTTCATAGGTTTCAAGATAGCTTTGTAAAGCTTGGACTGAGATGGAATCCAGACGAGAAGTGATTGAAGCCACAATTGGATTATATTCTGATCCTAAGCCTGCTAGCACAACCATGACTTGATCATCTATGCTTACTGATTCTCCAATGGCTCTCAGGTGATCACAGATGTGTTGGATTTGAAGCATATAATCCATCACACTTAGTCCACCTTTTCTTGTTGTCTGAAGTTGCAAGCGCAGCTCCATGATCCTTGCACGAGAGGCAAATGCATAGCTCTCTCTTAGTGCTGTCCAGATTTCACAGGCAGAGTTATAAGCCATGATTTGTGTCATCATTTGCTCAGTGATGGAAGAGTAGATCCAACTCATCACCAGCTTGTTCTGACGTTGCCATAGTACATATTCAGGATTCAAGATTACTAATTCATGAGTTGTGGATGCAGAATCAGTGACTGCTATCCATTGATTTGGACATGATCGTGTGCCTTCCAAGATATCCTCATATCCATTGGCTATCACGATGTTGAGCAATTGGTTCCTCCATATGAGGAAATTGTTTCGATCGAGTTTGATTGTTAAAGTCTGACCGAATGTAGAAAGATTAGAATTGATACCAGTAGTTTGTGTTGCCATGGTGTTTGCAGAATGTTCACTCCCAAGATTCTGAGTTTCCATCAATGGTGTCACTTCAATGTTGACGTGATCCTCCATTGTTGTAGCTCTGATACCATATCATGCTTTGAAGTATATCCAGGTTTGAATCAAAAATCAAATTAAGCAGAAAATACAATTATGCAGAACTTCATAAAACAGAAACTAGAAACGATGAACACTGAAGAAAGAAGAAAAGAGAGAATGCAAGTCTGAAGTGTCAATGTAAAGAATGAATTCTCATTCTCAATCTTTGATCATGTACACTGTATATATAACGTAATTGTCTAAGCATAACTAACTGACAGCTGTTAACTCAGCAAACTAACCATGGTATAATTACTAACTTCCTTGCATAACTGAATGCCAGATCAGCAATGCTGATCTGTCAGTGGGACTGATGTGTTTATATTGACAATATATATATATATATATATATATATATACTTTATGCAATGATGCAAACAAACTAGGGTATAGTACTATTCTATTCACTGGTAAGCATCTTATATGTGACATAATTTGTAAGGAGTTAATTATATAGGTATAAAAAAAAAAAAAAAAAAACCCTATAATACTCATCTGGTAGGGTACTGTTCCTACTTTCCATTAAAATGAGATCACAAGCTTAGCATTTTACCATGTGATGGCTTAAAGAATCATGCAGGGTGTTTGCCCATAATTTATTAATTCCCGGTTTGAACTTCAGTAATTGAAGATCAATTATCCGAAACACATTTGCCTACCAAGTGTATATATCTGATAGGGTTTTTTAATTTGGTGTCACAACTAATTCATAAAATTAAATTTGGTGTGTGTTATGCTATTTCCTATTTAAAAGGAGGGTAGTGCTACATCACCCCCTTAATTGAGGGAGTCATGAATAATTTAGCTTCATGTAAAATGCATAAACAGAGCAATACAAGAAGAGTGTTGAATTAATGATAGCCATGATAGTAATTTTTATTGACATAATTAACCTTAAATTTTATCAACTATTTTAAAATTTGACTCACACTGTGTAACTCAATTTTTTGATATATTCACAACAAAATCAATTTTAGAACATAGATCCCACCAAAACCTAGTAAAGTAGTGCTATCCATTGAGTAATTTAACAATCAGCTAAAAATTTATTAGTTTAATTGGAAGAGGAGAATAACTATGACTATAGAAAAACCTTGATTTGGAGATCTAAAAGCTATATAAGAATAACAAATATTTAACCAAAGCAAAACATATAGCTCCACCACTGTATGCACGTGATTATCATATTTCGGCTTTATTTTTGTGGGGTTGCTAGACAGCACGGGAATTTTCACTGAATGGCAACATGGAACTAATATCAGTCATCAGATCACTCATGCTGGTGGGGAGCTTTATTTAATCAATGATAATATAAATTAAGGAATATCTCACTTCCATAAAGTGATCACTAAGCCTGGTTTAGTATAGAGAGAGCTTAGCAAGCCCCTTTGGGACTGAATCAACTCAAATCTTCCGCTCAAAAAGTCTGAACCGACCCAACCCAGGTTGTAGCCTTCACAAGCATCTCTTAGTTAAGGTAGACAGAGGTTTTTTTTTTCTCTGTATGAGATGGGTCTCACATTTTTAGTATGAGATTAATTTTCAGCATATGCCCTAATCACTAATACTTATAATGGAATTCAAACTTTAAACATTATCTCAAAATTCACCACATATGAAACTCAATTTTTCAGTTGAGCCACACCTGACATAGTTTTATAGGTTGCTATTTTACAATTGGTAATATTATATGCCTCTTTTAACTCTCATACATTTTTTTGATCACTTAATAGTTTGTCACAATATGCTTAAATCAATTAATAATATTAAACTGATGAATTTGCATGTGTATGTTAGTTGCATTGTTACACTTAGAAAAGTAAACGGAGAAGGGTCAAGGCAGAGGGAAGGGCAAAATTTACCCCCATCTTTATCATGTTTGAAGAATTGGAAGCTCCCCAGGAACAAGTTGAAGTTTTTTTTTTTTTCTCTCTCTATTATATACCAATCAAATGCAATCTCCCCACGAAGATGATTTTGCAGAATATTCCTTCTTGTTATTGGTGTGGTGAGGGTGAAAGTTGAATAAACATAAAGTGTATCTCATCATCAATTGTCTCTTTAAACATAAATGATATATATGAGAGTGAGAGTTCTTACAATACAACTATATTGTAATCTCACATAGATGCTCCCCTTTTTGAAGTCACAACTAAGTAACATTTCTAAAAGTAAATATTCAGATGACATAATAAGAAAAGCCAAATTAGGAAGCCAACTTGGTGTATTGTTTTTGGGACAGGAAATGGAGAAAGAAGAAAAACAGCAGAAAATTTATTCTTGGACAAGAACTACGATTTACAAATTACACCATCGCTAGTGGCAGTGGCAGTTGAAGAATGAATGATTTTGAAGTGACACTACCATCTTCAACTGCTTACCCTAAATATTACATTAGGATCTTTTGGAAGGATTGCAGATCTGCTATCCTATGCTGTTATACTCGTGACTTGTGAGGTAGTGGCTGATTAAACTTCCGATTTACACAGTATGACAAGCACCTTACAACGATGTTGGAGGTAGCAGTGCCTACTCTGCTCTCATGCATTGTTTCAATGGCTAAAAATCCAATTTTGAGCATTCATTTGCAGGGAGAGAACGAGCTCGCTTTAAGTACAGAAACAGACCAAGAAGCACAAGAAAGAAACAGAAAAGAAGGACAAGTACCAGCATCAAAATCTCACCATGGAGGGCGAATTGGGTGTCATCTGAGAAGCGAATCCCACCGTTTTGATGTGAATTGCTTGGAACTGTAGAGGGTGAGACTGCAAATGGTTCAGTTGCCATAGGAATAGGATTAATTTTGAGACGAAATTTCTGAACTTTACTTTTGCTCAAGTGATGTAATACTGAGTATGATGGTGGGGGTTTATATGTCTAAGAATTTGGAATTGCTTTACCAAGTTGTTAACCACCAAGTTGGTGAGGAACATGACAGCAATTAAGTTTTTATTTTCATAATGACGATGACCCTATTGAAACTGACGAGGGAAAGAGAGGTTTGAAAGGTGACAAAGCAATTAAGCAAGAAGCCAATGCTGCATAAACATATGGTCCTCAACTTGGTGTATGTGGATATCACTTTGTGTCGTTTTTTTCTTGTGATAAGGATCTTTTACAAAAGAGAATTGGGTTTGCATTTGGGTTGTTTAGTTAAATTCATATATGGTTCCTAGGTTCATAGAATTACCATCGAGTCATGTCTGATCTTTTAAGGTACTGCTCAATTATAGATGTACTAAATCACGTGTGAGAAAATGGCAGCATTATATATATAGTATGATATTAACACTCAACTAGTTCACAGTACTTAATAGCAAAATTTGAGTTTACCTTTGTAGGGAAAATAGTTGGAATTTACCAAAGCCTGTAAAAGGTAATATATATAAGAAGCCATTATTTTTACACCATATTTTACTAATGTCACACTCTATTTAATATCTAAATATGATACAGACAAAATTATCCTCACTTTATATAGAAATTTTTTAAATTGACTAATCATGATATATATTCTCTTTTTAACTCTTATTAATTGGAGCTCTATTTTTTACTACAAATATACTTAATCTCATTTTAGTATATGCCAGAACAATTAGTTCTTTGTAAAATTTATAAATAGTACAATATAAGAAAACATGTCAAATTGCATACTTGATAATTAATAATCGCTTCTTGACATGTTTTTCTATATCATTTCATTCTTGCAATTTAAAAAAAAAAAAAAAATTTATTTGTGCCAACACTAATTTTTTCGAGATTTTTGCAAAAGTACCAAAATTACTAGAAGAGTTTCAACCGAACACACCCAACTGGGTGGATGGTAGCATTACCCCTTTTAAAAGGAGTAGCATAGTGCTCACCTGGACTCCGAAGAGACATAAACATGGAAACAAATTCGAACATGTTTCTTTGGTGGATATGTACATGATTTGTAACTTTTGTTCCTTTAAACCAAGGACCTGACAAGACTAGTATTTTACCAAAGAGATAAGAAAAATTTTAGTCCTTGTAGCACTTGGAATGATTGCTGAATTATGAATCATTCACTCAAAAAATATCTTTTGAGAAGAATCTAGAATCCCACAGAAAATTGTTGTCTCCTGTGTTTTCATCTACAATTTGTCATTTTCTTTAATTTCCCTTTTTGTTGTTTAGTATTAATCTTCTATACCAACAAGATGAAAAGGGTAAGAATGAAAATAAAATCAGAAAGGGTTGCTCATTATAGATGTGCCCAGAAAAATACTCCATGTGATGAAGGACCACAAGAATAGTAACATGGTACAATAATCACATGATTCTCTGGCTAGCAGGTGGGGCAGTGGCCTCAGGAGAATGAATGACAAGAAATTCATCCTCAATTTCTGTAGATGTTGGGTCCCTCCCATCTCTATGATTAATCTTCTTACTAATATTAACATTATAAAAATTGTGAAGAAGGACGCTTTGGTTTTTTAACATCTTTCATTGACATTCTTCAAGATTCTTTTCTTTCAGACAAAGGTTAAGTTCATCGACATGGCCCAATGAAACACATTCCTTAAACCCTCTATAACTGAAGCACATTAAAGTAGGAAGATGTGAATGAAAAAATATGTAAAGTTCGAGGACCCAAAGTATAATTTAGCCCAAGAATTTAAGTTATAAAAAATATATGAAGGTTTTTTAGATATTTTTTGTATTTATTTAGTATGTCATACTATATGAGAATAGTTAATATGTGAATGACATGTGTATAAGTCAATTGTTTTTAAGTTTGTTTGAAAAAATAAAACAAATTATATTTATATTTAATAAAATATAAAAATTACATATTTTTTTCATGTCAATATAATATGACATATTCATGCGATATTATAAAATTCCAAAAATATATATATAAATAAACTCTCTTTTTTTTTTCTAGTAAAATATAAATGAATTATGTATGAGTTTAGTATTGCCTTCAAAGGAGAACAGTACCTAAAAAAACAGCCCATTAATAGCCCTTTTCATTGTGTAAGAAGCCCGCCTATTGAAATCATGATTTCCTCGGCCCAACCTGTTGGGCTCTGTTTTTCTTTTTAGTGAATAGAACGAAATGAAACACGTTTAAAAAAAAAAAACAAAAAAAAAAAAATGAACGAAACTCATGAGACCCTAAAAAATACTGAGAAAAATACACTTTAAATTAAATATGGTGGATTTTTAATTTATTTTTTTTTGTACCAAGTGAAATATTTAAAATATACGCTGGTGTTATGTAATTATTTTGTTAAATTTACAGTTATTATTTAGTGTTATATAATTATTTTTTAGTATTATATGATTATTTTGTTCACATATATATTTATTATGTTAAATTATAAACGAAATAATCATATATTATTAAGGAGTATTTTGGATATTATCCTGTTGGGCTTTGTTTTTCTTTTTGGTGAATAGAACGAAATGAAACTCGTTAAAAAAAATGAACAAAACTCATGAGACTCTAAAAAATACTGAGAAAAATACCCTTTAAATTAAATATGGTGGATTTTTAATTTATTTTCTTTTGTACCGTGTGAAATATTTAAAATATGTATTAGTGCTATGTGATTATTCTGTTAAAATATATACGACTATCATTTAATGTTATATAGTTGTTCTTTGGTGTTATATCGTTATTTTGTTCATAATAGCTTCGGTTTGAACAACTGGTTGAAGTTTATAATGTCACTGCTCACATAAGACCCCATAATATGACTTGTACTAATGTATGTTTTTTTCCAATAGTAGATAAAATTTTCTTAGTTTCAATTGCGTCAAATTTCTAATGCCTCTAAAACTCAAGGAACATGCCTTATGACGAGCATAGCCTCATTTAATACCACCAGTATTTAGTGTAATTTTCTTCTGGTTGACTTATTTTGCTGATGAAGCCATCTGATCAAAATAATGGCGCTATTTACATTCTAGAACTTAGTTACTTATCGTATTTTACATTTGTTCCCATCTTACAGGAAGATAATCATGGATGTGAAGAAAGTGAATGAACGGGGTGGAAGTTTAATCTCCATCTCTTTGACTATGTATCAGAAGAAGGAGGTTTTCTCATTTGGGGTTTAACAGCAAGCATTCTCATTCACGCCGCCTCTGTTATCTACCAACGTTCTCCTTGTTATCAAGCACACCTACCAGATTTTCAGCAGTAGCAGAGGGAATTGAAAAAACTCACATGATATATGCAATTGTAATCAATATAGCTCTGATTTTTAAGTTTCATAGTAAGAATTGCATCAATTTATGACTGCGTTTCATAACAAAATGATTTTCTTCCTTTATTTTCTCTTTTAGCAAGTGATTACAACACTGCACTCTCCTTTAACTTCTGAGTAATTGTTATATCACAAACGAAATACATAAACTGCACACGAACTACAAGTGGCAAAATTTTAGTTTGATAAAAGAAAAGTTTATATCTACTGTTTGACTGGTCAGGTAAAGCAAAACTGGTTTTTGGGTTTTTCTTTTAACTTGTTGATGTCCCAAATTGGTCTTCAATCTGAAATATTTATTTGTTATTGGAAAAATTGCAATAAAAGTCGTTGCTTTGCTTCTCAAGTCATCAATCATTCCTTTTTTCTACTTCCGTACCACTCCTAAAATGCATTGATATATTAGACACCTAACTATAACTCTTCCAGATTGAAGGGCTCAAGTCTATACAAATATATAATGTGCCATTCAATTGGTCAAAATATTCTAACTTCACTTTCATCTACTTGCGTACGGAATTTCCCCAACTCATTAAACGACACTTTTTATCAATTTTTATCAAACCGTATCCTACAACAGCCTATCACAGCAACTTCCACACACATTCACACGGTGAACATAAGCAGCCTGTGTAACATGCCCCCAGTCCTCCAGTATCGTGAAAACATAACCCATCATTTTCAACTAAAAGTCAAAGTCTTTCTAAACATGGCATTACCGATATTATAATCACTGCAACTTGTGAAAATTCAATGACATCTCACACGAAACTTCCAGAGATTCATAGTCAGAATAAGCATCTAAGTTTTTCAAATCCTTCTAATGATATATTATATGTATGTTCACCAGCCCACCACAGCATAAAGAGACCAACATATCATTAGTTAGAACTTATAGAAGATATAGAGAATAGTCTCTCTAACCTAAACTTGATCAGATTTGGATCCAATTCTGAGTTGAGGCAGCCATGGCTGAAGCATACCTACCGCACCTTCCTGCAGCTCCTGGTTGGCTAAACAAAGGAGACAACGCATGGCAAATGACAGCAGCAACCCTTGTGGGTCTCCAAAGCATGCCAGGACTTGTGATTTTATATGCCAGCATAGTCAAGAAGAAATGGGCTGTGAACTCTGCTTTCATGGCTCTCTATGCATTTGCTGCAGTCCTCATCTGTTGGGTTCTTCTGTGTTACCGTATGGCCTTTGGAGACGAACTCCTGCCCTTCTGGGGAAAGGGTGCCCCAGCTCTAGGCCAAAAGTTTCTCATAAACCAAGCCAATATCCCTGAAAGCACCCACTTGTACAACAATGGCACTGTAGAAACCCCAACCACAGAGCCCCTTTATCCCATGGCTACCCTTGTCTACTTCCAATTCACTTTTGCTGCAATTACCATGATTTTATTAGCTGGGTCAGTCCTCGGCAGAATGAACATCAAGGCCTGGATGGCTTTTGTCCCTCTTTGGCTCATTTTCTCATACACCGTGGGCGCATTCAGTCTCTGGGGTGGTGGGTTTCTTTATCAATGGGGTGTCATAGATTACTCCGGCGGCTATGTCATCCACCTCTCCTCTGGCATCGCCGGCTTCACCGCCGCCTACTGGGTACTTAAAAGTCCAATCTTTTCACAACCCATTACCCAAATTTTGCCTCAAATTAAGCTTCAAAGGCTAAAAGGGTACCTTTCTCTGCTAATTTCTGTGTAGGTTGGGCCGAGGCTGAAGAGTGATAGGGAGAGGTTCCCACCAAACAACGTGCTGCTGATGCTTGCGGGTGCTGGGTTGCTATGGATGGGGTGGTCAGGGTTCAATGGAGGAGCACCATATGCAGCTAACATTGCTTCCTCCATTGCTGTGTTGAATACCAATATATGTGCAGCTACCAGCTTGCTTGTGTGGACGTGTCTCGATGTTATCTTCTTCGGCAAGCCCTCGGTCATCGGAGCTGTTCAGGGTATGATGACCGGACTGGTTTGCATCACTCCAGGAGCAGGTATCTATTTCTCAAAAATGGAAAAATGAATAAATTTCCAATTAAATTTTTATTTATTTTTTGCTTGGTTTTCCTCATTTGAATTTTTACTTACATTTTATGATAAAAGAAAGTAATTAAGCTGTGAATAATATTAGAATAATGATATTTGTATTTATACTTATAATCTGAATCTGAACAAAATTGGATATATTTAATTTTCTTTTTGTGACTTAACGGGATTAGTCCATAATGATTAAATTATTTAACTTTTTGTATAACTTAGGTTCAAATTTCAATAAGAATAATTTTTGATTTTAAAAAAAATAGTAGTTCCCCTCATCTTAAATTTTTTATTAAAAGAAAAAAAAAACTTTTCGTGATTAAGACTCAAATTTCTTCAACTTAACTATAACTAGTGCTTAATTAAAAATTATCGAAAAAGCTAGATTTAAACTATCATGTACTGAATAATTAAACCCAAAAATTTAGAGTGAAATATGTAATTTCAACTTGAAATTGAATATGAGAGTGTCATGCAAAATATCAAAGAATCAAAATTAAGCTTTTGTTAAGCTCTGGAAAAAATAATCTCTTCTCATTTTTTATAAAAGAAAATTAGTAAAATAAATAGAATAAACTATATTTTTGCCATTAAATTATTTTTTAAATATTACTTTAATTTTTTATTTATTTTTTATGTCATTTTAATCTTCAAATAATTACTCTAGCTACTAAATTAATCATTTGTAAGCATTAAAAATGATTACTTAACTAATTTAATAAATGGAGTGATCATTCAATAACTAAAATAACATAAAAATTAATTAAAAAATAATTCAGAGATTGAAAAATATTTAAACAAAAAAAATAATGTTAAAATATATTGTTAAGAATTCAGATGAAATCCTCTTAGTACTTAATACTAAGATGTTACTGAAGATGCTCTCAATTATTAGAGAGACATGAAGTTGTGTAGTTGAAGTTGTTGACAATTAATTAATATTATTGGTGGGGTACTTTTGCAACTTGCAGGATTAGTACAATCATGGGCGGCTATAGTAATGGGGATACTATCAGGCAGCATTCCATGGGTGTCTATGATGATTCTTCACAAAAAGTCAAGTTTGCTGCAGAAGGTGACCCTCTCTTTTTCTTTCATAAGAATCATAACTGCACTTCTAAACTGTTCTAACTTTCTTTTCAGTATACAATTTAGGTTTCAAGTCGCTTTTGCAATTCACGTGTTTGATCAATTCACATTGAATATTAGAAAAAAACTAGCCCATGTCATAGGTTACCGCTGCTGATTCCGACCACTTTTTTTGCACTTTAAATTACAAATTTAAAGACGAGGCAAATCAAAGATGAATTTTACTTTTTGAAAAGAACTTATTACCAAAGAGTTTATTATTTGTCATTGTCTCGAAGATATGATTTTTTTTAAATTATCTTAACACTTTGACATAGATATTACACTTTAAAAAAAATTACGTATTTATTATATTTTGTAATTTAATTATTTAAATATTATAATTTTTTAAAAATTTAAAATTAAAAAAAAAATTGGATAAGTGAGAATCACCGGACGTGCCAATGGTCCCACAACGTGTTTAGTGTGAATATGTCACGTGGCCATTGGCGTGTTTACTATTCTCACTTTCCCCAAGCTTTTTCAGGTGTGGCATGGCATGTTCTAAATGTGTTGTTTGTTCCTAATGTATTTGCTTTAGAATGTGTTGTTGGCCATGTGGCGCATCCACACTAGACATGTCATATGGCAATTGACGCATCTGGTGGTCTCTACCTATTTGAATTTATTTTTAAAAAAAAATTATAATATTTAAATAATTAAATTAAAAATAAAAATGAATACAATTGTAATATTCATGTCAAAGCTCCAATTATATCTTAATTATTCCAACTGCTTTTTGAGATTTTTTGTCTTACCATATGATTTCTTGGTTTATTTAGTCTTCAGAGATCTTTTCTTTTTGATTGGCAGATACCATCAAATTTTCAACAATGCATTCATGAGCACATTTAAATTTCTTCTATATCTTAGACACCTATTTCATCATTGCAACTACTAATAGATTGCCACCCTAGCTTGCTAACCTTCCTCTTCTATTATTAAATAATCTATCACTAAAGGTTGTTCCCCTTTTCTTTATTGTCACTATTCTCCTCTTTTGACTAAAACATTAGAAAAATTACTTATTGCGTGCAAAAATTATTAAATGTTTTTCAAAGAAAATTATAGTTCTAATTTACTTGTACTGCAGAAATTTCTTCATACACTGCAAGTGATTTTATTAGTTCTTTATTTTTTGTCTCTTTCTGGTTTTTTCAACTAATCATCATGTAACTTTCGAAATTTTTAATGGTTGTTCGGTAGAACACCACTATGGGTGCTTGTCAATTCTTATCAGTAGACAATGCTTAACAAATTGATTCTTTCTTCCATATTATCACATAAATTCCTGATTTTTTTTACCAAAAAAATCCTGAGTTTCGTTAATTTCAAATCAAACCTTAATGAAAATGACTCAATAAGACCTCTGGATTATAGTACATCACAAACTGATTTAAGCCTCTCAAGTGATGTTACTTAAACAACTACTGACAACATTTAAGTTTAATTGCATCTAAACATTTTCTTTCAAAATTGCATATATTTTTGTATATAATTATATGTTTACTTTTTGAGTAAAATACATTTTTTGTCATTGAATTATTTTTTAAATATTACTTTAATCCTTGATTTATTTTTTGTGTCACTTTAATTTTCGAATAATCACATTACCTAGCACAAAAAATGATTACTTAAAATACTAATTTGGCGGACAGAGTGATTATTTAAAAATTAAAGTGATACAAAAAATAAATCAATGACTAAAATGATATTTAAGAAATAATTCAATGATGAAAAATGCATTTAATTAACATAATGGCGTGAAGGCTAGAACTTCTAAGCACCCTCAATTCCTTAAACCTCTCACTATTAATACTAGACCACATCTAATGTCTAGGTTTTGTAAGAGTTGTGCAAGAAGCAATCCATTTATGTATGATTTATTTACCGTATACAATTCTTAAGGGTTTCTTTTTTCTTTTGTAAATTTTGGTGACAATTATGTGAAACTATATATTATACAGGTGGATGATACCCTAGGTGTATTTCACACACACGCAGTGGCTGGCCTTTTGGGTGGTCTGCTCACTGGTCTGTTAGCAGAACCAGCCCTCTGCAGATTGATATTGCCAGTGACTAACTCAAGGGGAGCATTCTATGGAGGAAGTGGTGGTGTGCAGTTCTTGAAGCAGTTAGTGGCTGCCCTGTTTGTAATTGGATGGAACTTAGTCTCTACCACACTCATTCTTCTTTTCATACAATTGTTTATACCGTTAAGAATGCCCGACGAGCAGTTGATTATCGGCGACGACGCCGTCCACGGCGAAGAGGCTTATGCTCTTTGGGGTGATGGAGAAAAATACGACCCTACAAGGCATGGAAACTCATTATTTGCAGACGAAACTGTAACATCGCCTTATGTTAATGGTGCAAGAGGTGTTACCATAAATTTATGAGTTTTGTTTTTTGCTTCACTTGTCAGAAATGTATGATATTGGTGTACGACTTGCAGTGTGATTTAGATTAGTGTTGTAAGTAAAATTTTGATTTCATGAAAAGAAAAGTTTCAAATTTTTACATCTTTAAGGAGGTGTTTATCTATAGATAGAGATGAGCACACTTGGTGTGCTAGAGGAGCGTGTTAGCCAAGTCTTTATGAGACTGAAGTGGCCTACTATAATGTGGTAATGTTAGCTACGAGAAAATCATGTATTTTGTGTTATCATGATAATTTATCATATAATTAGTGAGTAAAGTAAAATATATTTTTTGTTTTTGAATTATTTTTTAAATGTCACTTTAATTTTTGATTTATTTTTGTGTCACTTTAATTTTTTAAATAATCACATTATCTGTCAAATTAGTCTTTTGTAGCACAAAAATAATCACATAGTAGACAGATTTGACAGGTAGAGTAATTATTTGAGGGCTAAAATGACATTTAAAAAATAATTCAAGAACGAAAAGAATATTTAACTCTAGTGAGTATGAAGATAATTACTTACTATCTCTTATCTTTGTTAATTGGATTAGTTATGAATAGAGTCAATTACATTGACCAAAGGAATTTGTCATTAATGAAAGGAATATGTCAATAATATTTATTTGATAGGATGTAGCCTAACCTATAAATATAAAGTTGTAATACTTCATCTATTAAAAGGCTAATAGAGAGATATAAACTAAAAGTGCACTATCAAATTCTAAACACTTTCTTAGTGTTGGCAGAGTTGTTACGTGATTATGATTGGAGGTAAAGTTATTCTATTGTTTACTCTAATTGTGTTCGATACAATCAATGTTTTACATAGTGGGATACAACTTAAATCCAAAAACATGAGTAGGCCAAACTTTAAGGGTATGTTTGAGAGTTTGAAGTAAAGTTGGCTAACGGGCCAGCCCAGCCCATTAGGGCTGGGCCACCGGCCTAAACGGGCCGGGCCAAAGTGGCCCAGTTTTAATCGGGCTAGTCATTTCTCAGTCCAGCCCAGCCCACCTCGGGCTACAGGCCAAAATTTTTTTTGTCATGCTTATTTTTTAGAGAATATGAGAACATATTAATTATGAAACATCAAATATTAACATACGTAATCAAAATACAAATTCAAATAAACAATTTCCTTTTTAATACCTTAAAGTTTAAGAGAAACTAAATCTTTTAATACCTAGTCCTTCTAAGATTGATTTAATAAAGTTCATAAAAAAAAATATACTTATGTTATAAGAGTCTGTTTGAGAGTTTGAAGTGAGCAAAAAAAAAAAAAAAAAGAGGAGAGGAAAAAGAGAAAAAGGAAGGGAAAGTAAATGGAGGAATTTTCTTTTATTTTGTTTGGATGATTAAAATGAACAAAATGAGATGAAAGAAAAAAAAATCTTATTGTAAAATATTTTTACTAGTTTACTCTTTATTATTAAAATAGACATATTTAATATAAAACTAAATAATATAATAGACATATTTAATAAAATTAATAGACATATTTTAAAAAAAAAATATAGGAGTATAACAGTCATTTTAACATATTTTCTGTCCAAACTCCTTAATTTAAAAGAACACAAAAATAAATCAAAAAATGAGTGTGAAAGTTACATCTTACCCACAAATTTCCTCTTATGTTTTAAGATAAATCTTTCAAATAAAAAAATAAAAATTTTGGGTGTGTTTGAAAGTGTTTTGATTTTTTTATTTTTAAAAACAGTTTTTGAAAACAGCTATTTCTTATTCTTGTTTTCTTGTTTTTAAAACAGTTTTGTGAGAAGAAATTTTTAAAAACAATTTTATCAAAGAAATTTTTTTATTTTATTATTTTCAAAAATAAAAATCTATCTTTAAAAACAAATTTCAAACAGGCGATTTATTTCTCTCCTCTCATTTTTTTTCTCCTCTAAACTAACTCTCAAACCAAGAGGCGGTGCCATTGCCCCCAAATCTCTCCCAAAAAATCTGCACTGCTGTACTTGTGTCCAAAGCAATTACTCTGGCATTAATGGGTTAGGCAGTGACATGGGGATGGATGGGGTCAATTATAATAGCTTTGGCTTTAGGTGAGGGTGGGGTATACAAATTAAATGTGAACATGTAATTTCACTTGTCGGCGGCTAGTGGGACATCACATGCTTCCTCTCTCCTTTGTTACCTTTTGAAAAGTAGTTGATTTAATATCGCAGTCTCTTTGGAACCTAATGTCGAAGTCTTCGATACCATGGGCCATGGCACACATCTATCTTCAACCTTGACCTTCTCTTTTGATACCAATATTTTTTAAAATGAAAGAGAGATAGATATAGTTCTCTTTTTCTTCTCTTCAAAGATTATGAGATTATCCCTCGTGATTATGAGATTTTTTTTCTAAAATTAGTCCCATTAATGGAATATGATTTTTTGTTTTTTTTGTTGGGGGAAGGGTAGATGATTTTATGTGAATTGTGTAAAGGAAAATAATGATGGGTTACTTCTTTTCCTATGAATTATGGCTATTAATTTACAAAACTATTTTATTTTTCGTGAATTCTATGATATTACATGTGTATGTCATACTAACATGACAAATATACATACTTTTTATATTTTATTAGATATAAAATTAATTTATTTTATTTTCTCAAATAAACTTAAAAATAATTAACTTATATATATGTCATTCATACATTGGTTATTCTTATGTAGTATGACATACAACATAAATATCAAAAGTATTTAAAAAACTTCATTTATTTTTTTAATGTGTACAAAATTGTTAAATTATATGTACTGCATTTTTTATGCCAACATTTTATGTTTGGCATGGTCAAATCATATGTAGATATAAGAATAAAACATAAATAAGAAGCATATAAATAAATTTAATAAAAAGAACATCACGTACAACTTCATATACCAGCACTCATTTTCTTAACTCTTTCCTTATTGTTACCTTTTTCTAATTAGATCTTATTAATTAATGTTTTCTAATCTTCAATGGTATCGTTTGAAAACTTGGAAAAGGATCATGTAGTATTATTAATTCAATAAAAGGGCCATGGATGTTGTGGTGGTCCTTTTAAATACGCCCAATATCAAGAGGCTCATTAAGCCAAAACCCACTAAACCGAAGGCCCAATGTAACCCGCCAGCACATGGATCTATTTTTATCTATGCCTATAAATAGCCTCACATGTCACAGGTAAATGACTTTGAACCTTCAGTCATAACTAATACTCATCAAACTTTGACTGAACTAATTTGATCTTTGGAGTCTAGAAACAAGAATCCGGCCCAATTTTTCTATTTCAGGTTAGCTCGGATTAACTCAACCTAAGAGGTCTCTCCGATCTCTGTGACGTAACCTAACCTCAAACTTAGGCATCGTAAGATGTTTTGATCTTTTCTGGTCTTGTTAGTTAACGGTCAACCTTATATTCATTACAATATTAGATTTCGATACTAACTTGTTGCCTAATCTTATTTACACGTTGCTTACTATATACATCAATTCTACATAAAACTGGTCCACTTGTCATCCATTCAGTTGGAATATTATTAGCACAGCAAATAGGTCAAGGTTGCAATTTACGCCTACGCTTCGTTTCTACAATTCCATTTTGAGATGCAGAATATTGTTTTTTTTTTTTTAATTCCAAATGGTTTACACAAGTACACAAAGCACAACTAGTCTAGAAATTTTCTAAAATCGTTGAAGTTTCGAGTTCAAATCATATTCCCCTATATCTCTAACTAAAAGTTCTAATTATTGTCTATCTAATGGCATGCATATATTGGATATCATTCGCATTACTACTAAATTAAAATATAGGTGCAATTTCATTGCTAAGGTTTGCGGGTTTTGTATTTAATCTCAAAATTGTAACTAAAGTACAAAAAGAAAATATAAGCGCAATTTTGTTTAACATGGTCCATATTTTGGTGGTTTTCTAATGAGTTAAGCCGTCTGAATTGGTAGTTTGCTGACTCATGCACTGCTATAAAATTGAAGTACGAACACATGTGAGGTGCATTGGCAATAGAGTACTTATGCTGATTCCTGAATGCTTCCTGTTATGTTAGATGGGTTAATGACAACGGTCTTATAGTTCACACTTTGGACAATTTTGTCATTTCACAAGACAAAAATTATCTTACAATGTAGGAATCCAACATTCCCATCCTTTGAGAGGTAAATGGAGCCAAAATTCAGTATTGAATATTTTGTTTTTACTCTTTTACCAACTATGGTGACGATACCAGAGTAAAATACTACTCCTTGCTACAGTGGAAATTAGAAAGACCATGATGCCCCTAAGGAGGTATAAATCTGTGATGATTAGCTCTATGACACAGGTTAAACACGGCCGTGGTCACTTATGGGTATAAGGGCGTGTCGCTTAAAGTGAGTCTTTGGTCTGCAGACATGGCCATGTTCTACAGACATGGCCTCAGACACGGCCATGTCGAATCAGACACGGCCATGTCGAATCAGAAGCTGAAATGAGTCTCTGGACTATAGACACGGGCACAGACACGGCCATGTCACTTAATGACATGGCCATGTCACTTAAGTGAGGTTCTGGAGCATCAGACACGGCCTCAAACATGGCCATGTCGCGGAAGACGATTGTGTCTCAGAAATCAGTTATTAGTTAGTTAGTGGTCATAACCGACTTGTTACTGGTTCCTATATAAACGTGAGATGTATAAAGGAAAAAATAACTTGAGATTAGCATTTCTAAACTTGAGAGAAATCAGAGAAGGAAAGAATCAGAGAGGGGTTGAGAGAGAAAAGATAGAGTGAGGCTTGGAGTTCTAAATTGCAGACTGCAAGGTTCAAGAACTGGAACCAAGGGGGATTCTATTGTAAGGAAGATTCAATCTTGTTGATGATAATCATAGTGGAATGCTCTCCCCCGTGGATGTAGGCCAACTTGGCTGAACCACGTAAATCTCTGGTGTTGTTCTTCTTAATTCTGATTTACTACTTTATTGGTTTTCTGGTTTATTTTTTGTTCTTGCATTTGTTGGTTTGGTTTGTCAATTGGTTGCATAGGTCACGAATTCTCTTACAAAATCAGTTCTCACTCTCTAAATCACATTCACGAACTCTCACACTCTCAAGTTTGGCCCCTCTCCCTTTATGTTGGCCTGCTCTCTTCCTCCATTACCCAGCTAGCTTGAGCATCAAAGGTGACAACAAAACTCCAGCTCTAGCCTTCCTTGACCATCTGTCTCTCTACAAGTGACTGTAGAATCTTTCTTCTTCACATGGAAAAATGAGAATCTAGACCTTACTTTTCGGGAAATTTTTAATATTCTTCATATCAAACACCACCTAATATCATGTATTGATCCCTTTTGAATAGTTGCTTATAAAGGAGGAAGCATTAGAAAACTACTAAACTTTAAAAGTGCACTTACGGTCATGGAGCTTGAAGTTCATGTTAAACTGATTTATTACCTTATTTAATTTGTATGCATTTTTTAAGCTTCCTAAAATCGACTTGCAATTTTCATCATTTACTTTATTATTGAATCTACTGGAACCAGTAGTTGATAAGTAAATACCCTTTGCTTCATATTTTAGATCATGAAGCTAATGAGAGGAGTTTCATTATAAGACAGAACATTCAGATGGATATCATGCCCTGGACCATTAAACTTTTCAATAACCCTGTAGTGACTTCATGAACAACTAAAATTCATGGGCAATGAAGCAACAGAGAAATAGTCCAAGGTCATTCTAGACAAAGAAATTGAGAATAATCTGTCGCAGANTCAACCTTATATTCATTACAATATTAGATTTCGATACTAACTTGTTGCCTAATCTTATTTACACGTTGCTTACTATATACATCAATTCTACATAAAACTGGTCCACTTGTCATCCATTCAGTTGGAATATTATTAGCACAGCAAATAGGTCAAGGTTGCAATTTACGCCTACGCTTCGTTTCTACAATTCCATTTTGAGATGCAGAATATTGTTTTTTTTTTTTTAATTCCAAATGGTTTACACAAGTACACAAAGCACAACTAGTCTAGAAATTTTCTAAAATCGTTGAAGTTTCGAGTTCAAATCATATTCCCCTATATCTCTAACTAAAAGTTCTAATTATTGTCTATCTAATGGCATGCATATATTGGATATCATTCGCATTACTACTAAATTAAAATATAGGTGCAATTTCATTGCTAAGGTTTGCGGGTTTTGTATTTGATCTCAAAATTGTAACTAAAGTACAAAAAGAAAATATAAGCGCAATTTTGTTTAACATGGTCCATATTTTGGTGGTTTTCTAATGAGTTAAGCCGTCTGAATTGGTAGTTTGCTGACTCATGCACTGCTATAAAATTGAAGTACGAACACATGTGAGGTGCATTGGCAATAGAGTACTTATGCTGATTCCTGAATGCTTCCTGTTATGTTAGATGGGTTAATGACAACGGTCTTATAGTTCACACTTTGGACAATTTTGTCATTTCACAAGACAAAAATTATCTTACAATGTAGGAATCCAACATTCCCATCCTTTGAGAGGTAAATGGAGCCAAAATTCAGTATTGAATATTTTGTTTTTACTCTTTTACCAACTATGGTGACGATACCAGAGTAAAATACTACTCCTTGCTACAGTGGAAATTAGAAAGACCATGATGCCCCTAAGGAGGTATAAATCAGCTCTCACTCTCTAAATCACATTCATGAACTCTCACACTCTCAAGCTTGGCCCCTCTCCCTCTATGTTGGCCTGCTCTCTTCCTCCATTACCCAGCTAGCTTGAGCATCGAAGGTGACAACAAAACTCCAGCTCTAGCCTTCCTTGACCATCTGTCTCTCTACAAGTGACTGTAGAACCTTTCTTCTTCACATGGAAAAATGGGAATCTAGACCTTACTTTTCGGGAAATTTTTAACATTCTTCATATCAAACACCACCTAATATCATGTATTGATCCCTTTTGTATAGTTGCTTATAAAGGAGGAAGCATTAGAAAACTACTAAACTTTAAAAGTGCACTTACGGTCATGGAGCTTGAAGTTCATGTTAAACTGATTTATTACCTTATTTAATTTGTATGCATTTTTTAAGCTTCCTAAAATCGACTTGCAATTTTCATCATTTACTTTATTATTGAATCTACTGGAACCAGTAGTTGATAAGTAAATACCCTTTGCTTCATATTTTAGATCATGAAGCTAATGAGAGGAGTTTCATTATAAGACAGAACATTCAGATGGATATCATGCCCTGGACCATTAAACTTTTCAATAACCCTGTAGTGACTTCATGAACAACTAAAATTCATGGGCAATGAAGCAACAGAGAAATAGTCCAAGGTCATTCTAGACAAAGAAATTGAGAATAATCTGTCGCAGAATGACAGAGATGGATGATGCCCAAAATGATGAACTGAACATATCCCAATTGAGAAACATACATGAAAATTGACAGATATCAAAGTAGAAATGACAACCCCAAATAAAAAGGATAAACTATAATAATCAGAAGATAAAACAATATGTAGACTTAAAATTTGCAGCAAAACTTGTCGTTTAAAAGAATAGGTCTGGTTTATAAATATTTCATCTGTAGCAATATATAAAGTTGAAACCTTGAATGAAGAGCCAAGGCCCAAAAATATGTTATCATTACTTGTACATGATTTTATAATCTAATGTTCCACAGAAATTCCTAAGACATAACCACAGAGCAATTTTTGAACTAATCAAATTGCTCCCAATCTTGAGTTACGTTTCTTGAAGATGACACTTGGGGTGGGGCATTCAAGCTTCCCATTCCAGAGTCAAAGGTCTCCCAATTGGTTGTTACTGAGACAGCATTGCCATTTTTGCTAAAAGGCTTGGAGTTTCTTGCCTTTAGAGAATCCACTGTATCCACAAAATTCTGCACGCGACGCACCTGTTGAAACAGTGTTAAAGCTGATGTTCAGCCCTTCAAAGGCAACAGAGGTAACCCTATTGCTATATTTAAATTACCACAACCACGAGAAAGCTATCTGTCACACTTTCATCAAGCGATATGTGAAACATAGTGCAATTACCACAGAATATTAACAAAATGGCAAAGTCCACATAAATGACAACTATAAATAGTAAATTCCTCCCCATTTCATGATAGTAGGATAAAAGAAGAAAACCATGAGAAAGTATCTTTAAAAAGCTGGTACCAATTACTTATGTTTTTTTGTGGCCATGAATTACTTGTGTGTTTCACAATTAATTTGCATTTCAACTGTCAACTAATGTCTCATAACTAGTCGTAATTCATCACAATATAGATTTTAAGAGGGGGAGGGGGAGGAAGACTAGTGGGACACTGATAAGTTACTGAACACGTATACTTGAAGAGAACACAGATAGAAGCAGTAAAGTCATGATTATGAAAAAGGACATCATAATAAAGGACAGATAGATTCTGTGGAGAACAACACAAATTTTCACATACAAAGCAACCTAATGGTTGAGGGATTAATATGAATCCACTTATGTCTAAAAGTTTTGTTAGGAAACTTAACTAAAAGGACAAAACAGAATACTGCCAAGTATAATAAGGCAGTGACTTGGTATTGCCTAATTCACTGACCCAAACTAAAGTCATTCAATTGACCATTTTCCACTAAAATCAATGGTTGGCGCGTGGTATAACATTTAATATTGACATATGTTTTGATTAAAAGACTAGCCTTCACCCTGGAGAATAATGAACCAGAGGGTCGTTCTATATGGCATGTATATGGGAACAAACATCTCCAGAATCCAGATTACTCTTTGACAAATAAACATAAGCTTGGTCCCTATATGTAAATATACTGCTAAAATTGAGAGAGAGAGAGAGAGAGGGGGGGGGGGGAGTAAAAAGGGAAAACCTATATGATTTCTGCATAATATAAGATTGGTTCCTATGCATATCATTTTCTATCATCATTTGCTTCCATATCTCTAATCCAGATATCAAGTTTTAGAAAACATAAATATAATAATCATAAAGACTATCCATGAGCCAGCACAGCAATATCAAGCCATAACACATCAATCTGAACTGATCTAAAGGGACACCTTGAAGCATGACACACCATATAACATCATTATCTCATAGCACTTAATCACATGCGCTGCTTTATGATTTGTAATAATATTGAGAGAAGGCATCCATGACTTACCAACTTCGGATTGCTTGAATAAGAAAATGGCATATCAATAATAGACAAATAGTTAAATTTACAAGTTAGCAACCTTAACACCATAAATAGTACCTCAGCTTTCCGCTGTAACTTTGCTTCTCCTTCAGCCTCTATAGTATCCAGTTTCAGCAATTGCCTCATAAGCAACTCTGTTGACAACAGAAATTCTTTCTCAGAAACCTTAGTCCCACCATTTACAGCCACTTCCAAAGCAGCCACCTGCAAAAACAAAATCAGTCAGACGATCATTCTTGAGCTAATATGTTTCTACAACAAACAATATATTGGAGCCATGGGCTTACCCTCTCTGACAGCTTGTCCACCTCTGATCTAACTTCAGAAACAGCTTCAGAAGCTTTCAGCATCTCATCACGTTTTCTACTTTCCTCGAGTTTCCTCTCTTTGCTAGCTGGCTCCTCCAAAAGCAAAAGCTTTGACTTGTCCTTCACACCTTCCATGTGCAAATGCTCTTCATCCTCTTTTTCTTTTCCTCTGAAGAAGAGACGTTGCTGTTCAGGCTCTAAACCAGTTTTCTTCACCAGCAGTTTCTTAACATCCCCTGTTATAAGGGAACCAATCAATGCAAACACAGACACTAATTAGAATGGAATATATTCTGTTGTTCAACATCAGAGGACTACAATATGCTTTTTCTAAGATAAACACCAGTGTCCTTAAACAGATTGGAGTAGAAGAAACATAAATAATTAATATGTTCAAAACATAAATACGCATAAAAATAATTAAGTCTCTCTAGCACACACATCCATCGGCACCCCAACCTCTCTCCTTGATCTGTCTTTTAGCTTTTCACATCCATTTCTTACTCAAAAGAAGCTTTTCTGATGAAACAGTGAGAAAATCTACATGAGCAAGTGTCCGTGAGCAAGTACAACATTTACCACTTCAAGTAAATCATGCAATAAGCTCTGGATTTTAGTAGTGAGAAAATCAAATTCAAAGCGCAAAGCACATTTATGCATAAAATTAATTTAGACACAGGCTAAACACTTCATACAAAATGAAGTTTCCAACAGAAACCTATTACAAGCAACAGATTTTTAACTTATTTTTTTCTATAAAAGAACAAGATGCCAGCAGATTGATAGTAATGGAGATCCATTCATCTGTACATAATAATTTACTTATAGTCATTTGCCCCTGTTTTAAGAGTTATGGTAGGGACAGATTCCAATACATGGTAATAAGGTATCAAATCCAAGTATACCAAACAATAATAGGAAATCACATAAACTTCATTGTTTTGATACAAAATTTAATGAGTCAGAACACCAAAGGTGTAAGCATTGTTGCATTTCCCCATGAAAGATAAGCTTCATTGTTTTTAGGAATATTTTTCTTATGATTAAATTATCCATTTATACATCATAAATCTTACCACATACAGGCAATTATTAAATACTAATGACGTCAGTCGCTCCACATTTCTTCATTAGTTATCACAAAATTAAATATATACCATCAGTTCTTATAATACACACATATAGTGTTAGAATTTGAGAATGTGGGTCCCATCCAAGCCTTTATATTGTGGGAGTGTGGTCTTCATGTGTGCCACTTGTCCAAAATGCCTAAGGCATTTGGACTTGTGACACTTCACTTTATATACTCTTTGTCTTTCTCATTTTTTACCAATGTAGGACTTGCTCCCTTGCTCCCACTCTTTCATTTTCCAACACTCTCCCTCAAGTCCAATTGAGACTTGCCTTTATATTGCTTGAACTTGTGTTCTTCAGTCTCAGAGGCTCCAAGTCTTCCTTTTCTTTGCTTGGGCTTGTACTCTTTGAGAACCTCAGAGGCCACAGGTCTATATTGGTTCCTGTATCATTTAGTGCTGTTAAGCTTTGAAGCTCTGATACCATGTCAAGAGCCAATTCAACCCAAAAGCTTAAGCTGATAGGTGAAGGCCCATGAATGGTTTTATATCTAACACGCCCCCGCACACGAAAGCCCTTTTTGGCTTGAAGCGTGGACTAAGCACAGACCCATTTATACCATGTGCTGAAATTTCAATTTAATTGAGAAAGTGGGGGTAGAAGGATTCGATCTCCTGACCGTTTGGTCAAAGAGGCTCTGATACCATGAACAAAGAGGCTTAAGGAAAGAATTCTCCTTGTTATTTTCTAATCTCGAATTTACAGAATATATAGACTAAAGTCAGCCTAATTCTAGGAGTTATAAAAGGAAAGATTGAGGAAATTACTCCTAACCTACCAAACCTATCAATCAGGGATTCCCTGATTAGTAAACACATTTACAGCACAATTACAGCTAATTACATTAAATTCCTAATCACATTAAATGCTAATTAATGACCTGAGATACTCTCCAACATATAGACCATAACTAAATGAACTATACCACTGAACATCTTTTTAAGCACGAGTAGAATGCCAGTCCAAAGTCATTAAAATCCTAACCCAGAGATTCTTATGATCCTATAGCTTTGGGTAAACAATCTGGTCTTAGTAATTTTTTAAGGTTCACTGGAGGTATATCAATGTTAATAAGCATCAACAGGATTCCATAGTCCCTTATGTTCATGACACAATTGAGTTTATTTTCTTCCTGATTCAAGTCTTCAACCATAATATAAGTGTCTGCATCAACGTGCATGTGTATGAATAAAACACAGAACTACTTTTCTTTCTTCCTTTCTACTCATGGCACTTTTCTTTATCATAGAAGTACTTTTTCCAAATACAAAACATAAAATCTTATGTCAAAAGTCTTATGGCAAAGTTTTACCCAAATGGAAATATTTAGCATCCTACATGTACATTATAAATACAGTGCATGAGTAAGGGAAAAGAATACAACAATGTCAATATGTTGATCTGTGGAAAAAGAAAAAGGTGAACTTGAGCTGAAAATATGGAGTAATCATGGAGCAGACACCAAGTGGTTGGATCTTTGTATCTTGGAGACAAAATCCGAGAGAACTTCTGCAAATCTTAGTGGCCTCTCTAGGTTATACCTATAGCTTAGGTTAGACATTCAATATTCTTCAAGATGCTATATTATCTCTCTAATGTCATATTATTTAATTTCAGAAGATGACATGAAATAACTTTGCTTCTTTTGGTAAAAGCTTAAGTTTTTATTAAGTAGTATCTTTGATCTCTTTCTGGGTACCAGTAATCGAACCCTTGAACCTATAGTGTATAGGTAACTGACCACTAGGACCAAGGGAAACTGGTTTATTAAGTAGTATCTTAATCATACAAGTTCTGGCCGAAATTTCCATGCACTTGGAGTTCGAATTCTAGTGTCCACTTCAAAGAAAAGAATGCAACACTTACCTCATTTTCAACTCAATAACCAATATGATTCATCAATTGAAGTTCTCTGCCAAGTTTAATATCACATCACATGATACATCCTTTATTCACCAAACAAAAGCAGCCCCAATTCCATAAATTTCAAATTTTTACCCTTCAAACACATATTACATGGCCTAAGAGACTACACAGGGTTTCAAACACGAGCTCACACTATATCCAAGTCCGATCAGCCATTAGTCAATTACAACAGAAACCCATGAATCAAATTCATGTATAAGAAACTTACCGAAAGTAGATTGAGCTGGGAGGAAAAGCTCATGGTGAAACAAACCATGAGACACGTTGATCTTGATCATGGGTCCACCACGAGAAGAAGCACCTCCATCATTGTCATCGTCAACACCCACATCGCGTTTCTGTACCAGCATGCCGCTGGGCCTCATCTCCCACTCGATCTCGTCGTTCTGCGCCGGCGATGGCGCGGCGGTGGAATTTGAGCTGTTCTTCATCGAACTTCAACTTTACCAAACGCAAAAAAAATTCTGAGTTGCAGAAACGAAGAGAGTTCACAGATTGAGATGAGAAAGGTTTTGTGTGGGGTAATGGGTTCGTGTGAATTTGACTAGAGACAGGAATGGTAGCAGTGACAAGTAGAAGAGGAAGTTGAAGTTTGGATTTTGGAAGAGCAGAGAGATGGAATGCACAGTCGGCAAATATAGTTTTATAGAGAACGGTTGGTCCGCGTCATCCACTTTTCCGGTTTCACTTTCCCAATTCCTTTTTTTGCTCTTTTTGTTTTTCTTTTAAATTATTTTTCATATATTATCCATGATTTGACTTATCAATTTATATTCTTCTGTGTCTTTTCTAATATTTTCTTTTCACAAGTGAATAATTAAAAATAAATTTAGTAATCGGATCACGTTTTTGTTGGGGCCTAGTAGTAATTAAAGATCCTCTATAATCCATTAAAATGAGACTTTGGTACTGCGGCTCAAATGCCACAATTGACATAGACACATGTCAAAATATGATTAGTTAAGTGTGGCTAGTAGTTTTATGACTTTTTTTTTGTAACCCTAACAAATTCTGTTTACCCGAAATGGCACACTCACACCAACGCCATGCTAATACCATTCATGCTCCAGTGGTGGCCTTGTATATGGTATCTTCACCCTATCCTGGCATTTGACTTGATAGGGCTTATCACTTCTCATTTTATAGGGAAGATGTGGATCCTAGCTACTACATAGTAGTTCACCAAGTGGGTAGAGGCTATCACTTTGAAGGGCACTACTGTAGAGGTGTGGCAACATTCATCAAGGAAAATATCATCTGTCGCTTTGGCATCCTGAAGATGATAGTCTGAGGTAATGGCACCCCTTCATCAACAGGAAGGTAGGCTAGATCTTGAAATAATACTCCATTAAGCATGATAAGTCCACACCCTACTACCCCCAATCCAATCAACAAGCAGAAGTTACCAACAAGACCTTTATCTGAGTCATCACAAGAATGCATGGGGATGCAACTCATGATTGGAATGAATACTTGCTATTGGCTTTGTAGGTGTACGGAGCAGCAAAGAAATGACCTACCAAGGCCACTCCCTTTTCATTGGTGTATGGAGTTGAGGCAGTCCTGCATGCAAAGATTGATCTCCCCTCTGCAAGGATGGCCCTAAAGGCCAGGCTACAACCAAATAGAGGAGCTCAGGTGAAGCTAGTTGAAGAAAAGAGGAAGGAAGCTAAGAGGATAATGCGGCTCCGTTAGATACGTCTCAACTTATGACAAGTTGGTGAGGCCAAAGATGTTCGAGGAGGCAGATTTAGTTTTAAAGGCAATAGACGTTGTAATGAGAAGGATTCACACTTCAAAGTTTGCAGCTAAGTGGGAAGACCCTTTAGGAGATAAATACTTCTTATCCAAGTGGGCATTGCACTCTCATCCACCTAGAAAATGGCAAGCCAATTGGTCCCGTCAATTTCAAGTACATTAAGAAGTATTATGCTTGAAGTTGTGTTAATCCAACTTGTTCTAAATTTTATGAAGCACTTGTAACCTGAAAAATGTTGTTTTAAAAACAAATTACACAATTGAGACTGTTTTAAAATTAATTATTAAAATGAGACACTTTTAAATAAAAATAAATAAAAATTAATCCATCACATGAATTACGAGACAAAATTGACTCGTAATTCATAATAATTATTTTTATTTAAAAATGTTCCATTTTAATAATTAGTTTTAGAACAGCCCTTGCATAATTGGTTTTTATAACAACATTTTTTGAGTCAATTGGCCCCTTGTAAACATTGCAAATAAGTAATGAAAGCAAATATGGACATTCATACTTGTTCACAGAGTAAGGCATTGATTATACAAAACCGCACCCTAAGACAAAATAAAGGCACATATGCCTACAAAAAGACTTACGCATAAATAAGCTCAAAAACCAAAATGTACATCCTTCTTCCTCCTAAGCTCTTGAGCCTCAGAAAACTTCTCTCGGACGTCGGTTAGGGAACTCTCTACCTCTTGCACTTCTTTAGTTAGCCTGTCCAAGCTGAAAGAAAGATAAAGTCTCTTGCTCTCAAGGAATTTTAGCTTCTTCATCAGTACCTCCTCCGAGCTCATTAGACCTAGAAGCTGTGTGTCAGTATCTTTGAAACTCACAAGAGAGCCTAGGACCTTCTCCTTGGTTTGAGCGAGCCATTCTCCATTAAAGCCCAAACTTCCCAAGTCTCGAAGCATCTTTAGAAATTCTAAGCGATGAGATTCATGCACGGAAGTAGGAGTATGATTCTCCAAAAACCTTAATAGACGCACCAGGGAGCTGTAGGCAAAACTAATGAACATGTCGCTATGATCCGCATTTGTCAACATCATGGGAGGATAAACGCTGAAGAACCTGGCCAGCAAAAGGGCGTCGTCTTGGGGAAGGCAATCTCCTACAACGAGCCCTTCCAGCTCTGAAAAAGACGAAAGTCAGAAACACAAGCTTAAGAAAAAAGAGAAGAGAGAAGAAGAAAGCTACCTGTCGCTGGAAATGATCCCCTGGGAGGGAGCTCCTCAGTATATACTTTCCCCTGTTGAGAAGAAGTCCTTGCAGCAACATGAGAATCAATAGAAGTCTCCTCTGCTTCTGGTTCTGGGGCTTCCTCATAAAGTTCCTCAGAGACCTCGGAGGAGTATTCGAATGGAGCCTGCAAAACAAGAAGTCAGTCCAGAAAATGACAAGTCAAAGCTAAGAGAAGAAAAGACAAATTAGAAGCTAATTAAATCATCATAAAGTATCACTTGTGCCCGCTTCGGACCACCTGTTGACTTGAATATTAGAAGGGCTAGAAACCAATGTGGTGCCGAATATGGGAAGATGCAATGGCGCCCTAACATCTAGCATTGTTTGTCAATCGAGTTGGGCCCAATTCAGGCCGCGCTAAAAAAAGCCCAAATTAATCAAGCTTTATTTTTTAGGCCCGTTTAATAATAAAGTTAACCCAATTTGTATTATTTAATTTTTTGAATTAAATATTATTTTAAAATAGAAAAAAAAATTAATTAAAAATATTATTAATTGAAAAAGGAGAAAAAATAAATGAAATGGATTCAAGAGAAGACAACCGAGATGGTCCCGTCCAGTCCCGATCTCAACCAGGTACAGGACTGGACCAGACCAAGTCCCTATCCCGATTGAGAATTCAGGACCGAATGGGATTAGGCCAAATCTTGGCCTTGCCTCTAGCTGCTGTGAAGCCCTTTGAAGATTTCATGGAGCTATGCCAGAGGCGGTCCGGATAGACCCACTCCTTTTACATTGCCTTGGGGAGTCACCCTCACTCCGAAGGATGTCAGAGCATTGTCAAAATTGGACCCCATCTATATAAAATTAGGGCCAAGCCCGTTTAAATTCGGGTTAAGACCTTATTTTTTTAGGCCCAATTAAATTCGGGCTTTTAAGGTTTACCTCTACATCATAGCCATCATTGCTAAATGGGTCGGAGTTCCTTGCCTTCAGAGAATCCAATGCGTCCACATAATTTTGTACGCGACGCACCTGTTGAAACAGTGTTAAAGGCAACAGAGGTAATCCTAATGCTACATTTAAATTGCCACAACCACAAGAAAGCTATCTGTTACACTTTTATCAAGCAATATGTGAGACATGACGACGCTATTACCACAGAAAATTACCAAATTGGGAAAGTCCATATAAATGACAACCATAAATAGTAAATCCCTCCCCATTTCATGATAACAGGATAAAAGAAGAAAACCATAAGAAAGTATCTTTCAAAGTCTGGTACCAATTACGTATGCTTTTTTTTTTTATTGGCCATGAATTACTTATGTGTTTCACAATTAATTATGCATTTCAACTGTCAACTAATGTCTCATAACTAGTCATAATTCAAGGCAATATAGATTTATAAGAGGGGGAGGGGGAGGAAGATTAGTAGGACATTGATAAGTTCCTGAACACGTATACTTGAAGAGAACATCGATAGAAGCAGTAAAATCATGATTATCAAAAAGGACATCATAATAAAGGACAGATAGATTATGTGGAGAAGAACACAAATTTTCACATACAAATAGATGCCTGATACTAACACATACTAGCAATCAGTTTGAAAGGAATGGTTGAGGGATTAAAACGAATCCACTACTGTCTCTAGAATTATTAACAGTTTTGTCAGGAAACTTAACTAGAAGGACAAAATAGAATACTGCCAAGTATAATAAGGCAGTGACTTGGTATAGTCTAATTCAAACTAAAGACATTCAATTGACCATTTTGTACCAAAATCATTGGTTGGCGCATGCTGTAACAATTAATATTGACATATGTTTTGATAAAAAGACTAGCCAAGCCTTGAGAATACTGAACCAGAGTTGTTCTATATGACATGTATGTGGTAACAAACATCTTCAGAATCTAGATTACTCTTTGATAACCCCACTTTTAATAATTTCACATAAATTGAGGGGACGGTGGGGAGTAAAAAGGGACAACCTACATGATTTTCACATAATAAAAGCTCGGTTCCTATATATATCGTTTTCTATTATCATTGCTTCCATCTCTCTAATCCAGATATCAAATTTTAGAAAACAGAAATATAATAATCATAAAGACTATCCATAAGCTGGCACAGCAATACCAAGCCATAACACATAATCTGAACTGATCTAAAGGGACACCTTGAAGCAAGACACACCATATAACATCATTACCTCATAGCACTTAATTCCATGCGCTGCTTTATGATTTTTAATAATATTGAGGGAAGGCAAATCCATCACTGACCAACTTCGGATTGCATGAATAAGAAAATGGCATATGAACAATAGACAAATAGTTAAATTTACAAGTTAGCAATAGCAACCTTAACACCATAAAGACTACCTCAGCTTTCCGCTGCAACTTTGCTTCTCCTTCAGCCTCTATAGTATCCAGTTTCAGCAATTGCTTCATAAGCAACTCTGTCAACACCCGAAATTCTTCCTCAGAAACCTTAGTCCCACCATCTACAGCCACTTCCAAAGCAGCCACCTCCAAAAATAAAAAAATCAGTCAGATGATCATTCTTGAGCTAATCTGTTTCTATAACAAACAATATATTGGAGCCATGCTCACCCTCTCTGACAGCTCGTCCACCTCTGATCTAACTCCAGCAACAGCTTCAGAAGCTTTCATCATCTTAATGCGTTTTCTACTTTCCTCAAGTTTCCTCTCTTTACTGGTTGGCTCCTCCGAAAGCAAAAGCCTTGTCTTGTCGTTCACACCTTCCGTGTGCAAATGCTCTTCATCCTCTTTTTCTTTTCCTCTGAAGAGACGTTGCTCTTCAGGCTCTAAACCAGTTTTCTGCACCAGCAGTTTCTTTGCCTTTACAGAATTGCCATTGTTGCTAAAAGGGTTGGAGTTTCTGGCCTTTAGAGAATCCAATGTGTCCACAAAATTTTGCACGCGAAGTACCTGTTGAAGCAGTGTTAAAGCTTATGTTCAGTCCTTCAAAGGCAACAGAGGTAATCCTAATGCTACATTTAAATTGCCACAACCACAAGAAAGGTATCTGTGACACGTTTATCAAGCAATATGTGATACATGACGCTATTACCACAGAATATTACCACATTGGGAAAGCCCATATAAATGACAACTATAAATACTAAATTCCTCCCCATTTCATGATAACAGGATAAAAGAAGAAAACCATGAGAAAGTATCTCTAAAAAGCTGGTACCAATTACTTATGCTTTTTTTTTTTTTTTTTTTTTTTTTTTTTTTTTTTNTTTTTTGCCATGAATTACTTATGTGTTTCAACTCTCAACTAATGTCTCATAACTAGTCATAATTCATGGCAATATAGATTTTTAAGAGGGAAAGGGGGAGGAAGACTAGTACGAAGTTCATAAGTTCCTGAACAAGTATACTTGAAGAGAACATAGATAGAAGCAGCAAAATCATGATTATCAAAAAGGGCATCATAATAAAGGACAGATAGATTCTGTGGAGAAGAACTCAAATTTTCACATACAAATAGATGCCTGAGACTAACACTACAAAGCAACTTCTAACGGTCAGTATGAAAGGAATGGTTGAGGGATAAAAATGAACCCACTTCCGTCTCTAGAATTATTAGAAGTTTTGTCAGGAAACTTAACTAGAAAGACAAAATTGAATACAGCCAAGTATAATAAGGCAGTGACTTGGTATAGACTAATTCACTGACCCAAACTAAAGACAGTCAATTGACCATTTTGCACCAAAATCAATGGAAATATTAGAAGACTAGCCTTCACCCTTGAGAGTAATGAACCAGAGTTGTTCTATAAGACATGTATGTGGGAACAAACATCTCCAGAATCCAGATTACTCTTTGACAACCCCACTTTTATTAATTTCAGCTAAATATGAATAAGAAAAACAAATATAAGCTTGGTACCTATACGTAAATATACTGCTAAAATTGAGAGAGGGGGGGAGTAAAAAGGGACAACCTACATGATTTTCACATAATATAAGCTTCGTTCCTATAAATATTATTTTCTATTATCATTGCTTCAATCTCTCTAATCCAGATATCAATTTTTAGAAAACAGATATATAATAATCATAAAGACTATCCATAAGCCAGCACAGCAATACCGAGCCATAACACATCAATCTGAACTGATCTAAAGGGACACCTTGAAGCAAGACACACCACATAACATCATTATCTCATAGCACTTAATTCCATGCGCTGCTTTATATTTATAATAATATTGAGAGATGGCATCCATCACTTACCAACTTCAGATTGCATGAATAAGAAAATGGCATATGAACAATAGACAAATAGTTAAATTTACAAGTTAGCAACCTTAACACCATAAAGACTACCTCAGCTTTCCGCCACAACTTTGCTTCTCCTTCAGCCTCTATAGTGTCCAGTTTCACCAATAGCCTCATCAGCAAATCTGTCAATACCCGAAATTCTTCCTGAGAAACCTTAGTCCCAGCATCTACAAGCACTTCCAAAGCAGCCACCTCCAAAAACAAAATCAGTCAGATGATCATTCTTGAGCTAATATGTTTCTACAACAAACAATATATTGGAGCCATGGGCTTACCCTCTCTGACAGCTTGTCCACCTCTGATCTAACTCCAGCAACAGCTTCAGAACCTTTCAGCATCTCATTGCATTTTCTACTTTCCTCAAGTTTCCTCTCTTTGCTGGCTGGCTCCGCCAAAAGCAAAAGCCTTGTCTTGTCGTTCACACCTTCTGTGTGCAAATTCTCTTCATCCTCTTTTTCCTTTCCTCTGAAGAAGAGACGTTGCTGTTCAGGCTCTAAACCAGTTTTCTGCACCAGCAGTTTCTTAACATCCCCTGTTATAAGGGAACCAATCAATGCAAACACAGCTACCAATGAGAATGGAATATATTCCGTTGTCCAACATCAGAGGACTACCATATGCTTTCTAAGATAAACAACAGTGTCCTCAAACAGATTGGAGTAGAAGAAAAAATCAATACCACAACCATGGAGGACACTTTAATCTGTTCAAAACATAAATAAGTATGAAAACAATTAAGTCTCTCTAGCACACACATATACCGGCGCCCTAACCTCTTTTCACGATCTATCTTTTAGCTTTTCACTTCCATTTCTTATTCAAAAGAAGCTTTTCTGATGCAACAAACAGTGATATATATATATATATATATATATATAAGTCTCTCTAGCGCGCACACACATATATATATACATAAAGTCAATATCTACATGAGCAAGTACAACATTTACCTCTCAAGTAAATCATGCAATAAGCTCGGTATTTTAGTAGTGAGGAAATCAAATTCAATAAGCACATTTATGCATACAATTAATTTACACACAGGCTAACCACTTCCTACAAAATGAAGCTTCCAATTGAAACCCATAACAAGCAACAGATTTTAACTTAGTTTGTTTCTCTAAAAGAACAAAATGCCACCAGATTGACTGTAATGTAGATCCGTTCATCTGTCCATAATAATTTACTTACAGTCATTTGCCCTTTTTTTAAGAGTTATGGTAGGGACATATTCCAATACATGGTAATCAGGTATCCAATCCAAGTATACCAAACAATAATTGGAAATCACATAAAGTTCATTGTTTTGATACAAAATTTAGTGAGTCAGAACACCAAAGGTGTAAGCATTGTTGCATTTCCCCATGAAAGATAAGTTTCATTATTTTTAGGAATATTTTTCCCATCATTAGATTATTAATTTATACATCATAAATCTTACCACAAACTGGCAATTATTAAATACTAATGGCGTAAGTCACTCCACATTTAATCATTAGTTATCATAACATCAACTATGTAATATCAATTCTTATAATACACACATATATAGACCATAACTAAATGAACTATACCACTGAACATCTTTTTAAGCATGAGTTGAATGCCAGTCCAAAGTTATTAAAATCCTGAACCAGAGATTCTTATGATCCTATAGCTTTCGGTAAATAATCTGGTCTTAGTATCTGTTCAAGATTCACTGGAGGTATATTAATGTTAATAATAGCATCAACAAGATTCCACAGTCCCTTATGTTCATGAGACAATTGAATTTATATTCTTCCTGATTCAAGTCTCCAGCCATAATATCAGTGTCCGCATCAACGTGCATGTGTATGAATAAACATAGAACTACTTTTGTTTCTTCCTTTCTACTCATGGCACTTTTCTTTATCATAGAAGTACTTTTTCCAAATGCGAAACATAAAGTTTTATAGCAAAAGTCTTATAGCAAAGTTTTACCCAAATGGAAATATTTAGCATCCCACATAATATAAAATTTTCATGTACATCATAAATACAGTGCATGAGTAAGGGAAACTGGTTTATTAAGTAGTATCTTAAATTCTAAATCATACAAGTTCTGGCCTAAATTTCCATGCACTTTCATTTGGAACTAGTTTCCACTTCAAAGAAAAAAAAAATGCAATACCTACCTCATTTTCAACTCAAAACAAGACAAGGTACTAAATTTCAAGTCGTTTCACACGAAAAGACCGAAATATTTCGGTTTCGTGAAAGAACGACACCAAACGCATATACGACATGGAAATTCCATTGTTTCGATGGAAAAATTACAGTTTCGATGAAGAAATAGGATAGGGAAATGGATACCGTGGAAGGAGTAGAGTGGCAGTAGTGGATTGAGATGAAGGATGAAGATGGAGAAAGGATGGTGGTAGATGGAATTCAAGAACGAGAAGAAAGAATGGAAGAGAAGCTTTTCTTTTTTGTCTTTAAATTTTTTAGGCTTTAAATTGTTTGAATTATTTTTTTTATAAATTATTGATAAAATGTAATTATTTAATATTATATTATTTAATTTTACAAATTTTATTATTTTAGAATTTCTTAAAATTAAACTAAAGTGTGAAAAATATTCTTTAAAAATATTATAAATAATTTTTAGTTTCTAAAAAATTTTCTACACGTTTCAAAAAAAAATTATTTTTAAAGTGATTGAAACAGTACATCAAACGACATTTTGTTCTTTGATACAAGAAAACTCAACAAGCAATATGATTTAAGTGGCCACTGTTATTTCAATAATATCTTTTTACAAATTATTTATATAAATAAGATAATTTATATATATTTTACATATAAATAAAGTGTATTTTATTTTTGTTTAAAAATTAATAAAATATTTAAAATTATTTCTTTTAAATAAATAATTTAAAAACTGCCTATTTTTATATAAATAATTTATAAAAGTATATGAAAGGTCAATTTACCCACTATCATGCCCCAATTCTATAAATTTCAAATTTTTACAGCACACCGTAAATTTCAAACACGAGCTCACACTATATCCAAGTCCGATCAGCCATTAGTCAATTACAACAGAAACCCATGAATCAAATTCATTTATAAGAAACTTACCGAAAGTAGATTGAGCTGGGAGAAAGACCTCGTGGTGAAACGCATAAGACACGTTGATCTTGATCATGGGTCCACCACGAGAAGAACCAGCTCCGTCATTGTCATCGTCAACACCCCAATCGCGTTTCTGTACCATCACGCAGCCGGGCATGATCTCCCGCTCGATCTCGTCGTTCTGCGCCGGCGATGGCGCGGCGGAGGAATTGGAGCTGTTCTTCATCGAACTCCAACTTTACCAAACGCAAAAATAATGCAGAAAGGAAGAAGGGCTCGGAGATTGAGATGAAAAGGGTAGTGTGTGTGGTAATGGGGCCGTCTGAATTGGACTAGAGACTGGAATGGTAGCAGTAACAAGTTGAAGTAGAAGTTTAGTTCCGTAAGTGACTTTAAATGCCTTGACAAGTCAACGTGTCAAAATATGATTGATTAACTCTGGCTGATAGTTTTATGGGAAACCGGATCTTATAGTCTTTTGATTGTTGAAAATATGCACATATTTTTTATTTAAGAATTAAAATTACCTTTGTTGACTTGACTTCTTATAACGTAGAGAAACTTTAGTCAATTAGAGTTTGTACGGATATCTCGCAAAAAAATTAGTAAATAGTGTTACCTCTATCTTTTTGGGTGAGATTCTGAAACTTTTGGATGAAATTTTAGATGAGTATCAGTCAAATTTATAACTTAATTTTTTATAAAATTCATAAATAATATGATATAAACATAACAAAAATATACTTAAAAATAATTATTTTTTAATATATTTTTTTATATTGTGTCTTTATTATATTTAATAAAAAATTATGTATTTTAATACATATATTTTAAAATATTTACAACAATATTAAAATTAATAAAATCGTAATTAAGAGTGAAAGTCGCACTACCTCTAAGAGAAAATAACATAACCCTCACTAATAAATATATTTTTTGAATTCTTGTCTTTATTTCTTTGAATACATATCATAAATGTTTCAAATGAGAATTTTAGGGTCTGTTTAAAATCTGTTTTTAAAAATAATTTTTTTTTTTTGAAAATAATAAAACAAAAAAACTTGTTTGATAAAATCGTTTTTGAAAATTGTTTTTAAAAATTTCTTCTTACAAAATTGTTTTAAAAACAAAAAAAAATAATAACAAGAAATAGCTGTTTTCAAAAACTATTTTTAAAAACAAAAAAATCAAAACACTTTTAAACACACCCTTAATTTCTTTTTCCTGAGAAAAAATACTCTTAAAGTGTATTGCAAAACTACCCCTCAAATTATGTGAAATACGTTTTAGACCATAGATTGCCTCTGTACAATCAAGAATTCAAGATTACAGATACTTTTTTATCTTTTTTTGGCTAAACAGATTTACAAGAACTAAAAGAAGAAAATGCTATACACCACGAAATTTATTTCACAAACGCACACATGAAGTGATGTATTCCTATATATTATATCTTTGTTTTAAATTGTAGTCCCCACCCTTATTCATAATTCAAAAGTTGGAGTAGATTCTAGATGGTTCTTTCCGTGGAATCCTTCACGATATAGCAGTGCTCCTAAAAAAGATTAATTAATTAGGGAGCAGATCAAAAAGTTGCCATAAACACCGCTTCTCCTATAACATGCCCTGCTATTGCATCCAACAGTTTCTCCTTCGTAACCTGCACACCCATCCAACACAATTCAATTTTAGTTAGAAAACCATCTTAACTTTAAAATCAAGTCTCAAATTTTTGCCTGTGATTACTTAAATTACATCTCACATCACATTGTTTGAGTCCGTATCCCGCCGCCCGACAACCTCCGCATCGGCGCAGAAATAATATTAGTACTTCTTAAAAATAGCATAAAATCTCGTTTCCATATATAAACAAACCAATTAAATTACAATTAATACGAAATCAAGCATAATTAAAAGTGGTTGCTGAGATTCTTGGACTCATATTTTAAAATTGATCTCAATTATTGCAAAAATTTTAAAAAATTGAAAGATATAGTAGATTAAAAAAATAACACTAATTTATTTTTTTAAAATTTTGGCAATTATATCAATTTTAAAACATAAATTTCACTAAAACTCCTAAATAAAAGATAAAAGATTGATGTAGCGCTTATAACCTAATAACTACCTAATTAAAAACAGCTATGCTATAACTGAAATTCTTCTATAAACCTTAGTTTACATATAAATTAAGCTAATATTTTCTCTCTCCACGGATACGTAAAAAATACAACTTGTAATGAGTAAATCTACTTGTACTTACCTGATTGTCAAAACGTATGTCGTGATCCAAAGCATAGAGCTTGAACTCAATCCTGTCATCATAGTTAGGCCACGTAGGCCCACGCCAGACGTTAACCTTCCAATCATTAAGCCCTTGTTCAATCCCACCATACTCGTTACTCATCACTTCCTCTTCTTTTCCAGAAAACCCTTCGGGTAGCCCTTCCAGCTTGGCCGGAATGTTCACCACCACCCAGTGAGTCAGAGGAACTATGTGGCCATTTGGGTCCACGGCGTCGACGTTCTGCACCACAAGGGCCATGGTCTTGGCTTTTTCCGGCACGTTGTGCCATTCTAGTGGCGGAGAAATGTTCAACTTTGTGCCTAACCCTTCTTCTGTGCAGTATCTTGGAAGTGTTCCTCTTCCGTCGTTGAATATAGCAGGAGAAATCAACTTGAATTCTTTGCTCGCCATAGAATAGAAGATAGATAGCACTCTGGTCTTTTGCTATATGCCCTAGCTAATTGTGTTTGTTTTAGCTCTATGAGATTTGCAAGGGAAGGTGAAGTGTATATATATCTGTTTATATGATGTATTAATGCTTCAAAATATGAAATCTTCTTGGGAGTGGGGACGGTGGATAATGTAGAGTGGTGCAATGAGTTGCATGGTGTCCAAATAGGAGGTTATGGCCTTGACACGTGTCATGCCACGTGGAGGAAACTCCTAATTTATTATTATGTGTTGAAATATTTTTTGAAGGGAAAACTATTGGAAATATTAATTGGTCCAAACATCTTTACAATATTAAAATTTTTTTATGTTCTCAATTTAAAATAAAAAAAAAAGTTTAACTCTTTGAGGTGTCGCAAATAACAGTGCTTATTGACCTAAAAAATGTATTTTTAAAAATTATTTATGCATTTAGAATAATTTACAAATAATTTATTAAAATAGTGCTATTTTGAATAAAAAATTGAAAGAGAAAACAACAAAATTAATCCCGTTATTTGGCAAAACAGGGATCCTAAAGTCCCGCTATTTGCAAAATAAAGGATCGTACATCAATTCTCAACTCTATTGCACAATTTGAGAAACCGTGGGATCTTTGAAATCCTGCTATTTCCAAACAGCGGAATTGCTACCATGGAAGAAATCAGTCAAAAACAAAATAGAGAAAGAGAAAAGATTAATAGTTTTGTAAAGGATGTCTTGAATTCTAGTCTATTTAAAATTATAATCTGTCTAGTTTGTCTTATAGAGGAGTCCTAATAGAATCCTAGTCTGATACCACTTGTTACAGAAATCAAGCAAGAAAGTAAACAGATAAACAGATGCACACACAGATTTACGTGATTCACCCAATTAGGGCTACGTCTACGCGCAACGACAGATCAAAGTTTCACTATAGAATAAAGAATACAACACTCAGCCTCTCTTTCACTCTTTCACTCTTTCTGTCTGTAACTAGACAAATTAGAATTCTAAACAGACTAGGATTCAAGACATCCTTTACAAGTTTAAAAAACAATATTATTTTGATCAATTAGCCAAATAACAGTGGATTAAGTATAATGTCTTTTTCCCAATTGGACTATAGATCAATTGGTCATAAAGCTCTCATTGCAATAAGTGTCTTGTATTTGAGGTCTCTCATTAAATTAGAGTCTCAAAGTGCTATCCACACAAAACTACAATTGTAGGTGCTTTGACAACAGGACTCCTAGAGCAAGGATAGCTCGCCCCAAGTTTGGTAAGTCAGCTTCATACAAAAGTTAAGGTCAAGCCCTGATTATTGGGTTACCAAAAAAAAATATTGTTTCTTCTTATTTTTTTTTTTGTCTATTTTCAAAGTTATCTCTTCCACATATTATCATTTTTTCCCATCTTAATATTTACAAAAGTTATGATGTGATATAGTAGATTTTTCAATTATTATATGATCGAATATGCTATGTGAGAGAGTTTAATTTCTTTCATTTATTATTTGACAAATTGAGAATATCTTTTAAATGAAATTCAATCTGAAGGTATAGACTATAAAATAAAAATTCATTAACCTATTCATGACAATATCTATCAAAGATATTTTTTTCTTATAAAAAATAATTTTTTTGTACCAAATTTTTTTTTTTAAAAAAAGTTGAAAGTACTTCTTTCATTTATCATATGAGAAATTGAGAGTATTCTTTTTTTAAATAAGCGATTATTTCATCTATGTTTAAATATAATAATTACATATTTTATTTTAATAACTATATATCTAAACGGAATAATCAAATAATATTGAACAGTATTTTAATAATTTAACCTCATATGGCAGGCACTTACTTAAAATTTTATTTTAAATGTTCATATAAAATAAAAAGTCTATTTTTTTTTTAATTTTCCAAATTTGAGGGGAATAATCTTTTTTTCCTTTTGGTCATCAAACTCTATTTATTTTATTAATAGAATAACATTCAATGTACTTATCTTATTGTATGTTTTCTTTAATGCACTTTTGACTACGACTATAAGTTTAAACACGAAACTTACAAGTCCTGAAGATAATCTCAATATCACTTGACTACAAATTGTTTGATTCTGATTATATTGATCCCTCATATGTATGACATGATTAAATAATTTATCCTATCTTGTCCTTCTCATCATGTCCATCAAATGAGCCATGAAGAGACTGTTATGAGTAGCAAAAACCATTAGCAGGAAACCGTAACAGCATGACTACGGCCCTTATGAAAAATGCAGAGGTATTTGGGCCAGAATACTATTCAAGTCCTTCGAAGAGAAAAATTTCAACTGGGATCTGCTATTGACCAGGCCAGACCCATAGCACAAAGACGAGTGTGCTGGATATCTTTTAAAATGATTGTTAGATGAAATAAAATTGTAAAAATCAGCCAAATTTAGTGATACCTCTTTTGAAAATCTGTTAAAATCTTACTAAAATAACAGAAAATTCTTTAGTTACAAAAATTAAAGAATTGATGTTAAAAATTTTATTTTCGCCGTGTGCTTAATTCCTTCAACATAATCCTTTTTTGAAAGCTTAACATAATACTTATATAAAACATTTTTAGTCACATAAAAACATGAATTGGAAAATAAAAGAGAATTACACAATAGGCAGAGGAGAATAAGAAGAGAGTAAGAGAGTAATAAGAGTATAAAACTCATGTCATATCTTGATTAAAAGAATGAGGTTTTTTAGATATTTTTTATATTTATGTGGTATGTTATACTATACAAAAATAATGTGTGAATGTGTATAAATTAATTATTTTTAAATTTATTTTAAAAATAAGATAAATTATTTTTATATTCTATAAAATATAAAAATTATGTATTTTTATCTTATCAAGTAATAAATCATTAACCATATATAAAAAAAAAATTTGCTAGCATATATTATACATTTTTTTTTTTTTACTTTGACCTAATTTTTAATTAAGTATTTTCTACTTAATCTTGTAATCCATAATTTTTAAAATTAGACCAAATTTTCAAATATTCTTTTTATTTTGACTTAATTTTTAATCATTTTCTGCTTACATAATAATTTTTAAACATTAAACTGAATTTACTAATTTTTAAACAATTATTAATCACCTAATCAGACATCGTTTTTCACACAGTACACATCATAGCTTCAGTAACTTGATAATAGTGTTAAATCGATTGAAAAAAGTACATTCTTGGCCACAAAAGGATAGTTTGTCTCCAAATTACTTGACGGGTAAAATGGTATCACCAGGAATCCTTGTTAATTTATCACAAACTGCTGAATAGAACAACTTTGCTCATTGACTTCCTAAATTCTGCACCCACTTTTACTCAATGGCAATCACAGCTTTATAGAGGTACATGCAGTATTGGTAAATTGTATTCGTTCTTTACTATTGTGTATGATTCCTAAACTTCCAACCAAGAAATTTTTCTACCATCTGAATTCTGAAATGGGCAAAAAGCTAGGATCTCATTGATATCATATTTCAAAATAGTACACAAGTCAACATTCATCCACACAATGAATTTTATTCTTTTGACATCATATCAGAATTTAGCCGTCAAGGTTGCTTCTCCTAGGACATGCCCTTCAATCGCCTCCAACACCTTCTCCTTAGTAACCTGCAACCAATCCACCAAATATGATAAATATATGCAGAGATTTTATCATACCAGATACCGTTGATATGAAAGTATTTGATCTTAATTATCACGTAAGAAAAGTTCTAAATATATATATATATATAGATCTCAATATTGAGTGATCCTTCCAAAAGTATAGTAAGAAAATGAATAGAGTAGAGCAGTTATTTGGACTACCTTGTTACCAAGGTGGAGCTCATCATCCAAAGCATAGAGCCTGAAGTCGATCCTATGTCCATGGTTGGGCAACCTGGGGCCACGCCACCCAGGGACCTTCCAGTCATTATTCCCTTCTTTGATGCCAGCATATTCGCCACCCATCTCCTCCTCCTTCCCCGAGAATCCCTCCGGCAACCGATTCACCGACGGCGGAATATTAACCACTACCCAGTGGGTCCACGGCACGATGGGCCCCTCTGGATCCGGTGCATCAATATCCTCCACCACTAAGGCCAAGCTCTTCGTCCCTTCCGGCACGTTGTACCACTCCAACGGCGGCGATATGTTCTTCTTCGCCCCTTGCCCTTCATCCGTGTGATGACGTGGCATCCTCTCTTCATTGTTTAGCGTCGACGATGCCAACCTCAAACATTGAGCGCTCGTCATTTGCTTATGTTTAATTCCTCTGTTTAGGTGACCGTGTTCTTTTGAAGGAGGAGGCTTGGTTTTATAATTATAAGGGTGGAGCATGAGTGATGACACGTGGCGAGGGGGTTTCTCGTGGCATCGAGAGAGGCAGTGAATACACTGGGGATGTAACACGTGGTGAGACACGTGGAGGGAGGTGGAGCGTTCTAGAGTCTGGACGAAATTGAAGGATCAGAGTTTGGAATCTTAAAAAATGGTGGTTAAAAAAAGATTAAAAAATAAATTTAATGCAAAATTGTTAAAATTTTGAAGTTGGCTTTTTTTTTTTTTTAAACNTTTTTTTAAAACATGTATTTACATGAATGAACCAAACACGTTTTAAACTTAATTTCTATTTTCATTGAAAATAGAAACAGAAAATAATCAAAGCAAATAGACCCCTAGCTTTCTCATTTGTGTTCACCGACTTCATTCTCAACTCTAATTTTGATCCCTTCAACATTCTACTCTTGTTAATCATTGTTTTCTTGAAAAAGAATTCAATATTAAAAATGAGAATTCTATAATACTGCATAAATATGTCATATTATATTGACATGACAAATATATATGTAATTTTCATATTTTACGAGATATAAATATGATTAATCTTATTTTTTCAAACAAACTTAAAAACAGTTGATTTATACACATATTATTTATATAATAACTATTCTCATGTAATATAATATACTACATAAATATCAAAAGTACATAAACCTTTTTTAAGTTCAAATCCATTAACAATGTTTTCCCACGCTTCAATTGGATTGGGTTTGAAATCACTGGTATCTACTTTATGGGTTCAAATAATTCAGGCCCGATTATGTGTTGTTGTTACTTGTCTTTTTTTTTTTTTTTTTTTTTTNCCAGACATGTTTATGCAATGTTTAAACCAAAGTTAATAAGTTTTTTTTTTCTAAATTAAATAGATGAAATTATATTTTTTAATTAAGAATATAAGGAAATAAGAATTCAAATCTTAGAACTAAAAGACAAAAACTAATAAATTAATACTCTAACAAGTTAAAGAAAAAAAATAAACCCTTAAAATTCGATAACAAAGTTTCTGAATACATCAGTCCTATGAAATGTCTCTCATGATTGATGATTGATTAGAATCAGTGATCACTTATTTTACTTAGCTTACCGATAGAAGAACAGTAGTTAGAGATGAGTTCCAGTGTGCAAAACCCTCTAACTTGACTGAGAAAAGACAAGGAAGAGGAATGAGCAAGCTTACAAAGTCCTTCAACTTACTTTACCTACATTACTACATGAAAAGCTCATAGGCATTCAACAGCTTACAATTTTTATTTTATTTTTAACTCTATATCCAGTAGCAGTGAAAATTGACCCTTAGACATGATAAAAGATTTAATACAATGTTAATGTTATTCTTTCCTCGTCCAAACTAAAAGGAAGTTCATTAACTAAATTGCAACTTAGTGAAGTTAACCCTATCCTCCATATGCATAGTTAACTTAATGGAGTTTTATTGATGAAGTGTTGTGTGAAATCAAGCTTCCTTCAGGGCTAAGAAGGATTATCATGGAGTATGTCTAGTCAGCTTCCATGCAACTCCTTTGGAATGGTGGAAAGTCTGAATGCTTCAAATCGGAGAGAGGTATTAGGCAGGGGATCCCATGTCTCCGTATTTATTTGTCTTATGCATGGATAAGCTATCTCACATAATTGCTGAGGTGGTGGATGTAGGTCTTTGGAGACCCATGCGTGCGGGTAGAGGGGGTCCTCTCATCTCCCACCTCATGTTTACTGATGATCTCTTGTTATTTGCAAAGGCCTTTGTTCCTCAAATTAAGCAAGTGATGGCTTGCTTGGATAAGTTTTGTGACATGTCAGGTCAGAAGGTTAGTGTTTTGAAGACCCAAGTTTATTTTTCTAGAAATGTTAGCAATGAGTCTAGGCGAGCCATCTCGAGCTTGTGTGATTTTTCTATGACTAACGATCTTGACAAGTATCTGGGCATGCCTCTATCCCATGGAAGGGCCACCAAGGCTAATTTCCAATTCTTGGTAAACAGGACCAGGCAACAGTTAGCGGGTTGGAAAATGCACTGCTTATCCATGGCGGGTAGGGTTACTCTGGCTAAGTCAATGATTGGTGCGCTTCCCACTTATGCCATGCAATTGGCTATGATTCCTAGGTCTGTATGTTATGATATTGAGAGAATCCAATGTAACTTCATTTAGGGGCATAATGATCAAACCAGGAAAATTCACACAGTTAGATGAGAAACTTTATGTATGCCAAGAGATAATGGTGACTTGGGTATACGGAAGTTAGTGGCTATGAACCAAGCCTGTATCATGAAGTTGGGGTGGGTGATGAAGTCTAACTCGGATGAGCTTTGGGTTCAAGTTTTGAGAGAAAAGTATGGTAGAGGTTCAAATTGGCATCACTCCATGGAGGTCAAGAATGGTGACTCAGCAACTTGGAAGGCGATTGGAGAATTTTGGCAAGGGTTGACTAAATTCTCGGGCTACTCTTTGGGTAATGGTCTTTCTACTTAAGTTCTGGTCAGATCCTTGGTTTGACGGAGCGAGAGTGTTGATTAAGCAAGTTCATTTTCTCTGTTTTGGAGAGAGACTTGAGAGTCCTTGTGGCTGAGGTTGTTTTGGATTCTGGTGACTGGAATTGGGTTAATCTTGGAAGCTTTCTCCATGCTGATGTATGTGCCAAGATTCATGCTATCCTTCCCCCTTCTTTGGAGGATGGTGAGGACGGTATCTTTTGGTTGGGTAATGACTCAGGTATCTTCTCTGTGAGTAGTGCCTATAAAAGCATTATGGAAAATAGTTGGAAACCTGCCAGTGCTACATGGATCAAGATTTGGAAGTGGCAAGGCCCTGAGCAAATCAAGATGTTTCTTTGGCAATTGTCTCATAATAGCTTGCTTATTGGTGAGAGCTGTAGCAAATGGAGTGGGAATGACAATAACTGCTTGTTCTGCGAAGGGGTTAAAGAATCAACCTTCCATGTGGTGAGGGATTGTTGTTATGCTTGGAGAGTTTGGGTCTGTTTCGTTAAACCTTCCATGAGGGTCCGTTTCTTCTCTTGGGATTTAGCTCATTGGGTAGAATGGAACCTTAGTCAGAATTTGGGAGGCAACGGGAAGAAGTGGAGCTTTGTGTGGGCGGTTTCTTCTTGGTTGCTCTGGAAGTGGAGGAATTTGGCTTTGTTCGACCCTAGCTTCACGAGACCCCCTAACCCTTGCAAGGTGATCGATGACTTTATAGAGAGTTGCAACCTTTCGGTTGTCTCTGCGGCTATCTCCCCCTCGTTAGTTTCCTCCCGAGTGTGTTGGTCTCCTCCAGAGGTAGGGTGGGTGAAGCTTAACTCTGATGGTGCGTCAAAAGGAAATCCAGGAGTGGCGGGTTGTGGAGCGCTGATTCATGATGATAAAGGAGAGTGGGTGGTGGGTGTGGTGCGTAATATGGGTAACACTTTTGCACTATGTGCTGAGTTTTGGGATATTCTGGAGGGCCTGGAGTTAGCGTGGAGGTTGGGTTTCAAGTTTGTGGTGCTCGAGAGCGATTCCTTGGTTGCGATAAGGAGCCTCTCTCGTAAGGGCAGGGATGGAGGTAAGCATGTGCAGTTGTTGTCCAAGATTTCTGCTTTGTTGAATCAAGAGTGGCAGGTTAAGGTGCATCATACAGTCAGGAATGGCAATGTGTATGCTGATTGGTTAGCTAAGTTTAGCTTGGGTCAAGCTTTGGGTGCCATGCACCTTGCGTCTCCTCCGCATGATCTGTTAATGCTGCTTGTAGTTGATGAGATGAGGTATATGTTGCCCCCTGTGTCTGGCTTGTAGTTTGTGTTTGGTTTCTTTGGGCTTTTGCCCCGTTATCCTACCAAAAAAAAAAAACTTACTGATGAGATTATCAACAGCAAAATTAACACAATGTCAATTTTTAACTTTCCTAACCCCTCTCCACTTCTTTTACTTTTCACTCCCACCATACATACACCACATAAGTCTGCAAGGAATTGTCTCATGGTGTTTGTAGTGTATCAATTATAAGCAAACTAAACTTGCTACTCAAAAGACAGAGCAAAGTTGCAGTGGCTTATTTGTTTCATTTGACAACTCAAAAGTACTATTCTATTATATCAATGGTGGTTGCTAATTTGCATATCAAAGCGCTGCTTCTCCCTTTATTCTAAAAATCTCAAAAAATTGAGTTATCCAGTATAAGTCAAAATGGTTAATTCCCTATAAAATGAATAAATAATGCAATACATGAAAAGTGCCCAAAAAAATAAAAATAATACAAAATAGTAATTTTTTTTGCAGAATTAAACTCAAATTCTGTCAATTATTTTAAACTTTGACACACATTGAATAATTCAGTTTTTTGAGATATTGGCCACACACCAATTTTTAAATATGAATCCCACTAAAACAAAACATTGTAGTACTACATAGTCTACTAAAATAGAATATGTAGCTTAACAATCGCCTATATCAATATTAGAGACAAAACAATGAAACCCTTATTTCAAAATTTATGCTTTTGTATATAAGGTATGTTTGCCTTTCTTATTGAACCAAAGGAAGAACAGCACTCATAGCAGCAAAGCCACAGAAGCTCAGAAGAGAAAGGGAAATAAAACACGANAAAAGTGCCAAAAAAAAATAAAAAATAATACAAAATAGTAATTTTTTTGCACAATTAAACTCAAATTCTGTCAATTATTTTAAACTTTGACACACATTGAATAACTCAGTTGAGATATTGGCCACACACCAATTTTTAAATATGAATCCCACTAAAACAAAACATTGTAGTACTACATAGTCTACTAAAATAGAATATGTAGCTTAACAATCGCCTATATCAATATTAGAGACAAAACAATGAAACCCTTATTTCAAAATTTATGCTTTTGTATCTAAGGTATGTTTGCCTTTCTTATTGAACCAAAGGAAGAACAGCACTCATAGCAGCAAAGCCACAGAAGCTCAGAAGAGAAAGGGAAATAAAACACGAAAGAGTCAGAAACATAACATCTAGCAGCCACACTTCTTCCAGTTATGAGCAGCAAAACAAAAATCACATGGTCAATCAATTTTACGTCACCCATTATAATATAGATCTAAATTCAAATAACTCCATTTAAATATTTTTTTTGTCCGTTTCAAGTGAGAACACTTCTATATAATCATAACATGAATTATATAACTAGCATTATTAGAAAACCAAGCATATCCTTTTTTGTTCTCATCTTTTCTTTTTCTCCTAAGCTATATCTCCTAGGAGTCAATGCTCTTATGATCTTAAATGGAGGAAAGTTTTCAGGAGAAAACACTTCTTTTCTTAAGTTTCTTTACTAGGAATGTGAGAGATTCTACACTACAGGGCTTTTCATAACCTTTACTCACCGTAAAGGGCTAAGAACTATCTCTGTCTGTCTCAAACAGTAACATTTTACACTTCCTCAGAACTAAATCAGAGCCTAGTTAGAGCTATGTTTCGCCACTATTAGAACCCACATGTTTACAGTTTACCACACTCTGTGTGTGGGACCCAAACTTCATCCTCAAATCTTCACCATCAAATCGCTAATCCAAAGGCTCACCTACTCCTTTCTTTTACCCTGTTTCTGATATGGTTTTGTTATCAGGTCCAATCAACAGCCACCCCAGCGGATAGATTCACGGATTCAACAATTCTAACCATAATAAGTTCATTTTAATGATCATCATAACCATCTTTTACATCAGCTGGAATGAAAATTGTGACTGATGTGGATATTTGCTTTATTTATAAAATCATCTTTTTACACTATGTGAAAAAGTGTGTAAAATTTTAGTTGTATGTTTAAGTGAATTAAATTAAATCTAAATATTATTAGAGAAAATTATTCGAGAACTTGGAAAAAAAATTGACTGCTAAATAAATGGACTTTTAAAGAAATGTTTACCATGCATGATGAAATAATTAAAATATCTCTTAATTTTATGTAATTATTCTGTTTATATTTAAATATAATAATTATATATTAAATAAAATAATCATATATATAAATAAAATAATCTCATAGGTTCAATGAGTATTTTGGTTGTTTCACCCCATGGGACAAGCACGAGCTAATAAGTCCATTTTATTGAGCACTCAATTAATTATCTTTTCCTTGTATATATATATATATATATTTTTTTTTTTATTTTATCATTGTAAACTTTAATTGAATCAACATCTTATAATTTTCATTCAACCCATATAAATTTCTTTTAAACAGTTCACATTTAACTAGAACTTATATTTGTCAAAAATTGTAAGATGACAAATTTAAGATGGGAATTTTGGAGCTAGCATTTAGGAATTTTTTTTTAAATTCTCTTGAATGTACCAAATTAAATGTGGGAGGTACANGAATTTTTTTTTTTTAAATTCTCTTGAATGTACCAAATTAATGTGGGAGGTACATTCTTAAAATTACTTAGAGGGACTAAAAAACTTAAATCTCAATGAAAATTAACTTGAGAAAACTCTTACCTTCAAAACCAAAATAGATAAATAAAATTGTAAAATAAACATGACTAATGAATACTGAATAGTGGTTTTCCTATTTCTTATATCTAATGTGTAAATACTGAATAATACTACTCATTATTTCATACAATCTTTAATTCATTTTATTATTCTATATTTCTTTGAGGCAGAGATTGATGTGTTTTGACGAGAGAAGCTAAAGATTTGAGTGGACAAGTAAAGCTGGTGATTTTCATGTGTACAAGTAAGAATAATTAGGGTTCCACCCACCCCCACTTCGTGAAAGCCGGAGCCACATGTGCTTTTGCTCTCCCTTTGTCTCGCTGTCCCTTCAAAAATTTTCATCCTCTGTAAGTTACTACTTCTACTATGTTCAGTTTTTACTTTTGTGATTCTAGGAAATTTATGGGTCATCATATGTGTAGCAGAAAAAAAAGTGCTCCTGAAGTATTTATAGTGTCATAATCACAAACCAGAGCAAACTAAACCACTTTATAGTAAGCTACACATTCTTAACTTTGCCGTGTAACCTAACAAAGGATTTTGATCCAAAGCAATGATAAAAATAGGCAGAGTTTGTAATACAACATTCCACAAGACAGAATCTGAACTGAACAGAAAATAAGTTTGAACTAAACATCTCATCATTTGTCTAGTATTCTGCTAAAAATTTAGTGTATTTATCACTACCCTTTAATCAATATGAAAAAGGGAAATTTTATATATTCTCACTTTGTTTAAATCTACCAAGACTACGATGCATGTTGGTCCATTTGAGCTTGGAAAAGGGTTTGAAGAAAATGTAACGTATGGGATAAAAAAACAGTGCTTTCTGAGAAGATAGCAAAGCCCGATAGAGGAAAAACAGAGATTTGGATTCTTTAGGAGGGGTGGGGTTTTTTAAAAATGACGCTTTAATACTCTAATGGTTCAAGCAAGCTTTGTTACTTTGGACTAAAAACATTTTCTTAAAAAGAAGAGCTGGGTACCTGATATGACCTTTAAGCTCTTTTCCTTTTAGTTGCAACCGAGGGAAAAAAACCATGAATAGTGATTCTCTTTTAGCAAACAGTGAGTAACCTAAAATTAAAAGGTACTGATAGTAAACAATAAAGCCAACAAGTGATAGTCTATTTTGTCCTTGGGTTTAGACATACCTGCAACTGCAAAACATTTGCTTCGATTTCAGGGGCAGGACCCCTACACTACAACCCTTTTCTTTCTCTTGATTAACTCTGACCCATTGGAACCCAAAGAGAAATTGAGGGCCTAATCTCTGGCTCTGTCCACACTTGCCAATTGATTAAGGTGTCAGCGTTTTTGCCCCTCTTCCTGGTGGGTCATAATGTCACACTGAGTAAGGAATATGCATTATACTTAATCAAGGAATAATGACATTTTCACATTGATTTATGACAAATTTAAGGTAGAACGAATCTTAATTTTGATATTATTATAAAGATTTTAGAAATAGTGTTACCCCTATTAAAGAAGTAGAATAATGCTTACCTTAATTTATTTCACTCTAACTCACATTGGTAATGTTGTCATTAAATTTTCAATGTAACAAATTAAATTTAGACACAAACATATGTGCTAATGCACAAGTGTGAAACAAACTAATGTATAACTAGCATTATCCTTAATTAAAGTAAGAAATCAAATCAACCCCAAAAACTAATAACACCCAACACATCTGAAAAACACAGAAAAAGGGGAAGAAAATGAGCCTAAGCAGGAGGTCCCTACCCAAGACACCCGTATCCTGCGCCAAAGATTGGCTGACTCACATGACGACATCACTTGCATTCATTCAAATCAATGTGCCAAAGCCACATTCTTCCCCCTATATAAACATGGGTTAAAAGCAGCACGTCCCCTACCAAGTTCAAAGCAAATTCAGTGAGGTTCTCTGTGATAGACTAATAGTACTTTTAGCAAACCTATGGAGTGCATTCCTGCTGTGAACCCTACCTCCTCTGCTGGTCCATCGTCCAAGGTAACAAAAAGCAAGGAAAAGAAAAGTGGGAAGAAGAGCAAGGGAATGAAGCTTTCCACTGACCCACAAAGCGTGGCTGCTAGAGAAAGGAGGCATCGGATCAGTGACCGGTTCAAGATCTTGCAGAGCATGGTTCCTGGTGGAAACAAGATGGACACAGTGTCCATGTTAGAGGAAGCCATTCAATACGTCAAGTTCCTCAAAACCCAGATATGGCTTCATCAAACTATGATAAATTATGCGGATGATGAGTACTCACCCATGTTTATACCTGAATATCTCCATGCCCATCATGAGAGTTCTCTTCAAGTTCCACAAAATAGTTCAATGGATAATTCTCTGCAGAATTTACCACAGCTGCCACTGGCCCAGTCCTGCTTCCAAGGTGAAGCTACCACTTTTGATGCCAATATCAAATATTGGCCAGCTTAGCTTAGTCTCTTCTCTCCTATATATCATAGAGAAGTGAGTTCTCTGTGTACTGCTAGGTGATAATATATGCTTTTGTGTAATGTTGAAGCTGTTTTATGTTGGGTATGACAATTGTAGTGAAAGCTCACTCTAGTTTTTAACTTGTAATTAGTGCCTTTTTTCACATACTCATAGTGAGGGTAAGGGCTGTGCTGGTGTAAATTGGCTAGATAGCTTTTCATTCATGATGCGCATATCCTCCTTCCAAGCTCCACCAGTTTCTGCAAACGGCTGCAATGCTTTTTTCTTTTTTTTTCTCGTTTTGTATTTTTATCCTCTTAGAGTGGTTTTATGTTTTTTCTGGTGCTTTTAGCTACGCCTTTCTAACATAGAATCCCACATTCACCATATTGTGTGTTTTGGATAAGAGGTTTACCAGAGAACAGGAGTGTTAGTTACCATGGGAAAGGTTAATAGTTCTGGTCTTGTAGCTCAGTTGGTTAGAGCGTTGGTCTTATGAGCCGAAGGTCGCGAGTTCGAGCCTCGCCTGGACCACGATTGTTGAGTCGTTTTGGAGTTTGGACCATCTATGTATGGCATGGCTTACATGATAGCTTGGCTGATTATGTTTTGCTGAACATACATTGAGTTTTGACAGTCAATTCGTATGCTGATATGCTGAACATATACTATCATTGCTTACTTATCATATATATGAATGGCTCAGACTCACATAGTTAGTGGGGCTTATATTTGAGTTGACATTTTAATTTGACTTGTCACAATTTTATTGGTATAGTGCAAAAACACGTGTCATGTCTGGTTTACACATTCTTTGATAAACATTAGTGGTTTCATTAATTTGCTCTTCAGCACTTTATTTTTCTTTTGATACAAAAACTTCATTGTGTTCTTTAGTTGTTTAATCTAAAGCTTAAGAAATGACTAGCATACTCCTAAGATGAAATGTGTTCATATTAAGGAGGAAATAACACTGAAAATAAGATGTTTTTCTCTTTTTGTTTTTCATTTTTCTCATAAGTGAAATAAAAATTAGTGGAAAATTAAAGTAACTATATTGTATTTCAAAACCAAACAAAATTACGAACAGCCTAATATTACTACAATTTTTTTAGGCGAAATATAAGGATTAAATTTAGTGTTTTTATTTTTCTTCTTGTAAAAAAAGATAAATAAGGAACTTTCAGCAAATAATAATAATAATACACAAAGAACAAAAACTAATTATTCTTATCCTGATTATTTACATTTCTGAATTTCGTTTCAAAACATTCCCAGCAAATATTTTTGGATTAATCCTTGTGATTGTCATATATATTCTTCACATTTACTTAAAAAATTGTTGAAAATGGTATATAAGATAAAATACAGTGAAAATTGTTGAATATTCTACCACTTCAAATCCAAGACGTCATTTCCAAGGATGATCTTCAATTCAATTACTTTCTCATTTATTTTATTTTATTTTATTTTTTTTTTTTCCGAGTGTTCAATATTCAATTGCTTAGTCAAATGGTACTTAATCCATCCATGGCCACAAAGCAAAACAAAATGGCATTCATCCTAATTTTCATCCACGTAGCAAGTTTAACTAAGATCTTAGGAATATTGCAGAAAATAAAATAAAATAATTACAAAAAATAAATAATTTTATGACATGACGTATCACAGGTTGATGTTAAGACAGATTTCGTGCACCAAATACTGATGATGGATCATGAAGAGTAATAATATACGTATGTCTGTGTTCTGTGAAAAAGAAATTTTTAGCAAAAAATATAAAAAAAATTCTGCCATTATCCATTTTTATAAATTATGTGGGAAAATTCAAATTTAATTAGTCTTTTCACTTAAATATTTATTTTATGCAATTCAAGCTCTGCCATATATCACAATAAAATAAAATTGTGATGGCAAAAACTTTGTGGAATAATTACCATTGATGGATATTTGGGATATGATAGAATTACTCAGTATCAATTAATAAGAACTCTTTCTCCCCATCAATTTTTAATAAAACATTATTATAAAGAATCCTTTGATAATTAATGTCATTTTCATAAGGTTTAGGGTGCTGCAGTTTGCTAGCTCCCAATTAAGCTATTTTCCATCGTGAATGCATACATGTATCTATTTTTTTTTTTTTACAAAAAGGTTTTGAACTAATTAGGATGCTCTTCATTTTGATTTTAAGGAATAATATGACAATTTCATGTTTTTTAAAAAAATGTTATCCTTACATTCTTTGAGGAAGAACATCTACGAAGTAGGTAAAGCCACAACAATGACATTTTTTTTTTTGAGTTAAATATTTTTTTCTTCTTTAAATTATTTTTTAAATATAAATTTAATTTTTATATTATTTTAGTACTCAAATAATTACTCTACCTGTCAAATTAGTCATTTAAATAATTATTTTTTGTACAACGAAAGACTGATTTAACAGACAATATGATTATTTAAAAATTAAAGTAATACAAAAAAATAAATTAATGATTAAAATAATATTTAAAAAATAATATAAGAACGTAAAATATAATTTTTTTTTTAATAACACAACAAGATTTACATTTTAGTTTCAAGATCTCAAAACAAAAAAAGCTGTTTTCAAGACAAGTTCTAAAAACAAATATGGATGATTTTGATTCGAACACAATAGATTTGCTGAAAACAATGGTGTGAAAGTTCCACGAGTGGATTTTTATCAAGTTTGGTTTCTGACGATGCCTGAGCTTGAGGTCGGGCACGACCACCGAGGTCGGATTTCCGGGGCGGTTACCACTTTTGCTTGACGCTTGGCCGAGCAACCTGCGAAAGAAAGAGTACCGGGCCGGGTTAACTTTACCGGGCTCCGAAGCTTAAGTCAGGATAGAACTAATCTGGATAGAACTAATCTGAGAAGCGAGAGTATCGTTATGCGTAAGTGCATAAGTGAGAGTTTTTGTCGTCCTTTTTTGTGCTGGGTCAGGACTATTTATAGCGGATGGAGAGCATGAGCTGGCGGGTCGGGTCAAATAAGCAATCCGTTTTGTCGAGTTGGCCTTTCGGGTCATAACTTCATTTGGGCTCTCGCGTTCATGGGCCCACTCTTATGGGCCACCGGGCCCACTCTTATGGGCCACCACACTTGCCCCAAAAAGGAAGTTCGAGATTTTATGTTCTCGGATTTAAAAAGAAATGGCGCCAAACCACAATATTGTGCTTTAAATACGCGGCTATCTTGGTGCCACTTGTCAGGGCAGAGACGGGGCGGCAGGTAATTACTGCTAAGGCTGCAGGGTTTGTGTCTCGAGGTGAGGACGATACAGGAGGCGGCGCTGTCGTTTCGCGAGCTACGATGCGGCGCTGATCCTGACCGTTGAATGAGAGTTTATCTGGTCCGTTGGATGAGGAACGGGGAACGGTATAAATAGGGGAGGCTTACATTCTGTTGCACTTTTCACGAACGAGTTCCAGAAGCTGCGCTGAGCAAAAGAGGAGAGACTGAACTTTCGCCTATACCTTGCCGAGGAGTATTTTTCTCTCGAGCCCACGATACCCAGGTAGCCTTTCCTTCTTCTACTCGTCTTCTACTAGCCTTTCCTTCTTCTACTTGTCTTCTATTCGAGATGCCTTCTTCTGGTGAGGTATCTGTGTCTTCCTCTGGTTCGCTGAGCGGGGGGTGTCCGGAGAGGGTTTCTGTACCTTTGTTTGTTCACCAACGGGTTAGGGAGGTTAAACCATCAATTAGGGCCAAACACACCCAAGCTTTGTGGGATAGTCACGTAAACGTGAATACTGATTATCATGACTTTGACCTAGAGCCCTGCCCAAGGAGTGCTCCTGTTTGTGAGGGGTGCCCTAATAACAATTTTTTTACCTTTAATGCCGCTTTCCTGGACCGAGCTGGGGCTGAGCTTCCACTCACGGACTTCGAAATGGAGTTCCTACGAGTTGTGAACGCGACCCCTACTCAGATTCACACAAACGGGTGGGGTTTCCTTAGGGCCTTTCAGGCCATGTGCAATATTTTGTTCGTCAGTGCCCGAGTAGACGTGTTTTTCCATTTTTTTACCTTGAAACACATTAGGGAGTCCGACCAAGAGTATGTTTATATGGCGAGCCGGCCTCGACTGTCGCTAATGAAGCCAGTCGAGGATTCGGCAAAGGGGTGGAAGGACCAATTTTTCCGGGTAACAATACCGACCTGGGATGGGATCCCCAGGCCGGACAAAGCCTTTTTCCTCCACGAGGACGGAACTCCCCGGTTCCCTTTGCGGTGGAATCAGTACCTTAACAAGCAACCGGCTCGGGCCATGGACGAGTATGACCGAGAGGCGCGGCGGATAATTGAGGTCATATCCCCGTTTGCGTGCGAAAAGTCGAACCTCGTTCAGCTGAGGGTGAGAGATTTGATTGGTCGGTACAAATAGTCCTGCTAGCTGTTTTATTTCTGTTGTTTGTGTTTTGCATGGTTAACAAGAATTGCCTTTTGTTTTGCAGAAGAGAAAATCACCAAAGCAGAGATGGTTCGAATCTCCAAACTCGCCAAATATCGGAGCCGGGAGCAGCCAAGGGCGCCTGCGGCGACCTCTTACAGGGAGGAAGTGCAAGCTGAGGACCCGCCTGTGGTCACTACTGCCGAACCAGTGACGGTAGTGTTAGCGGAGCACGCCCGAGAGGACGACGCAAACGGCGATCATAAAGTCGTTTCGGAGGGCAACAGGGGGAAGCGCCCTATTGATGCCGACCTCCCTGAAAAGGGTAAAGGGAACAAGAAACACAAAACGCACCGTGAGCATAGCAGAGCCGAGGGGTCATCTCACAGATCGTCCCGAGGGGTCACTGCGGAAGGGAGGGGCCTCGACTTGTTTTCGGTGGATATGGCGGCGGAAGAGCCCAACCATGCAAGCTGCTCGTACTGGAACACCCGGTTTCCTCTCCAGGAAAGGGTGGATTCCATTTTGACAAGAGTGGACACGGACCGACTTGCGAAGGCGCCAGCAGAAATGCTGTTGTCGTATATGCTGTCGACCGCGACCAGGGAGCTGGCCATTATCCGCAGCTTGCAAAAAAGAATGGGTGGCCCCGACCTAGCGAAGAAAGCACAAGTGGCAGAGGCGGAGGCCCGCATGCAAGCGCATGAGGCAGTGAAAGCTCTGGAGGAGGCCAAGGCCGAGGCACAACAACTCCGGGACGAACGAGAGTTAATCTTAGCTGCCAAGGACGAGGCCGAAGCTAAGGTTAACAAACTGCGCAATGATGTGCAAGAACTGGAGGTGCGTCACGAGGCGGGTACAAAAGTGCTGGAGGAGGCCCACGCCCGGGCATGCGAGGTACGAGACACTTTGCGAGAAGTGCGAGCTCAAATGCGCCGACGGGTGGAGAGGGCCCGCCAATCAAAAGCCAGGATGAGGAAAAGAGCCGAGGAGAAGTTAGAGATGAACTTTGCTCACGCCCTCGAGCAAGGCTTTAATAATGCCATAGACCAGGCTCGGCTACAATTCCCCGACCTCCGGACCGAGGAGATGGACTGCTTTCAGGTGGTGAGGGAGGGGCGACTGGTGCACGATGATGAGGAGGGCGAGGCTCCGGGGAGTGCAAATGAGGACGCTGAGGTCCGAGTATCGGACTCCGGGGGGGACTATGACTCGGCTACAGAAGAAGAAATGTACAGTCCCCCCATTGCGAGGAGTCCCCCAGTAGGGTAGGAACTTGCTTTGTAATACCTGTGCCGTAGGCAACACTTATGTATATGAGAAATGAGAAATAAAAAGTGCCCCAATATTTTGTGTCGTTTGTGACTCTATGTTCTGATATAACAACATTCGTATGAAAATGTTTGAGGGCTTTAAGAGCGGTCTTTGCGCATTTATAAGAAAGGAAGAATCACATGAGCCTAAGTAAAGAAAAGAAAACAAGTTGTTTGTTAAAAAAAAGGATAACATAAAAGCTGTGTTGTTTGTTTAAGGGCGTAAGGTGTATGCCCGATGTGTCACAGATTCTTGTAAGTCGAGTTTGGCGAATTTCATAATCGCAAAGGAGTTCAGTAGCGGCAGTTGAGGGAAAATAAAGTGAGGTTGTGAATGAGAAGTAGTGAGCAAACAAGACATTAGCTCGGTGGTTATGGCCGGGATGAGGTTTGCACTCGCGATGGAGGTTGCAAACAAGATGTACAAGCTCGGCACGTGTAACCGGCAAAGGTGTGCACTCGCGATGGAGGTTGCAAACTGAACGAACAAGCTCGGTATATGTAACCGGCTGAGGTTTGCACTCGCGATGGAGGTTGCAAACTAAACTAATAAGCTCGGTATACGGAACCGGCAAAGGTGTGCACTCGCGATGGAGGTTGCAAACAAAACGAACAAGCTCGGTATATGTAACCGGCTAAGGCGTAAATAAATAATACTCAAATGAAAAGATTTCATTCTTCATAAAGCCTGAGATTAGTTACATTCCAAGTTCTTGGGATGGGCGAACCGTGTTGGGTTGCGATTTTATAGGCGCCCTTCCCTAGGACCTCCTGAATTACATATGGCCCCTCCCAATTCGGGGCCAGCTTGCCCTCAATGAGATGCTTTCTGGTGATATCAGCTCTGCGGAGAACCAGATCGCCGTTTTGGAAAATCCTTGGTCGGACTTTGACGTTGTAATATCGGGAGAGCCTCTGCTTGTAGGCTATCATGATCAGTCTTGCTTTTTCCCTGTCCTCATCAAGTAGTTCAAGGTTGGTATTCATGGCTTCGTGGTTGTACTCGGCATCGAAGTGCGCGCTTCTCCAGCTTGGCTCGCCGATTTCAACAGGGATCATAGCCTCTGCCCCATATGTGAGTTTGTAGGGAGTTTCCCGGGTAGAAGTTTGGGGGGTCGTTCGGTAGGACCATAACACCCAGGGAAGCTCGTCTATCCACCGACCCTTGATGTGGTCTAAGCGCTTCTTCAAACCATCAAGAATGATTCGATTTGCGGCTTCTACTTGTCCGTTGGCTTGTGGATGTTCGACCGATGTGTAGTTTAACCGAATACAGAGCTCGGCACAGAAGGCTCGGAACCCGGCGTCTGTGAACTGGGTTCCGTTGTCGGTGGTGATGGTATGGGGGATACCGAACCTGCAAATAATAAAAGATTGGAGAAACTTTTTAGCATTTTTTGCAGTGATGGCGGCTAAAGGTTCAGCCTCAATCCATTTTGAAAAATAGTCGATAGCAACGATAAGATATCGTTTTTGCCCGGGGGCTCGAGGGAAAGGGCCGAGCAGGTCCAATCCCCACCGGCTAAATGGCCATGGTTCGACCGTTGTAAAAAGGTCGGACGATGGTGCGATGTGAAGGTGGGCAAATTTTTGACATTTATCGCATTTTTTCAACAGAGTTGCTGCGTCTGCTTTCAAAGTCGGCCAGTAATAGCCAGATCGAAGAGCTTTAGATGCCAGAGAGCGGGCACCTATGTGATGTCCACATATACCCAAGTGAATCTCATTCAAGACATAAAGCGATTGCTCGGCGGTGAGGCACTTGAGAAGCGGAGTGCCGTATCCACGTTTATACAGGGTGCCTCCTTCAAGACAATAATTGCAGGCTATTCTTTGAAGCTTCCTGGCTTGAACCTTGTCGGATGGGAGCTCTCTGGTCTGTAGGTAGTGGGTAATCGGAGTCATCCATGATGATGCTTCTTGGTTAAGGCTGGCTACCTCTTCAGAATTAATGCTCAGGTGCAAAATGGTCTCTTGGATGACTGTTTGGTTGTGGCCAGGTCTCTTGCTGCTGGCTAACTTAGAAAGGATGTCAGCCCGCGTGTTTTCCACCCTTGGGACATGATGAATTGCAAACTGCTGAAAACGAGAGATATACGTTTGGGCAGTGATCAGGTACTTGGACATTAGGGGGTCTTTTGCTTGGAAATCGCCCTTAATCTGACTTGTGACCAGCTGTGAGTCCGTTTGGACTTGAATTGTGTTGGCGCCCAGCTCAAGAGCTAAACGCAAGCCAGCTATTAACGCCTCATATTCGGCTTGGTTATTAGTGACTGGGAAATCAAAACGTAAGGATTGTTCAATAATGACTTCTCCTGGTCCTTCAATGACTATGCCAGCACCACCGCCCTTCAAGTTGGAAGATCCGTCCACGGAAAGTGTCCACTGAGGGGAAACTTCCTCTCCAAGGTCGCCTGTGCGGGTCATTTCGACTATAAAGTCGGCAAGGGCTTGCGCCTTGATTGCCCCTCGTGGCTCGTAATTTAACGAATGCTCAGAAAGTTCGATCGACCAGCCCAACATACGTCCGGCCAGGTCGGGTTTTTGAAGAATCTGCCGAATCGGCTGGTCGGTTCGGACAGTGATTAAGTGATTTTGGAAATATGGGCGCAGACGCCTGGCTGAAAGAAGGAGGGCGTAAGCGATTTTTTCAATTTTGCGGTATTTAAGTTCAGACGCCTGAAGGGCGTGACTAGTGTAGTACACCGGGTATTGTATTTGGTCTTGCTCTCGGACTAGGGCCGAGCTAACCGCATGCTCACTGCTGGCCAGGTATAGGAAAAGGGTGTCACCTTGGCGGGGTTGAGAGAGGATTGGAGGCGAGGCCAGATATGTTTTTAAGTGATCGAATGCGTGCTGACACTCATCTGTCCATTGGAAATGTTTAAGCCACTTGAGGGTTTTGAAAAAGGGGAGCGCCTTGTCCGCGGATTTCGACATGAATCGGGATAAGGCTGCAATTCTCCCGGCCAGCCTTTGCACCTCCCTCACAGTTTTGGGCGGTTCCATGTTTATGATGGCTTGGCATTTGTCGAGATTTGCCTCTATGCCACGATGGGTTAACATGAAGCCCAAAAATTTCCCGGCTCCGACCCCAAAGGCACATTTGGAAGGGTTCAACTTCAGACGGTGCTTTCGGAGTTCGGCGAATGTTTCCGCCAGGTCGGCCAGGTGCCCGATATCGGAGTTGGATTTGACGAGCATATCATACACATAAACCTCGACGTTTCTCCCTATCTGCTTTTTAAGTATTTTGTCGACCAGCCTTTGGTAAGTGGCCCCGGCGTTTTTTAGCCCAAAAGGCATTACCTTGTAACAGTAAATAGCGTGCTCGGTGATGAAGGCTGTCTTTTCCTCGTCGTCTGGGTGCATCCTTATTTGATTATATCCGGAGTAAGCATCCATGAAGCTCAGGAGTTTGTACCCGGAGGCACCATCAACTAATTTGTCGATGCTTGGCAATGGATAAGGATCTTTGGGGCAAACTTTATTGAGGTCGGAGTAGTCCACGCACATACGCCATTTACCATTAGGTTTTTTAACCATGACTACGTTGGATAACCAGGTCGCATAGGGTATTTCTCTGATGAAGTCAGCGTTGAGCAACTTCTGGACCTCTTCATCAATGGCCTTTTGCTTTTCGGGACCGACCATCCTTTTCTTCTGAGACACTGGCTTAGCGCCTACATTTATGGCGAGTTTATGTGCAATGAAGTTAGGGTCAATACCTGGCATATCGGCTGGAGTCCAGGCGAATAGGTCGGTATTGGCCGTCAGAAGCTCCCTCATTTTTTCGAGGTTGTCCGGAGACATGCCCAATCCAATTTGGACGGTCTGCTCGCTCGTATGGCCAATTTGGAAAGTCGAAAGATCACCGTCTGACGTTGGTCTGAGGCCAATTTTCGAGTCCCTATTGTCGAGTTCCTTCAAAGGAATTTGACTATCCGGCTTTGGTCTTTCCGGGTAATGACATTTTGACGATTTTGAGTAATCGATGGCCAAACTAGTGTTATAGCATGTTCTGCCGAGTAACTGATCTCCTCGGGCTTGCCCGACCCTTCCAGATATAGTTGGAAACTTTAGGAGAAGGTGCTTCGTTGAGACAATAGCATCGATTTTGTTAAGGAAAGGTCGCCCTAGAATAGCATTATATGCAGAGGGGCAATCGATGATCAAGAACCTGACCTTTGCACTGGTGAGGTCGGGGTATTCCCCTATGGTTGCCAGGAGAGTAATGGTTCCTCGCACCTTGACGTGGATTCCGGAGAAACCAACCAAGGTTCCGGGATAGTGGTCAAGGTCAGAAAGAGGGATGCCTAGTTGCTCGAAGGCGTGGTTAAAAAGGACGTCGGCGGAACTGCCTTGGTCGATAAGAACCTTCCGGACTTCATAATTTGCCATGAAGCAGGAGATTACCACTGGATCGTCATGTTCTTGGTCAATTGTGCCGTAATCCATATCGGAGAACGAGATGGTCGCGGTGTGACGACCTTTTGAGGCTATGTTGGTATGAAAAACTTCTTTCGTGCGCTTTTCGGCGGCCCTTTTATGCCGTTTTCGTGAAGATCGGGACACGCCTCCGCCGGCGAATCCACCCGCGATGGTATGGATGGTTCCGGCGGCGGTTCGCCGTGGATCGGCTCTGGCGGAAAGCGGGCTTCGCGTGGGAGACCGGCTCCGGTGCCTCTTTGAGCTGAGGTCGGGGTTTCTTGGAGATGTTGGCCTAGTCTTGGTCGCTTTGCTTAATGGCCGGGAACTCGGGAGAGGAAGGTCCGCCCTAAACCTCTGTAGGTACTCTCTTCTCAAAAGGTCTTCAATGAGGTTGCGTAGGTGTCTGCAGTCATCGGTGTCGTGTCCCCTGCCTTGGTGGAAAGCGCAATATTTTTCTTTGTCAGAGCCGACATCTCCTTTGGGCTGAGGGAGACTCGCGAGTTTGGTTTGGCATATGTCTTTCAAAACGCGAGCTCTCGATTGGTTTAAGGGGGTAAACGCCTCAAAACGTGGTCGGAGGGGAGATTTTTCTTGGCGAGCTAATTTGCGATCATCCTGTGGCTTTTTCTCTTTGGCTCTGCTTTTCTCAGCCTGGCCTAATACCTCTTCTAAATTTATGTGTTTAGCCGTCAAAGTGAGCAGCTCAGGGAGGTTGTTAGGGGGATAGAGTGTTAAGTTCTCGTGTAATCGACCCGGTCGGAGGCCTGCCTGTATGGCGTGCATGGCCACAGAATCTGTCAGATTCCGGACTTGCAAAGAAAGCTTTGTGTAACGGTTCATGTAGTCTTTTAACGACTCGGTTTCTTCCTGCTTTAAAGTGGCCAAAATGGCCGAGGACCGCTGATGAGTTATGCTCGTAGAAAAACGAGCCAGAAGAAGGTCAGACAGGTGATCGAAGTTCGATATGCTATTCGGTGGGAGGTTAGAGAACCACTGGAGAGCCGCTCGACGCAAAGTAGTTGGGAAAGCTCGACACATGATTTCATCGCAACTGCCTGCCAGTAACATGATGGAATTGTAGTTCTCCAGATGCTCCCTGGGGTCTGTTAGGCCGTCGAACGGTTCGAGCTGGGGTTGCCTATACGTGGCCGGTATTGGATACTCAGCTATATTTTGAGAGAAAGGATTGCGCCCCATTGTTTTGACTTTCTCCGGCACCTCCGGCACAGGCAGAGAGGTCTGAAAGGAACCACTGCTGTGAGTATGCAGGTGTGAGGAGACAGCCGGACTGCCCAAATGGCCATGCGGGGCGTCAGCCACGAATCGGGACCCACTGATCGCGGCTTCAGGAGAAGGTTGGTAAAGTGAGCGCCCCGACGATTCAACTTGATGTGCGTTGGCGGTCTTCTTAAATTCCGCAAGCTCGGCTCTGTCAGCGAGACGTTCTGCTTTAAGGTCTTGTATTTCTTGCATGAGGAGGCGGAGAGTGTTCCCAACCTGCACAGGATCTCCGAAGGGCCCGGAAGGAGCATCCCTGAGGATAGCTTCCGGGACAAAGCCTAAGTCGGCCTCTGCGTGGATTCTACGAGGCGATGTCCTTGTGTTCGGAGGTGGAAGAGGTGGGTCTCTAACCGGCGTAAATACACCCTCTTTGACGGAGGGCATGATTGAGGGGATAGGTGCATCATCCGTACCCATCGTGCTAAACTCAGGATCAGCCAAAGAGATTTGTAGGTGTTTTTGGGGAAAAAGTACTCTTTCCCACAGACGGCGCCAAATGACGATGCCTGAGCTTGAGGTCGGGCACGACCACCGAGGTCGGATTTCCGGGGCGGTTACCACTTTTGCTTGACGCTTGGCCGAGCAACCTGCGAAAGAAAGAGTACCGGGCCGGGTTAACTTTACCGGGCTCCGAAGCTTAAGTCAGGATAGAACTAATCTGAGAAGCGAGAGTATCGTTATGCGTAAGTGCATAAGTGAGAGTTTTTGTCGTCCTTTTTTGTGCTGGGTCAGGACTATTTATAGCGGATGGAGAGCATGAGCTGGCGGGTCGGGTCAAATAAGCAACCCGTTTTGTCGAGTTGGCCTTTCGGGTCATAACTTCATTTGGGCTCTCGCGTTCATGGGCCCACTCTTATGGGCCACCACAGTTTCTTAAAGCGTTCATTTTAATGATTAAAATGCAACATAAATCTATACAAATAAAGAATAGTGATTTCTCTCTTTTTGCTTCCAATTTTTGAATTTCCAAAAAAACCGATATTCATATTGCAATCAACACACTAAGGAAGGGTAAATATGTAACTTACTCTACACATGCGCACACACAGATTGGCAATTTAGCAACTGATGTGAACATGGAGTGTAGTTTCCTTTTGACTTGCAGTTCAGTTGGTTCGTTTTATTTAGTTACTATCTTTTGAAAAAAAATGGAAAAAAAAAGGACAAAACGGATTTATATATGCAAGTATGCAACTGTAATTTTTTTCTTTAAAAAAAAGGAGAGGGGATTTACACAATGAAAAATTAATGATTTGAATTTTGAAAAAAAAAAACAAATTATTGGATAATAATCATTAAATTTATGAAAGCTCAATTTGTTAATTATTTTTAGAGTTGATTCCCCTCAAGTTCTAGAACTTGAAGAAAAAAGATAACAAAGTGCTAAAGGAAAGCAAACGCCTGCCATATGGTGCAAAGTGATGAAAATATAATATTATGTGATTATTCTGGTGATATAAATGATTATTTTATTTATATATGTGATTATTTAATTTATATTTAAATATAAATAATTATATATACGAACATAATAACTAAATAATATTAAGAGGTATCTTGATAATTTTAATGATATTTTTCTTTCATTATTTTATGGTCTTTTGTTCTAAGTTTTAGAGTTGTTTTAAATGTATTGCAGGTCCCTAGAGTTTGAATGAATTTTGAATCAGGTCTCTATAGTTTTTTTTTTCTCTTTTAGGTCCTTATAGTTTGAATTTTTTTTAGTTGTGTCCCTGCAGTCACCCTCAATTATAACTCTATCAGTTTAGTGCTCACATGACAAACGACTTGTCTATGTGGTAATAAAAGAAGTTGACGTGGCGCTAAAGTGGCACAAAAATTGCTACCTCATCATCTTTATCAACTTTAAACTTTAAGAGAAAAGATGATGATGTGTCAATTTTTGTCACTTTGGCGCATCGTCAGCTTTTTTTATTGTCACATAGAGATAAGTTATTTGTTATGTGAACATTAAACTGATAAAGTTCTAACTGAGGGTGATAGTAGGGCTCAATTAAAAAAAATTTAAACTACTAGGATTCCAAAAGAGAAAAAACATTATAAAAACTTAATTCAATATTCGTCAAAACTAAAGTGACCCAAATCTTTAGAATTTTATAATAAATTTTTTTTTTTTATCAATGCTTATTCAATTACAATTAGCCCTCTAAACTAAAGTGTATATTTTAATTCTTTCCTTTTTACTTTTCTTGATAAAATATTAGAGAAAGTCTAATGACACACTCAAGTCCAATTCATACTAGTTGAGTTGAAAAAATATGAGATAAATTTAGGTTATATGAACTCTGCTAATATAGACACAAGCACAAACAATACAATTAATTCAATTTTTTTAAAAAGATTGAGATCTCAAGTTTAAATTCTTATATCTCATATTTTCAACTAAAAAAATGAGTTCTATCTAATAGGTAAAAAAAAAAAAAATCTGCTAATAAATTAATATAAAACTAATTAATGTACACATAATATTATCAAGAAAAAAGGAACATCTTTTTTTTTTTTACAAGACATCTTTTCTTATTAGTGTTCTGAACGGTTTGTTTCATTTGTTTTCTAGTTTTCTTCCTACACGTTTTTTCTTTTTCATTTGTTTTTCGCTACTCAGTTTTTCTTTTTGTTGGTGAAGGCCATACAATGCTCAAGTAAATAGCCCCCCATTTGTGACACAAGGAAACATGAACGACACAAAAATGGGAATAGCTCACTGGCCTGGTTCCGTTGCGATGATAAATCTTCAGCTTCCAAGCCCAATCGCGCTTCATCTAACATATGTTAGTCTATATATCTCATTTTCCGTGACCCAAAAAACGAAAGAAAATCCCCAGTTCCCACCATCTACCCACTTTGTGTACCTCTCAGACTCTCACCCCACCATATGTGTCGGTGTCTTTTGCTCGAACTATACAGATATTTGCCCCTATCAAATTTTCAGCTATAATCCCACCAAAGGAAAAAGCTGCACATGAAACACCCAATTGTTCATAATGTAGACGAATTGATGGGCACTCTTTGATGAAAGTCCTGAATGAGCAATATTATTTACTCTACGAGTTTGCTGCTGATCACAGTTATTAGCTTCAAAAGTCAAAGGGATATTATTGCTTTTTCTCATTGTTACACTCTTGGCATGATTTTCTCTGTGTATGTACAACATATACATGTATGAATGAAGAAGGAAAATGTGAATGAAAAAAAAAAAAAAAAAAANAAAAAAAAAAAAAAAAAAACACAACAGAAACAGGAGGGCATGTTTTCACCTTGTTGCTAAGGGGAATATGATGCTGAAGAAGAAGTAGATGTTGAAACAGGTGGTGAGAAATGGCATGTACAAGTTGGGTCATGAATAACCTTCTTCCTATTGATGTCAAGCTTGGAACAGAAAACACAGTACCGCCCTTGAAACTCTAGATAATCTGAATTATTTTCATCTTCATTATAATAGAAGTCCTCTGCCTTATTTGCGTCCTGCTCTTTTGTATCTTCCCCATCCTCCTCCTCCTCCTCATCATCATCATCAATAGGTGTATAAACCAATCCGAACATTGGAAAAATCACCAGAAGAATTTTGTCAATGCTATTGTTGCTCCATTTTCTTCCTCTCTCCCAAAACATCAATGGTGCAACAACTAATCCAGCTCCAAAACCAAAACCCACTCCAGTGGCTATGAACTGCCAATCAAATTTTGCTTCTGAATCTTTATACACAACAATTATTGGTGATTCACTGCAATTTTCTGTTAGAGGAGGTCCACATAATTTTTTATTTCCAGTGAAGGATGCCGCCTCAAATGATTGAAGCTGGGTACCTGTAGGTATTTTTCCAACTAGCTTATTAAAGGAGAGGTTCAGGAATGAAAGGAACGTTAAACTTGCAAGCTGAATCGGTATTTCTCCTTCCAATGAGTTGTTTGACATGTCCAAGGACTCAAGCTGTTTCAAATTCCCTATGGATGATGGGATTTGGCCAAAGAGAGCATTATTTGACAAGTTGAGAACATAGAGTGCTGTAAAATTCATCAGTTCTTCTGGTATTTTCCCTTCGAAGTGGTTGGCTGAGAAGTCAATCGAAGTGAAGACAGTTAGAATTTTAACCAAATTCATCTGTAGACCTTTGCTGGTAACTGTCACTTTATCCTGATAATACACCTGACTATATTTAAGGACCTCAAATTGTAGGTGTTTGAACTTTGAAACAGCTTGCCCTTCATCAGACATCATTCCTTCCCAAGTTTTGAAGCATTCTTTTGGTAGGCTACCACTAAAATTGTTGAAAGCCAGATCAACAATTTGAAGCATCTTCCAGATACCATTTGTATTAGGACATCCAATGGGACCTCGGAATTTATTTTCCCTCAGAACCATGACACGAAGTGTGGATATTTTCTTCAACAAGCATGGATAGGTGTCATTAATTTGATTTTTCCCAAGGTCTAACACCTCTAACATTTTGCAATTGGCAAGAGAGTTTGGAATTTTTCCACCTAATGAATTTTGATGGACATCTAAGGTCTGTAAAGCACATGATGCTGGAAATGTATCAGGAATGCTGCCATTGAGTGTGTTATTTCGCAGATTCAATACAGCAAGAATCTCACTCTTTGTCAAGCACTCTGGAATTGTCCCATCAAATTTATTGTAGGAAAAATCAAGCACTTGAAGACTTGAAGCATTGCAGAGGGAACGAGGAATGCTGCCATGAAAAGAATTATTGGAAAGCGAAAGGAAAATTGTGACAGACAGGTTAGTACCAATATCAGGTGGAATTACAGAGCTGAAGTTATTTCTTGAGTAGTCTAAATAGGTGACAGATGGAGGGAAGAGTAGAATTTGTCCTTGAAGGTGGTTGGAGTGGAGATCTAGGACTAACAAACTGGAGTTAGGATTCTGCAAAGGTCCTTCCAAACCTACCAGAAAATTGTTAGAAACATTTAGGTGGATAAGAAAATGAAGTTTCCAAATCCAGTTGGGTATCTTTCCCCGAATGAGATTGTTTGAGAGGTCTAGATAGGTTAATTTGGACTGGTTTCTCAAGAAAAGTGGGAATTCCCTCAACTTGCAGGAAGAAAACTTTAGATTTGTCATGTTCGGAAAAGAGGACAGATGAGCATCTGTAACATTTTCCTCCAGTGACAAGTTGTTGTATGAAATGTCTAGTGAAGTTAGATTTACAAGGCTCCTAAACATATCAAGCTTGATACTGCCGTTGAATTTGTTTGAAGAAAGTTGGAGGCTGTTGAGTTTTCTGAGAGAAAATATGGACATAGGAATAGGGCCTTCTAAATTGTTGCTACTTAAATCTAATGTATCTAATGCAGAGGAGGACAAGGTTGAAAATTCAACCAATTGACCATCAAAATGGTTGTCGGAAAGCTGAATCTTCTGCAGCACTGGGAGTGAGAAAAGAGATGAAGGAATGCTTCCATTAAAGGAATTATACCGTAAATCAATATTGACAAGATTTAGGAGGCCTTTCAAGTGAGCAGAAAGAATTTCACCTGTTAAATCATTATGAGAGAGGTCCAAATGAGTGAGGTATCTGGACTGATTAAACGATGGAATGGGGCCAGTGAGATTGTTAAATGAGAGGTCCAGGTAAGCAAGTTCAGTGAGTCTTGACATTGAACTGGGAAGTGTTCCATCAAATTGGCAGTTTGAAAGATCTAATCTGGAAAGCTGCCTCAGGTAGCTTATAGAATTTGGAAACTGTCCAGAGAAATTTGTTTTACTCACAACCAACATTTGAAGAGATCCATTCAGTGGGAATTCTGGCAAAGAACCATGAAAACCAATATTGTATGATAGGTCAATGGAGGTCAATGTTACTACCTGGAAGATCTTTTGAGGAAATAGTCCACTCAACCCACAATTACTGAGATGCAGGGTAGTCAGATTTGTGAAATCAGCAAAGAATTCCGGCACTGAGGATGACAAATTGTTCTGGTCAAGACGAATTACTGAGAGATCCTTAAGTTTTTTTAAGGAAGAATCAATGGGACCCGAGAGATTGCAGTTTGACATGCTCAATTCTTGTAGACCAGGCATTACCAACAAAGCATTGCACCATTCCTGTCCCTGAGCTGATATACTCACACCATCCAGATACAGTTTCTTAATACCTGTTAGTTTTTGGACAAGCTTTTGTAGATTTGGATTCTCAAGTTTCAGCTCTTTCCCTGTTAAATAAGAAAGAGAAGAGATATCAAGAGTGACCAACCTTGTGAGCTGAGAAATCTCCATTGGTATCTGCCCAACAAAGCTAGCATATGACAAATTGAGAAAAGTCAAGTTCTTCAACTTGTTCAATCCGGATGGAATCGCAGAACTGAAGTTATTGTTGGACAAATTCAAAATCTGGAGATTTTGGAGACTGAAAAGGCCACTTGTATTGTCAAATCCGCCATAAATAAATTCTCCGCTGATGTCAAGACCAGTAACACGTCCCTCCTCGTTGCAAGTGACACCATTCCACTGACAGCAATCAGAACTTTGATTCCAGGACACCAGTTTTTTGGAATATTCATGGTTGAATGTAAGGTTGTTCTTCAATTGGAGTAGCAGTGTTCGTTGATCGTCAAGACATTGCCCAGACACCCCAAAGATGAAATCATTGAGGTACACCCAGTAGCATAGTATGAATGAAAGCCATGAAACTAATTGCATTCTCATTGGAGTCTAGTGTGAGAGACACCCATATAACTAAAGAATGAACAAGTGATATAACTAATGGTCCTCTCAAGGGGTTCAACACCCATTAACATGACCCTTGTGGCATGTACTTTGAGTTTGGGACACAGTCACCGAAAGTGTAGAATGGGATGTAGAAGAAGAAGAAAAAGCAGAGGTATAAGATGAACAAGAAGAAGGAATGGCAAGAGAATATGTGATTGGTAAGACTCAGAGAGGTGAAGCGCTGTCAAAGTAAACGGTGTCCCGGTCGTTGCTTGTTTGCATAACGCAACAGCTAGTTATTACAGTAGAAAACGATGGTAGTTGTAGATTATTGTATTCTACGCGGTTTTATGTCGGCCCCCGTCATTGTTGTTCGAAGACTTTTTGGTACTAATAGGTAGCTGCCTTGTAAGATGGGACTCTATTTTAGAATTTTCAAAACAACGACCCTACAACGTTTTAGAAATGTATAATAGATTGATTGGTGACAATGACCATTTCTTATGGCGTGGAGCGGACTAAACGGTAGGCACCAATCAATAATACCGTTAAAAAGGCACAAATACGAGAATAAATGTATATTTTTTGGTTAAGAAAATGTCCTTGCCGGCCATTTTGGTAAATAAAATTTCATTAGAATATATTATGGGAGTTGTTATTTTTACACTTAATTTTATTAATATTATATTTTATTTAAGATCTAAATATAATATAGATTAATTTATTTTCATTTAATATAAAAAGTTTTTAGTCAATTATAATTTTTTTTAATATAAAAAGTTTAGTCAAAATTAAAAAAAAAAATCATATTAATTGAGAGTAATTTAGTCTATATCATATTTAGACATTAAATAAGATGTGACATTAATAAAATATAATGTAAAAATAATTAAATGTGTATGTGCGCGTGTGTGTGTGAGAGATAGGCACGCCTCTAGATAGGAATTACATGTTCACAAAATGTGAGAGTATCAATCAGGTAAGAATGAAAAATGCCTAGGAATAAGTTTTTAATATGTATATTAAATTCTTGAAGACAAATTTCTGATAATATTAAAATATTTCTCATATCAAATGGCTCTTGAAAGGCTTGATTCAGTGATTAGTGGGGTTGTTTGTCTTGTTCAAAGTTTCAGTTCGATTCCAACCCATATGACAGAGTGTTTAATGTTCTTGAAGACAAATGTTTAATGTTGATTAGTGCATGTTTGAATTAGTTGTTAAAAGTCAATTCTGCAACTTTTAAAGCCAAAACCTAACATGTTTATAAATCTCAATTTACAATAAATAAAGGGATTTCTTTTTCTAATTAGTTCAGGAATCTCCTAAAAAAGGTCGAGGTCTTAATTTCGAATTCCTACATTCCTAGCTAAAAAAAAAAGGGAGATTTCTATTATTTTTTTTTGTGTGTATACAAAGATGAAGGGTTTTAAAGACAAATAGAGTGGTATCTGGTTTATCAAATCTACATCTATTTTTTTGGTAAAATATATGAATAGGTTGTAAAGAAAAATAGTAATTTGCTTTCCTTTAGCAGGTGATAGATCTGATAAATATATGGAAGAAAAAAGAGGAAAAAAAAAAGGTGAGAACATTAAGTACTATTCCTGAAGAAAAGGAAGATTGGTCATGACTCATGAGAGTCATGTGGGTTTATTTATTGTCTGATCTAATATCTTTATTATTACTAGTACTATTCCCGCGCCGATGCATGGGATGCTGGGTGGCAGAGTGCGGGACCTAGACAACAGAATTTAAGATAAAATTTATGTTCTGAAATACCTGGACAAGAAATTCTTATGATATTATGGTAGGTTTCATAAAATATCTAGCTATAGTTTAGAGGTTTAATGCCAAAGGGAATGCTCCATATTCTAGCCTGGCATTTAAAAGATGAAAGATGACATTTTAATTATACCTTTTTCTTTATGCCATTTTTTCAATTGGTAATTATGTTGTAAATTTCATAATTTTTGACTGTACACCTGACACCTCTATAGATGTAAAAATGGTGTAAGAAGTATAGTGTGGAAAGCACTACTCTTAAAAGATAATGATGAAAGTTGATTTTTCAAGAATTGATTATTATGAAGATGATTGATTCTGATAGATTGGTTATGAAAAAATTGATTCTCAAAAGGATTAAGAAGAAGTTACTTCCCTCATAATTGGTTTTCACGATTCCTAATGCAATTTATCCACTAAAAATTTGTTAAACATTTTACTTAATTTTGCATAGATTTATTCTGATTCACCTAAAATTAATTCTAGGTGGTATTTGCTTGTTGCTGGCTCAGAAATATAACTGCATTCTCATTTCTCATAGCAGCATATACTTTAAAAACCTTTACAGAAAGAAAAAGGAAATGCCTTCACATTAATAGTTTTATTTTATTTTATTAATGTGTTCTAGCTTTTTTATTTGTGTGAGATCATTCCCACAAGTTACCTCAATAATGGCAAGATGTTTTTTTTTTTTTTGTTGAAAAATTCACCCTTTTAATTCACCTCAATAAGATATTTTCTGTCTCAATCCAGAAAAGTATCTTATCTAATAAATATACGTATAAAAAAATTATAAGAGTATATTACGTTTTATAATGACAAGTTCGTTATTCAAAATACGAGTTCTATATAGTAATTTTTAATATATTATCATGATTATTATAGCTATTTTATTGATTAAAACTATTTTTTTAATCAAAACACTTATTGTTTTTTTTTATAATAAAAAATACATAATATTGGACTTATTATTTTTTTTGGTAACATATTAACCTTATTATTATATATGAATCATTTCTCAAAATACTTAATATTCATAAAAATTATTAGTTTTGATTAAAAAAATTATGATAATAGTATAACAAAAATCAGAGTTAAGATAAAAGTTATATTTACATCACTTGTAAGAAGAGAAAATAAAAGTTTATCTATATATATTAGGTACACAAATATAAAAAAAAAATTGTATTAACTTTATCCTAATTAGTATGCTAGCTTTTCTCTGACGATGGGGTGACGTTCTGTACGTGGTTGTTTACCTGCTTTCAGGTACTGCTTGACTTTACCATTCTTTTACCTAAATTGTCCCATTCAACTCATTTATTTCTATGTTGTTTTTTTAGATATCTATCCCACTATGAGATAAGGGACATTTTTTTTTTCTATGTTGTTGTTTTAGATATCTATCCCACTATGAGATAAGAGATGTTTCTGCTTGCGTCCTGCTCAGTGGCAAGTGATGAATATGAAAAGTGATATATTTCAATATTCAAAGATTGAAGCTACACATCAGTGTTTCGTTTTGATAGTTACATCTGATCTATGGGCACCACTCAAATTAATCAATTGCTGGTTTTGCTCTATGTAGTTACTCTTTTCTTTTGTTATCTTCTGCCCTCCTCTAAGTTCACTAAAATACTAATTAATTGCATTTCTCCTTGTTTATTGTGGAAGGAAAAATAATTTTATAATAAAGCCCAATTCAATTATCGCATGGGTAGCTAATGAGATTGATTCAACTAGTAAAGATCAAAATATTTTACTTACAAAGTTTATGTTTGAATTTTATTACGAGCTGTTATCATTTAGTAGACAATTTATAAATATTACTGTAAATTCTTGCTGAGACTTGTGATATACTTTAGCCGTGAAATATGGTAGCATTCTCTCACCATAAATTTTTTATTATTAAAAAAAAAATTAACGCATGGGTCACATAATAAAAAAGTAATTATTAAGTTTATATAAAGTTAATCTCCTCACCTTTTTTTTCAATTCAAATTTCTCGATTGCAATTGTAGTCATTATTTACCTATGTGTAAAAAAAAAAAAAAATTCCATTAAATAAAACATTTGAAGATATCAACCTAATTGGTCTAGTTCTTGGTTGTCTAGGAAAGGTAGAAACACAGATTGATATAGAAATGCATACTATTCCTCAAACTAGTGTCTTTCACCACAAAATCTTATCACATGGTTATAATTTCTCCCTTATTGTCTCCACTGCTTAACTATTGGGTGTCTTATTGGAGACATAGCAACTTTCTTTTGAATATAAAGGTATGTTCATTTATGTGTTGATAGATACTTCATTATTTGCTTGCTGTATACGGTTCCAATAGTAAACTGAACTAACAAAATTCAATGGTGATTGGATGGGATTGATTTCGTTTCTCCCACCAATCCAACTATTTTAATTCGTTGGGAGAAAAATTCTAACCGATTAGGTCTCTAGTTGACCAAAATACCAAAATCCAACTGAATTCACTTACTCAATTCCCCTATTCACTATTGTAAATATCACATTCTATGAAATTTAACACTGGCATACCAAAGAGGAACGTAAAAAGAAAAAAAATAGAAATTTTATATTGGTAAGAAATTTTATTCGGAGTGATTCCTGTAAATAATACATTTTTGCAAATTAAAGACACAATTAAGGCAGATTTCAAACTATTTTCACCACTACTGCAGTTTTCTTTTTTACTTTTCCCCTTCAGTGTCAAATTTTGGTATCACAGAGAGTGTCGAATTTTTCCTGAGTCTTCCTTCAAGTGTCGCATTTTCGCAGTGTAAATTTTTTTTTTTCAAACAAATTCAAGTGTCGCATTTTGAAGCAGTGGAGAGCCGAATTTTGGCAATTATCTCCTTCCAAGTGCCGCATTATGGCATTTTGACATTTTTTTTTGCACTTTAAAAAAAAAAAACAAATAATTTATGCCAAAATTCGACACTTCAAAGTAAAAAAAAAAAAAAATTAACTTATGCCAAAATTCGGCACTTGATAGGAGTCAAAAATGAAAATTCGGCACTTCATTTTGATGATAATTCGGCACTTCAAAGCAAAAAAAAAAAAAAAAAATGTCAAAATGTCATAATGCGGCACTTTGAAGGAGACAATTGCTAAAATTCGACTCTCCACTACTTCTATATGCGACACTTGAATTTGTTTAAAAAAAAAAAAATTTACACTGCGAAAATGCGACACTTGAAGGAAGACTCAGGAAAAATTCGACACTCTCTGTGATACCAAAATTCGACACTGAAGGGGAAAAGTAAAAAAGAAAACTACGGTAGTGGTGGAAATAGTTTGAAATCTGCCTTAATTGTGTCTTTAGTTTGTAAAAATGCATTATTTACAAGAATCACTCTTTTATTCGGTCTCTTTCTAATGTTTTATTCTGTTTTGTCATCACAAATCAACTAACCAAAAGCCTCACTTTCTCCCTTTTCCACTTAATTTTTACTGCTCAACATGTGGATGTGCGTGAAAGAGAGAGAGATAGAATTGCAGTCAAGCAAATGATTTCGCAAACTTACAGAACAAGTCACTTTCAGCACTAAAAGAAATCACCTAATATTAGTTATTTTTCCTCCTTTGTTTGCCGTGTCCTTCTCGGCGTTCTCGCTGACATGGATACACATTGAAGGAAAATGACTGATGGGAAAGCTAATACAGGCTCTCACCGTGGATTTGTGCCTTTGTCTTCATATGAAACAAAGTAACCCAGAAATTTTTCCTGGGGGTTCATTAGCATAGATATTATACTTTAGTAAAAAAAATTATATATTTATTATATTTTTTAATTTAATTATTTAAATATTATAATTTTTTAAAAATTATAAACTAAAAAAAAACTTTAGCCAGGTAAAGACTATTGGATGTGCCAACTACCATGCAGTGTGGCCCCACCAAACACGTTACATAACAGTTGGTGTGTTAAGTTGGGTTCAATGGGAACACGCCACCATGCATGCGACGTGTTCCCTTGTCATGCCACCATGCATGTTCCCGGTCTTCCATGGATTGTTCCCTCTAAGAAAAAGCTGAAAAGTACAAAGGCTGATAGGAGAATACCGAACACGCCAACTGTCACGTGGCGCATTCTGTATGGATACACCGCATGCAGTTGACGTGTTCAGTGATCCCCAACTGGCCTAAGTTATTTTTTTTTTAATTTTTAATTTTTTAAAAATTGTAATATTTAAGTAATTAAATTAAAAAAATGTGATAAATGTATAATTTTATTGTTAAAGTCTAATATCCAGGTCAATGAGCTTGAAAATGAGTGATAAATAAATCAAGTTGTGCTATATTAAATTAGGATCATAGCATCAACAAAGTGATAGAAGCACACCCACATCTCACATTTTAAAAATGCATGTCTAGCTTGATGATCATTTAAATATCTTATGCTGAAATGAAACATTGTATAGTTACTTGATGCTAAACGTGTACACAGTAATCATTCAGGTTCATGGATTATTAAGGCATAGTTTGGTATTGATGAAAGATGGCATGAAAAAGCACAAATATTAAACTTAAATGCTTGATAATTTTAACAAAAGTAACTTCTTTTTTTGGGAAGGAATTAGTTCTAAAACCAATAAGGAAAGATAATTAAGTTTTAAAAGAATGAGAGCTCCAAGTAGGTACTGCCATACAGGTGAAATGACTAAAATAAAATATTTTTTGATACTACGTGATTTTTTATTTGTATATGTGATTATTGTATTTATATTTAAATAAGATAACTACCTACTAAATAAAATAATCACATATTTTATATATGATAATCATAATATATAAACATAATAACAACATATTATGAAAGGGTGTTTTGGTCATTGCAGTACCTGCTTGTTTGTCTCAAATTTGGATAATATCATCCTATTTTTGTATGATGAGAATTATGCAGGGAAATAATTTTTTTTGGGCTGAGAATGTGACCCTTAAATCCTTAATGGTCTGTTTTGTGCTTGGGCTGTTTAGATCTTTGTTTTTGGAACAGCATGCTAATTGTTTAATGGCTGCTGGACTTTGGCCCATACTCTATTGTACCAAGCTTACTTGAAAAACGTTGCGGCATATGGAAACGTTTCTGAATTCCCTATTCACAAAAGAAAGAATGCAGAACCGTTCCTGTACTCGACAATAATTCACCCAGAGAGGGAGCGAAGGAGATCGATAAGCTACATGCAATGATCAAGGTATTGCCAATGGAACTTCTATATAAATTATTTGAGATTCAAAACTTGCTGTGCATTTTAATGCCAAATCTTTGAGCTTGAAACGTGAATAAAACATAGATCCACTTATATCATGTGTTAAAATTTTAATTTAATTGAGAAAGTGGAGACAAAATGATTCGATCTCCGTTTGGTTAAAGAGACTTTGATACTATATCAATAAACCATTTCACCCAAAAAGAGTAATTTAATTCCTCCAATAAAACTTCACAATTCAATTTTACAACCAAAAATTCAAGATATTGCATGGATCATGGATGTGGGATTACTGTCCATTATCATATCAAACATGATGTTCTTAAATATTTCTTTGAGATTAAGGTGCAATAAGAGATTATAACATACCAAACACGTCCTACATTCAATGTCATTGTTGGACAATTAAATAGTCCTTACAGCCCCCACCAATTAATGAAATATCATTACAAGCAGCAAATAGCACATTACCACCTAACTCAATTTTTTTTTAGTTTATATTCAGGGTATACTCACACCTTTTGGATATATAATTAATTCATGTTCGAGATAGGAGCAGTAACCGATAAATCTCTCCCAACAAATACAACTTAAAAAATTCAAACTCAAAACTTTTGGCCTATAACGCTTNAAGAGATTATAACATACCAAACACCTCCTACATTCAATGTCATTGTTGGACACTTAAATAGTCCTTACAGCCCCCACCAATTAATGAAATATCATTACAAGCAGCAAATAGCACATTATTACCACGTAACTCAATTTTTTTTTAGTTTATATTCAGGGTATACTCACACCTTTTGGATATATAATTAATTCATGTTCGAGATAGGAGCAGTAACCGATAAATTTCTCCCAACAAATACAACTTAAAAAATTCAAACTCAAAACTTTTGGCCTATAACGCTTTGGGACTCAGTCTACTTTCATTGAACTAACACCTTGTTGATCTACATAACTCAAATATAAAACAAGAGAAAAATTATAATAATCTTTTGAGGAAGAAACTAATGACACCAACTAGAAATAAAAGTAACATCTTGTTTAAGGTCTTTTTTTATGTGTAATTCTTTTCTGAAATCGTAGAAAAAAGTGTCCATCATGGACTTTGATAGAGACACAACTAAGAAGAACCTTACCGTGAGTGAAGGACAATGTGCGTGTAGAATTGGAAGGGAAAATTCATTAAAAAGGAAAATAGTATATGTTTCCACATGAGGATTAATTTCATGTCATTGTTAGCACTCAGCGGTCCAAGTCACAGTAGAAAAGGGCAATATTATCTCGTTTTCTTTTTGTGGTAAACGGAAAATCATATTGCTATCTCTTTTCTCCCTCCCTTAGAGTGATATTTTGTTTATTTCCACAGTGCTTGACTTTGAGCAAATGCCCTGATTTAGTTCTTGATGGATATCTTCCTTAATCTCTTTAGAGTTTTAGGACTCCACATTATTTTCATTTGGTACATTAAAGAGTGTTATTACAACTTGAACCTAGGCTCTTTACCCAATTCTTTATCCACCCCAACCATTTGAGCTTGGCCCAAGTGGTCATTTGCATTAACATAACCCCCAATTCAGTGTTATTTCAGTATTGTATTCCCCTTCGGTTTCTTTGATCCTCTGTTCTACATCACGTAGCTAGAAGCGTAGATGTAGCCAATATAGGTAATTACCTCGGTACAAGTTATATTTTCCATTGAGAGATAGTTGTATTATAGAAACACTAGCTGGCACACTGAATGTTTAACACCACCTCATTCTCCTATAATGTAAGTTATTATGTTAAAGTTTTAGTAGACCAGTTACTAATTATGCAGGAATATGTTAATTAATGAGAAATAATGGGATTCTCCTACAGATGAATTTGGTTAAAATCCTGACAGTTTTCACTTTGATAGACTTCTCATCCAACTATCTTGATGGACCAACACGAGGAAAGTCATTGAAGATGATAACAAGCGAGGGTTTTAAAAAGCAATGGTGGCGCCAAGACTGAAGAAGTAAAGGGCATTGGATATTGAATAAAAATCTTTATTAGCTACAAATATGTAATTCAGCAATGATGTGACATATCCAAAGTGTGACTTCTTTTCTACAGAAAATGGGCTTGGCCTATTTTCATGGACTTCGAGAAGATGCAATTACTAGTAAATGGAGTATAATGTGGAAGAAGAATAAGAAGGGGGAAAAATCAATGGAAGAGGAAAAATAGTAGACCTCTATGTTAATTTCAAGATTAGTTTAGTGCCACTTTCAACATTCAAAGTAATCACCTAATAGTTATTTTTTCTCCTTTGTATGTTGTGTCATTCTCATTGCCATGGATACCAAATGAATGAATATGACTATACAAAGCTTACTACAGGCCTTCTTACTGTGGCTTTGTGCCTCTGTCTACATATGATTCAAACTAACCCAGAAATTTTCCCTATAAAGGAAATGGGTTATAAAAATTGCTTAGTGTCTTTGTATACACATGATCTGATTGACCGAGAAAAATTTTGACACGATGACAAAGTATATTGTGTTGTATATAAACGTAAAATTTTAAATTGAAAAAGATGAAGCAATAACGAAACATTTGAGAACACAGATGGGAAGGGGACGCTATAACACAGAATATGATAGAAATAGTGAATAAAATGCAGCTCGTATATAGCTCTGTAATTACCAACATCAGGCAATATACATGGCTAAATAACATAACTTGAAATCTAACAATCCCCTGCATAAACAAAAGCAATTAAGGGATCTCATGTTAGACTGTCAGTGAATGAAACTAAATCGAACTTGGGTATGGTAAAAAAAACACAACAAAATGAAGAAAGCTAATCCATGTTGTAAAAATTGATGTCTAGCTTTTGATGATCATTTAAATATCTTATGCTAAATATGAGAAATTTGGCATAGCTAATTGATACTAAACCTAATCACAGATACTTCCAGTTCCACGGACTAACTACTAGTTCAGTTACTAATAGAATAGAACATAACAAGATAATGATCAAAAGGTAGAAAAAGAAGTTATAGACATTGGTAATTGCCACTGCTATAAAATGTGAACCGTCCACAGGACTATTTTTGATTAATGTACCTTTTTTATTGATGATGTAGACTCCCACTATGACTGAAATAAAATTCAGTAAGGCTTCCACCTCAGAGTTCTGTACTTTTTCCCTCCATGGTGCTCATATACAAAATCCAGTTGAGGGAAGATGCGATAAAGCATGGCATCTACTTGTTTCCAGTACCAGAGCCTCCACTTCTTCCAAAACATAAGAGGCAGAATAATAATTCCAATGCCAAAAGTGAATCCCAATTCAGAGCTTATGAAATTCCAATCAATTGAAGAACGGGAATTTTCAGATGGTGGAGGTGACTTCCACTGCACTCCATCACCACTACAGTTCTGTGTCAACGGAGGTCCACATAGCCCTTCATTGCCTTTGAAGAAAGTTGCTTCAAATGATTGAAATTGAGTGCTTGTAGGGATCTTTCCCACCAAATGATTAAAGGAGACATCCAAGAATGAAAGGAAAGATAAGCTTGCAAGCTGTGTGGGGATTTGTCCACTCAAAGAGTTGTTTGACAGGTCTAAGGACTCGAGATCTTTCAGGTTTCCTAAAGATGATGGGATATGGCCTGAGAAAGCATTATGTGACAAGTTGAGAACGTATAATGCTGTCAGCAGTCCCAGCTCTTCTGGTATTTGTCCTTCAAATTTGTTGGATGACAAGTCAACACAGGTGAAGATAGTTAGGATCTTTACCAACTCCATTTGTTGTTGTTTGCTTGTGATTGTCACTCTCCCTTCGTAGTAAATTCCATAAATGAGCTGCAATTGGAGTTGCTGGAACTTTGGAACTTCATAATCAGCTATCATTGCCTTCCTGGTTTTAAAGAATGCTGGTGAAATTCTTCCACTGAGATTGTTCATGGCCAGGTCAACAATCTGAAGCCGTGGCCAGGCTGCTTGAGTACCTGGACATTCAATGGATCCGTGTAATTTGTTTGATCGCAGAATAAGAACACGTAAGGTGTAAATGTTCTTTAATCTGCACGGGAATGTGTCATTGATCTGGTTGTTCCCTAGGTCTAGAACCTCTAACCTGTTGCAGCGAACCAAATAATTTGGAAGCTTTCCTTGCAGGAAATTACCATTAACATCTAGAGTTTGTAAGTTACATGAGCTAGGGAATGTGTCAATGCTGCCAATGAGCTTGTTGCTCCTCAAACTTAATACATTGAGTGTTTGAACCATTGCAATCAAGCATTTTGGGATTGTGCCAGTCAAGGAATTGTTTGAGAGTTCAAGAACTTGAAGTCCTGTCATGTTGCATAATGACTCTGGGATACTCCCATGAAATCTGTTATTCGAGAGAGAGAGAAAATGAAGATAATAGAGGCGATCACCAATGTCAGGTGGAATAATTGAGCTGAAGTTATTGCTGGAATAATCCAAATAGCCAAGATCTGTAGGGAAAAGAAATGGAAGTGGCCCCTGCAGATGGTTGGAATGAAGATCAAGCAACCGCAAACTGGTAGTATTACTCTGCAGAGATTCTTCCCAATTTGTTAAATAGTTTTCAGACAGATCTAAGATAAAAAGATTTGTTCTGTTCCATATCCAAATGGGTATAATTCCATGAATATTGTTGTTTGAGAGGTCGAGATCATCTAATTCTGATTGGTTTTTCAAAAACTGAGGAAATGTTGTCAACCCACAAGAAGCCAAACCTAATGTTATTATGTTAAGAAAGGGCGAGAAGGAAGAGTATGTAGTGGTTGTATCAGTAAAAGACAAGTTGTTGTGTGAAAGGTCAAGGTGTGTGAGATTTCCAAGCTTTTGAATCCTATTGAGCTCTATCTTGCCACTGAACTTGTTGAAAGAAAGTGCAAGTCTGTTGAGTTCAGTGAGATCAAACAAAGACAAGGGTATAAGCCCTTCTAAATTATTGCTGCTCACATCAAGCACTTGTATTCTGGAGGTGTTTATAAAATCATTCAGTTGACCATCAAATTTGTTGCTGTATAGACGAATCTTCTGTAGTAAGGGAAGAGTGAATATAGAAGAGGGAATGCTCCCTTCGAAGGAATTTATCTCCAAATTGATGTGAACTAGATTCAAGAGACCTTCAAAGTGAAAGAGGACGGGATTGTACCATTGAAATCATTATTAGAGAGGTCTATGCCTGTGAGTTTCTTGGACAAATTGAATGATGGAATTGGACCAGTGAAGTAGTTAAATGGCAAGTCTAGATGAGCAAGTTCCCTGAGTTTTGACATTGAATTGGGAAGTGTTCCATTAAATTGGCAATAAGAAAGATCTAAAGTGGACAAGTGCCTCAAATTACTGATAGAATCTGGTATTAGACCAGAGAAATTTGTGAAGGCTATTTTCAAGGTCTGGAGAGATCCGTTCTGTGGAAAGTGTGGCAATGAACCATCAAGATTGGGGTTGCCACTTACATCAAGAAACTTCAACCTTCTCAACTGGAAAATTTTTTCCGGAAAGCTCCCATTCAAGTTGTTGTAGCTAAGATCCAAGAGTGTCAAGTTGTTGAAATTTGCCAAGGAAGAATCAATGGTACCTGAAAGGCCGCAGTCTCCCAAGCTCAATACTTGCAGATTGGGCAATGAAGATGATAAAGCCTGAAACCATTCATTTCCAAGGGCTGATATTGTTATGCCATCAAGAACTAGTTTGGTCATGTATGACATGTTCTGAACAAGCATTAAGAGATTTGGATTCTCAAATATATGCATAAAATTAGCTGACATGTCAAGAGTAACCAAACTAGTTAGCTTAGAGATATCAATGGGAATCTGCCCCCAAAAGCCAGCACTTGACAAGTTCAGATGTCTCAAATTTGAGAGCTTGTGAAAACCAGACGGAATCTCAGTGTTGAAGTAATTATAAGCCAAATTCAAACTCTGCAGATATTGGAGGCTGAAAAGACTACTTAAATTGTCAATTCCTCCGGAGATTGATTCTTGGCTCAAATCAAGACTAGTAACACGTCCCTTGTGGCATGTCACTCCATTCCATTCACAGCAATCTGCACTTTGATTCCATTGCACCAATTTCGTAGATTCTGCGGGGTCAAATTGGAGGTTGGTCCACAATTGGAGCAACAAGGATTGCTGATGACCAAGACAATTGCCAGTCACCACAAGGAAGTTGATACTTGAGCAGAAGCTTATGAGGAACAGACACAAGACAAGGTGAATCTTCATTAATAAAGACGATTATAAAAGGAAACTAATAACTCAAGATTGGAAAACCTATGAAATAAAAACTTGGGAAGATGGAAGGCTAGTAATGCTGGGTTTAAAATAAGCAACACGCGAACAATTAATGGAAGGAAATTTTATTATTAAAACGCTAACACATTATACATTTGAATGCTGTCACTTGCTTCCACTCTGTTTTTATGGCAGTAATTGTAGAACAATTTTAAAAAATACTAGGAAGTTAGAACTTTAATTATTGTAGTTGCTACAGTATTTTAATTGCTAAACTAGAACTATTAACTAAGTATTATGGGCATTCTACATATATTTTTTAGCTCATTTGACTATCATTTAATGGTTGACTTAATGTATCGGATTGTTGCAGATTTTTTTTGAAGTTTAGAAGAAGTTTCTGTAGGTTTTGAAAATAGAGGGAAAAGTGTGTAGGAGGAGAAAGTATTTTATTCTAAATATTTTGATTAATGTAAAATCAACTCTAAAATATGAGAGTTTCTGTAACTCCTTCCTCTCCATTCTTCTTTGTTTAAAAGCTTCTAATTGGTATCAAAGCACTCTCTGATCTTGGAGGTGCTGTGAGTGAGAGAGGACCAGCAAAGCTACTTTGTCTGAATTATGACACAAGCACATACAACTAATGTATAAAGTATTGAAATTTGTAGAAGTGGCAGTTGCCAGAGGGAATAGAGTAAAATCATAGAATTAATTCTTGAGAAATGTAGTTTAATGGGGAGTTGACTATGGAGTCAACATATGCAGCATCATGTTAGATATAAAATTATTCATAGGCTTTCACTTAACTGCTTAAGTTTTTGGGTTGAATTAATTTTTGATATAGTATCAGAGCATTTTTGACTAAACGGTCAAAAAATTGAGTCCTTTCACTCTCACTTTTTCAATTAAATTAAAATTTTAGCACATAGTATAAGTGAACATGTGTTTTGTCCATGCTTCAAGCCGAAAGGACTTTTGCATATGAAGTCATGCTAGATATAAAACTATTCACAGGCTTTTAACTTACAGCTTAAGCTTTTGAGTTAAATTGATTCTTGACATAGCAAGGGTCAAATGTATTGGAAAAGTATGACACAAGATGAAGCAACTTTCGAGGAAGAAACCCAAGATGAACAATATTACTAAAAGTGATAAGATTAATTGAATCTTCATTGCAGAGGACTATGAGAGAGACCAAGGCCTACAACTAAAGTATGAAGTATGGGTTACCAGAAAACAAAATAGGATTGAGGTGAAATTAATAATTATGGAGGAATCAAAGATTATAGTATACCAAACAACTCCTAGATACAACTTTATATTTGGACAATTAAAAGGTCATTGCTCCCATCAAATCAAATGTCATTACAGGCAACAAAAAACATATTAACGCAACTCAAATGCTAAACAAGAGCAAAACTGATAATAAATTTTTGAGGAAGAAACTCGTGTGGAAGCTAGCTTCAAATAAAATGTCATTACGGGCAATAAAAAGCACATTATCATGTAACTCAAATGTAAAACACAATTGCAAAAATGATAATAAACTTTCGAGGAGGAAACTCATGATGTGTGAGCTGGCATCAATTAGAAATGAAAGCAACCTTTTGTTTAAGGTCTCTATGATGTGCAATTCTTTTCTAGTTCCATATTTCATGGACTTTCATGGAAACATCACTAAGAATGCCTGTTGAGCAGATGCCTTGGTCTATTTCTTGATAGATTTTTCTCAAGCTTTTTAGTGAAGGATTTGAGTAGTTTGCAGGAGGTGATATGTTCCAGCCTCAATACCATATTATGTAACTAGGAAAAAAAAAACAGTTTTAGGACTTCATTCTTTCTTTGGAGTTGGAAGACTTATCTTCCTATGTTTCATATTTAAGTAGTGAGGACCAATAAGCTATCCTCTTAGTGAAATGGGACCGACATTGAATCATGTATTTGCATGCTTGCTTCATTCATTTTTTCTTTGGAGTTTGAAGACTTGGGTCTTGCTATGTTGCATATTTAAGTAGTGAGGACCAATAAGCTATTCTCTTTGTGAAAGAGGATCAACATTGAATCATGTATTTGCTTGCTTCATTCATTCTTTTTTTGGAGTTTGAAGACTTGGGTCTTGCTATGTTGCATATTTAAGTAGTGAGGACCAATAAGCTATTCTCTTTGTGAAAGGGGATCAACATTGAATCATGTATTTGCTTGCTTCATTCATTCTTTATTTGGAGTTTGAACTTTGAAGACTTGGGTCTTGCTATATTGCATATTTAAGTAGTGAGGGATCAATAAGCTATCCACTCCGTGAAAGGGGACCAACATTGAATCATGTATTTGCTTGCTTCATTCATTCTTTATTTGGAGTTTGAACTTTGAAGACTTGGGTCTTGTTATGTTGCATATTTAAGTAGTGAGGACCAATAAGTTATCCTCTTAGTGAAAGGGGACCAAAATTGAATCATGTATTTGCTTGCTTCATTCATTCTTTGTTTGGAGTTTAAAGACTTTCTTGTTGTGTTGCACGTTTAAGTAGTGAGGACCAATAAGCTATCCTATTAGTAAACAGGGACCAAAATCAAATCAAGTATCTGCTTGCTCCGCACTCAATGTGAAGTGATGTTGCCATTATTAGTATGTGTTAATTCCACCGCCATTTCCATGATCATACAAAAAAAAAAAAAAATTGGTATTATCTGAAAAGTGATTGCAATATTCAAAGATTGAAACTACACATCAGTCTTTCATCTTGATACTTACATTGATCTTATCGGAGCCTTGATAGGCACCCATCAAATTAATGAACTCCTGGTTTTTTGCTCTATCCAGTTACTCTTTTTCTTTCGTCATCTTTCTGTCTCCTCCAAGTTCACTAAAATACGTATTAATTGCATTTCCAATTGTTTAATGTGGAAGCAAAAATAACCTTGCATCTCCCCTTGTTTATTGTGTGGGGAGGGAGGGAGAGCATTGCAGTCTAGCAAATGATTTTGGATAACCTTATTGAACATGTTTATTTTTAAAAAGGTAAAAACTATGGACTATATATATAAACTAGACTTATAAGTAACTTTAAGGTCTCTTTTGATGCCCAATTCTTACTCGAAGTTGTAGATAATGCGCCTGTCCTAATTCATGGACTTCTAAAAAGATGCAATTACTAATTAAGAAGGACCATGGCCTTTTAATCAGGAAAGTATAATGGGGTTTGTGGAAGAAGAATAAGAAGGGGGGAAAATCAACGAAGAAGGAAAAATAGTAGGCTTCTACGTTAATTTCAAGATTAGTTCAGTGTCATTATCAGCACTCAAAGTAATCACCGAATATTAGTTACTTTTCCTCCTTTGTTTGTCTTCTCCTCACTGCCATGGATGCAAATTGAAGGAATATGACTGATAGAAAAGCTAATACAGACCTTCTCACTATGAAATTTTCCCTAGAACGGAAATGGGTGATAAAGAAACCAAGTTATGCTATATTAAATTAGGATCATAGCCTCTTAAGTCTTTCAATGACACTGAATGCCAGTATCAACAGAGTGAGAAAAGCACACACACATTCCATATCTTTAAAATGCACGTCTAGTTTGATGATCATTTAAAAATCTTATGCTGAAATGAAACGTTCTACAGTTACTTGATGCTAAACTTCATAGTGAACTTCCTATTTAATGGATTATATTTAAGGCTTAGGCTTAGTTACGTGTTGTTGTGTAAACGGGCTTATGCTCATCTAAAGGTACCATAAAGCACAAATATTGAGCTTAAATGTTTGATCTTGTTAGAAGTAGCTTTTTTCTATAAAGCACACAAATATTTGTTGGTCGTTTCTAGAACTAGCTTTTAGTGCCTTAGCATATACATGATCCGACTAACTCAAAAAATTTGTTGATTGATAAAAAAGCATGTTGGTGTTCAGATTTATTTTCTTTAGATTTAAACACATAATTTATAAGCTTTATTTGTTCATAGGTCGAGTTATGTTGGACCTAGACTCATGTGACCCAAACTAAAATAGATTCATGAATAGGTATAGACTTGTGTTTGTATAATTTTCCATAGCAATAGATAAAGCAATAATGAAACATTTGGGAAATCGTCAACAAAATCCAGAATATGATACATACAACTGTGAAATTCATATCAATATATAGAAGGGAATATATCTCTTATATAAATCTGTTATTACTAACATCTGGCATGATACAAGATTTAGTAACATAACCTTAAATAACTTGAAACCTAACAATCTCCTTCATCAAGAAAAGCAAGTAAAACTGCAATCCCCTGCATCATGTATAAACATAACTTTATACATAATAATTACATATATAAACACAATACTCATATAGCACTGAGGTCATTTTTTCCATGTCACACAACACTGTTGACATTTTGTGAGTGGGCCCCTCCGTCCAAGTCTTCACTTATAATGTGAGAGAGTGTGATAGTCTTTTTTGTTGTGAAATTTATGTTTGAGAATGCAACTTTGTCCAAAATGCCTAAGGCAATTTAGACTTGTGCATCTTAAGCTTTATATCCACCTAACTTCGCTATTTTCTAATCCTCCTCAAGTCCAACTGGTATGGCCCAGTTGTGACTTGCATTTTTTTAATCTTTCTAGTCTTTCAATCTTTACCCTAGGCTTGTACTTCAAGCTTTTTGAGCCTTAGAGGCCACAAGTCTCTTGCTCCTTTTCAGGAGCTTGAGTCTCAGAGGCTACAAGTCTGTGTGGCATTTTGCCTAGGTCTTCTTCATTGAGCCTTTTTTTTTTTTTTCTCCTTTGGGCGTCAAGTCTTCATCAAGAAATTAAACCTTGAGCCTTTTTTTTCCCTTTGGGTGTCAGGTCTTGGGTCGCAAGTTTTCATCAGGAAATTAAACTTTAGATCGTGAATGAGTTGTTAGGCCATATGAGCTTTGATACCATGTTGATATTTTGTGAGTGGGCCCTTCCGACCAAGTCTTCACTTATAATGTGAGAGAGTGTGATAGTCTTTTTTGTTGTGAAATTTATGTTTAAGAATGCAACTTTGTCCAAAATACCTAAGGCAATTTAGACTTGTGCATCTTAAGCTTTATATCCACCTAACTTTGCTATTTTCTAATCCCCCTCAAGTCCAACTAGTATGGCCCAGTTGTGACTTGCATTTTTTTAATCTTTCTAGTCTTTCAATCTTTACCCTAGGCTTGTACTTCAAGCTTTTTGAGCCTTAGAGGCCACAAGTCTGTGTGGCATTTTGCCTAGGTCTTCCTCATTGAGCCTTTTTTTTTTTTTTTTCCCCTCCTTTGGGCGTCAGGTCTTCATCAAGAAATTAAACCTTGAGCCTTTTTTTTCCCTTTGGGTGTCAGGTCTTGGGTCGCAAGTTTTCATCAGGAAATTAAACTTTAGATCGTGAATGAGTTGTTAGGCCATATGAGCTTTGATACCATGTTGATATTTTGTGAGTGGGCCCTTCCGACCAAGTCTTCACTTATAATGTGAGAGGGTGTGGTAGTCTTTTTTGTTGTGAAATTTATGCTTGAGAATGTAACTTTGTCCAAAATGCCTAAGGCAATTTAGACTTGTGCATCTCAAGCTTTATATTCACTTAACTTTGCTCTTTTCTAATCAATGTGGAACTTTGCTCCACTTATTTCATTTTCCAACAAACACTTCCTTAAAAAGCACTTATCTATAAAACTTCTTAGTCTTTTTCTTAAGTAATAGAACTTGAGAATTATTATCTCATATTTATATTTATTTTGCCTGAACTATTAATATTGTGTTTATATACTAAACTTGAAACGAAAAACTTGGAATGCAATGCAAAGGGTCGTTACTACCCATTACTGGGCCAGGTACATTAGAACTCCCTTAACTAGAAACTCCCCTAATGAAAGACCCTCGCCCTGCTTCGCATTCATTCTAGGATAACAATTGCAGGCAATAAGCGATTTTCTTTAGCAAATAGGAGAGCTCGTAGTTCATAGTTATTATAGTAACAGTTGAAACAATGGCCGCTGAATCGTATCTGTTGGAGAGAGGTGCACAAGCAAGCTTTTGTTTTTTCTCAACAAAGAAAGGCCACCGGGGCTGCTTTCGTGATAATGCGGGATGACAGAAAGGCCAAGATTGTCTTGGAGATGAATGCTTATAAAAAATGGTAATAGTACTATCTATGGCTTTCTGCCTTTGTCTTTATATGATACAATCAGCTCTTGAAATTTATCTAGAATGGTGATGTCCAATTAGAAAAGACAGTTGTGTTATATAATTGAAACAGGGCCTTGCACTTTCATATATATGAATACTTATTTGTGCCTGCCCTCTACTTTGAATTGGTTCCCTTCAGTTAGTTCTATTACTTCCTCCTTGGGATATTGATATCTTTTTTGTGTCAATTTTATTAATATGTTTGACATGAAGGCAAAGTAATCTGTTGGGTTGCAGAGTAAGAATATGTAAGGTGAAAAATGCCGTTCAAATTTCTGGTTGCCTTATTTTACTTTGGGAGCAAGCTGGGTTGGTATCCTGGGAAATTGTCCAGAATCTCCTCTTTGATGAGTCAATGGATTTCAAATTGCAAACAAGACAACTGAAATGGTAATAACAACCCTTGCGGTTTCCTTCCAGGTTGAAACACATGAAAATGTGGAAAGCTGAATTTACAATTACAATTACAATTACAACGAAATTGAAATTGAAATTCTGATGAAAATGAAGTTCCTGGGCATTTCAATGCCAAATCTTTATTGATAGAACTTGCATGTTATGGCCTAGTTGGAGATAACCTCACCAAGCCAAGCAAACTTTTGTGACAATGTTGGAGTAGAGCACCAACACAGGTAACCCTTTTGAAAGACGAAGCTAATAGATGTGGAAAGCTCATCCAGCTTTGTTGACAACAAGCTTTCTGTTACATACTTAGATATATTATAATCAAGAACACAAATAATACAGAAAAGAATGAGGAAGAAAACAGTTATAAAGGTCAAAGCTTCTTACTATAACGATATCAGTAGGTATCACCTCCTCCAGCGCAGCGTGCTGTACCATTGTCCTCTGTCATATTCCATTGAAAGATACAGTTGAGGGAAGATCCGGCAAAGGATGTTATCTACAAGGTTCCAGTACCATACCCGCCATGGCTTTCTATAAAGCAGGGGGACAATAACAGTTCCAAGGCCAAAAACAAATCCTAATTCAGCACTTAGGAAATTCCAATCAAGATCTTCATTTGAATTAGATATCTCAGATGGTGGTGGAGTACACTTTTCTGTCAAAGGTGGTCCACATAACTTGTCATTGCTTTGGAATGAAGTTGCGTCAAATGTCAGAAGCTGTCCGCCAGTTGGGATTCTTCCAACTAGATAATTATAGGAGAGGTTCAGGAATGAAAGGAACGACAAACTTGCAATTTCTGTTGGAATATTTCCACTCAATGAGTTGATTGACATGTCCAAGGACTCAAGCTGTTTCAAATTCCCTATGGATGATGGAATCTGGCCAGACAGAGCATTATTTGACAAGTTGAGAACATGGAGTGCTTTAAAATTCATCATTTCTTCTGGTATTGGCCCTGCAATATAGTTGGATGAGAGATTCAGGAATGAAAGGAAAGTTAAGCTTGCAAGCTGTATGGGAATTTCTCCTTCCAGTAAGTTGTTTGACAGGTCCAAGGACTCAAGCTGTTTCAAATTCTCTATAGATGATGGAATTTGGCCTGTGAGAGCATTTTTTGACAAGTTCAGAACATAGAGTGCTTTGAACTTCATCATTTCTTCTGGGATTGGCCCTTCAAAATGGTTGGAAGAGAAATCAATGGATGTGAACACTGTCAGAATTTTAACCAAATTTATCTGCAGACCTTTGTACATAACTGTTACCGAATCCTGATAAAATATATCAAGACCGACTTTGAATCGGATGTCTTCGAGTTGTGATACATGTTGATATTTAGCAAGCATCATTGCTTCCCAAGTTGTGAGGAATTTTCCTGATAGTTTACCGCTAAATTTGTTGAAAGCCAGATCGACAATTTGAAGCATCTGCCAAATTCCAGCGGTGTTTGGACATCCAATAGAACCTTGGAATTTATTTTCCCTCAAAACTAGAACACGGAGTGTGGATATTTTCTTCAATAAGCACGGAAACCTATCAACAAGCTGGTTTTTTCCAAGGTTTATGACCTCCAGTGTCATACAATTTGCCAGAGACTTTGGAACCGGGCCACCTAATTGATTTCCTTGGAGATCTAGAGTCTGCAGTGCACATGTCTTTGGAAACGTATCAGCAATGCTGCCATTCAGCTTGTTTTGTCGCAGATTCAATACCCCAAGATACTCCATTTCAATTAAACACCCAGGAATTGTCCCATCAAATTTATTATCAGAAAGATCAAGCACTTGAAGACTAGAAGCATTGCAGAGGAAACGAGGAATGCTGCCACCAAGAGAATTATTTGAAAGAGAGAGAAAAATAAGGAAATCCATGCGGGTGCCCACATCAGGTGGAATTGCGGAGCTGAAGTTATTATTTGAGAGGTCCAAATAGGTGACTTGCTCATGGAAGACTTGAATTTGCCCTTGGAGTAGGTTGGAATGAAGATCAATAACTAACAAATTGGCAGGAAGATTTTTCGAAGGTCCTCCCAAACCCAAACCCGTCAGCAAATTGTTAGAAAGATTTAGGTGGTAAAGTGAATCAAGTTCCCAAATCCAGCTGGGTATCATTCCTTGAATATGGTTTTCTGAGAGATCTAGATAGCTTAAGCTCGACTGGTGTCTCAGGAATTCAGGGAATCAACTCAAATTGCAGGAAGCCAACAATATAGTTGTCAAGTTGGGAAAAGAGGATAAATCAGCATCCATAACATCTGCATTGAATGACAAGTTGTTGTATGAAAGGTCTAGTGAAGTTAGATTTCCAAGGCTTCTAAACATATCAAGCTGTAAACTACCATTGAACTTGTTTGAAGCAAGTTGAAGGAAACTAAGCTTACTGAGATTAAAGATGGACATAGGAACAGGGCCTTCTAAATTATTGCAGCTCAAATCTAAGGTATCTAATGCAGAGGAGGTTGAAAATTCACTCAATTGACCATCAAAATGGTTGTAGGAAAGCTGAATCTTCTGCAGCAATGGTATTGAAAAAAGAGATGGTGGAATGTCTCCATTAAAGGAATTATACCGTAAATCAATATAGACAAGATTTAGTAGGCCTTCCAAGTGAGCAGAAAGAATTCCACCAGTTAAATCATTGTGAGAGAGATCCAAATGAGTGAGGTATCTGGCCCTATTAAACGATGGAATGGGGCCAGTGAGATTGTTAAATGAGAGGTCCAGGTAAGCAAGTTCAGTGAGTCTTGACATTGAACTGGGAAGTGTTCCATCAAATTGGCATTTTGAAAGATCTATCCAGAGGGTTGATAGAGTGAATTTGAAATACACTCTATTTTGAGAGAATTTGAAATACACTATATTGAGACTTTGAAAGTCACTATAAGAATACACTTGAATTTTAAAAATACCTTAAAAAATTACACAAACAAGGTAATTCAAAATTAGCATTTCAATTACACTCTATAAATACATTACACTGTACAAATACCTCATCCAAACGCACCCTTAAGTGTCTTTGTATACACATGATCTGATTGACCGAGAAAAATTTTGACGGATAACAAAGTATATTGTGTTGTATATAAACGTAAAATTTTAAATTGAAAAAGATGAAGCAATAACGAAACATTTGAGAACACAGATGGGAAGGGGACGCTATAACACAGCATAGGATAGAAATAGTGAATAAAATGCAGCTCGTATATAGCTCTGTAATTACCAACATCAGGCAATATACATGGCTAAATAACATAACTTGAAATCTAACAATCCCCTGCATAAACAAAAGCAATTAAAGGATCTCATGTTAGACTGTCAGTGAATGAAACTAAATCGAACTTGGGTATGGTAAAAAAAACACAACAAAATGAAGAAAGCTAATCCATGTTGTAAAAATTGATGTCTAGCTTTTGATGATCATTTAAATATCTTATGCTAAATATGAGAAATTTGGCATAGCTAATTGATACTAAACCTAATCACAGATACTTCCAGTTCCACGGACTAACTACTAGTTCAGTTACTAATAGAATAGAACATAACAAGATAATGATCAAAAGGTAGAAAAAGAAGTTATAGACATTGGTAATTGCCACTGCTATAAAATGTGAACCGTCCACAGGACTATTTTTGATTAATGTACCTTTTTTATTGATGATGTAGACTCCCACTATGACTGAAATAAAATTCAGTAAGGCTTCCACCTCAGAGTTCTGTACTTTTTCCCTCCATGGTGCTCATATACAAAATCCAGTTGAGGGAAGATGCGATAAAGCATGGCATCTACTTGTTTCCA
>QAOA01000506.1:256219-270702 GCA_003255065.1 Cercis canadensis
TTTTTTTTTTTTTTTCCCCTCCTTTGGGCGTCAGGTCTTCATCAAGAAATTAAACCTTGAGCCTTTTTTTTCCCTTTGGGTGTCAGGTCTTGGGTCGCAAGTTTTCATCAGGAAATTAAACTTTAGATCGTGAATGAGTTGTTAGGCCATATGAGCTTTGATACCATGTTGATATTTTGTGAGTGGGCCCTTCCGACCAAGTCTTCACTTATAATGTGAGAGGGTGTGGTAGTCTTTTTTGTTGTGAAATTTATGCTTGAGAATGTAACTTTGTCCAAAATGCCTAAGGCAATTTAGACTTGTGCATCTCAAGCTTTATATTCACTTAACTTTGCTCTTTTCTAATCAATGTGGAACTTTGCTCCACTTATTTCATTTTCCAACAAACACTTCCTTAAAAAGCACTTATCTATAAAACTTCTCAGTCTTTTTTTTAAGTATTAAAACTTGAGAATTATTACCTCATATTTATATTTATTTTGCCTGAACTATTAATATAGTGTTTATATACTAAACTTGAAACGAAAAACTTGGTTAAAAATGCAATGCAAATGGTCGTTACCACCCATTACCGGGCCAGGTACATTAGAACTCCCTTAACTAGAAACTCCCCTAATGAAAGACCCTCGCCCTGCTTCGCATTCATTCTAGGATAATAATTGCAGGCAATAAGCGATTTTCTTTAGCAAATAGGAGAGCTCATAGTTCATAGTTGTTATAGTAACAGTTGAAACAATGGCCGCTGAATCGTATATGTTGGAGAGAGGGGCACAAGCAAGCTTTTGTTTTTTCTCAAGAAAGAAAGGCCACCGGGGCTGCTTTCGTGATAATGCGGGATGACAGAAAGGCCAAGATTGTCTTGGAGATGAATGCTTATAAAATATGGTAATAGTACTATCTATGGCTTTGTGCCTTTGTCTTTATATGATACAATCAGCTCTTGAAATTTATCTAGAATGGTGATGTGCAATTAGAAAAGACAGTTGTGTTATATAATTGAAACAGGGTCATGCATTTTCATTTATATGAATACTTATTTGTGCCTGCCCTCTACTTTGAATCGGTTCCCTTCAGTTAGTTCTATTACTTCCTCCTTGGGATATTGATATCTTTTTTGTGTCAATTTTATTAATATGTTTGACATGAAGGCAAAGTAATCTGTTGGGTCGCAGAGTAAGAATATCTAGGTGAAAAATGCCCTACAAATTTCTGGTTGTCTTATTTTACTTTGGGAGCAAGTTGGGTTGGTATCCTGGGAAATTGTCCATAATCTCCTCTTTAATGAGTCAATGGATTTGAAATTGCAAACAAGACAACTGAAATGGTAATAACAACCCTTGCGGTTTCCTTCCAGGTTGAAACATACGAAAATGTGGAAAGCTGAATTTACAATTACAATTACAATCAACTTGAAATTCAAATTCTGATGAAAGTGAAGTTGCTGGGCATTTCAATGCCAAATCTTTATTCATAGAACTTGCATGTTATGGCCTAGATGGAGATAGCCTCACCAAGCCAAGCAAACTTTTGTGACAATGTTGGGGCAGAGCACCAACACAGGTAACCCTTTTGAAAGACGAAGCTAATAGATGTGGAAAGCTCATCCAGCTTTGTTGACAACAAGTTTTCTGTTACATACTTATATATATTATAATCCAGAACACAAATAATACAGAAAAAAAATGAGGAAGAAAACAGTTATAAAGGTTAAAGCTTCTTACTATAACGATATCAGTAGGTATCACCTCCTCCAGCGCAGCGTGCTGTACCATTGTCCTCTGTCATATTCCATTGAAAGATACAGTTGAGGGAAGATCCGGCAAAGGATGTTATCTACAAGGTTCCAGTACCATAGCCGCCAAGGCTTTCGAAAAAGCAGGGGGACAATAACAGTTCCAAGGCCAAAAACAAATCCTAATTCAGCACTTAGGAAATTCCAATCAATTAAACTCCCAGGATCTTCATTTGAATGGGATATCTCAGATGGTGGTGGAGGACACTTTTCTGTCAAAGGTGGTCCACATAACTTGTCATTGCCTTGGAATGAAGTTGCTTCAAATGACTGAAGCTGTGTGCTAGTTGGGATTCTTCCCACTAGATAATTATAGGAGAGGTTCAGGAATGAAAGGAACCACAAACTTGCAATTTCTGTTGGAATATTTCCACTCAATGAGTTGTTTGACAGGTCCAAGGACTCAAGGTGTTTCAAATTCCCTATGGATGATGGAATCTGGCCAGACAGAGCATTATTTGACAAGTTGAGAATATAGAGTGCTGTAAAATTCATCAGCTCTTCTGGTATTGGCCCTTCGAAGTGGTTGGCTGAGAAGTCGATGGAAGTGAAGATAGTCAAAATTTTAACCAAATTCATCGTTAGGCCTTTGCTTGTCACTTGCACTGAATCCTGATAATACATCTGACCATATCTAAGGACCTCAAATTGTAGGTGTTTGAACTTTGAAACAGCTTGCCCTTCATCAGACATCATTGCTTCCCAAGTTTTGAACCATTCTTTTGGTAGGCTACCACTAAAATTGTTGAAAGCCAGATCAACAATTTGAAGCATCTGCCAGATACCATTTGTATTAGGACATCCAATGGGACCTTGGAAGTTATTTTCCCTCAGAACCATGACACGAAGTGTGGATATTTTCTTCAACAAGCATGGATAGGTGTCATTAATTTGATTTTTCCCAAGGTCTAACACCTCTAACATTCTGCAATTGGCAAGAGAGTTTGGAATTTTTCCACCTAATGAATTTTGATGGACATCTAAGGTCTGTAAAGCACATGATGCTGGGAATGTATCAGGAATGCTGCCATTGAGCATGTTATTTCGCAGATTCAATACAGCAAGAATCTCACTCTTTGTCAAGCACTCTGGAATTGTCCCATCAAATTTATTGTAGGAAAGATCAAGCACTTGAAGACTTGAAGCATTGCAGAGGGAACGAGGAATGCTGCCATGAAAAGAATTATTGGAAAGCGAAAGGAAAATTGTTAAAGACAGGTAAGTGCCAATATCAGGTGGAATTACAGAGCTGAAGTTATTTCTTGAGTAGTCTAAATAGGTGACAGATGGAGGGAAGATTAGAATCTGTCCTTGAAGGTGGTTGGAGTGGAGATCAAGGAATAACAAATTGGAATTAGGATTCTGCAAAGGTCCTTCCAAACCTACCAGAAAATTGTTAGAAACATTTAGGTGGGTAAGAAAATGAAATTTCCAAATCCAGTTGGGTATCTTTCCTCGAATGAGATTGTTTGAGAGGTCTAGATATGTTAATGTGGACTGGTTTCTCAAGAAAAGTGGGAATTCCCTCAACTGGCAAGAAGACAACTTTAGATAGGTCAAGTTCGGAAAAGAGGACAGATGAGCGTCTGTAACATTTGCCTCCAGTGACAAGTTGTTGTATGAAATGTCTAGTGAAGTTAGATTTACAAGGCTCCTAAACATATCAAGCTTGATACTGCCGTTGAACTTGTTTGAAGAAAGTAGGAGGACGTTAAGTTTTCTGAGAGAAAATATGGACATAGGAATAGGGCCTTCTAAATTATTGCTGCTTAAATCTAATATAACTAATGCAGAGGAGGACAAGGTTGAAAATTCACCCAATTGACCATCAAAATGGTTGTAGGAAAGGTGAATTTTCTGCAGCACTGGGAGTGAGAAAAGAGATGAAGGAATGCCTCTATTAAAGGAATTATACCGTAAATCAATATAGACAAGGTTTGGGAGGCCTTCCAAGTGAGCAGAAAGAATTCCACCTGTTAAATCATTACTAGAGAGGTCCAAATGAGTGAGGTATCTGGACCTATTAAACGATGGAATTGGGCCAGTGAGATTGTTAAATGACAGGTCCAGATAAGCAAGTTCGGTGAGTTTTGACATTGAACCGGGAAGTGTTCCATTAAATCGGCATTTTGAAAGTTCTGAGATTGACCTTTTTGACACGTCCAAATAAGCAAGCTGCCTCAGGTTGCCTATAGAATTTGGAAACTGTCCCGAGAAATTTGTGTTACTCACAACTAACATCTGAAGAGATCCATTCATTGGGAAGTCTGGCAAAGAACCCTGAAGATCGGTATTATACGATATGTCAATCGAGGTCAATGCTACTATTTGGAAGATCTTTTGAGGAAATATTCCACTCAACCCACAATTGCTGAGATGCAGGGTAGTCAGATTTGTGAAATTAGCAGAGAATTCTGGCACTGAGGATGACAAATTGTTCTGGTCAAGACGAATTACTGAGAGATCCTTAAGTGTTGCTAAGGAAGAATCAATGGGACCCGAGAGATTGCAGTTTGACATGCTCAATTCTTGTAGACCAGGCATTGCCAACAAAGCATTGCACCATTCCTGTCCCTGAGCTGATATACTCACACCATCCAAATACAGTTTCTTAATACCTGTTAGGTTTTGGACAAGCTTTTGTAGATTTGGATTCTCAAGTTTCAGCTCTTTCCCTGTTAAAAAAGAAAGAGAAGAGATATCAAGAGTGACCAATCTTGTCAGCTGAGAAATCTCCATTGGTATCTGCCCCACAAAGCTAGCATATGACAAATTGAGAAAAGTCAAGTTCTTCAACTTGTTGAATCCGGATGGAATCGCAGAACTGAAGTTATTGTTGGACAAATCCAAAATCTGGAGATTTTGGAGACTGAAAAGGCTACTTGTAATGTCAAATCCGCCATAAATAAATTCTCCGCTGACGTCAAGACCAGTAACACGTCCCTCCTCGTTGCAAGTGACACCATTCCACTGACAGCAATCAGAACTTCGATTCCAGGACACCAGTTTTTTGGAATATTCATGGTTGAATGTAAGATTGTTCTTCAATTGGAGTAGCAGTGTTCGTTGATGGTCAAGACATTGCCCAGACACCCCAAAGATGAAATCATTGAGGTGCATGCAGAAGAACAATATCACTAAAAGCGATGAGATTGGTTTATTTCTCATTTCTGTATGTTTTTGCTTCTCTTAATGCTTGGGGGTAACTAAATGCCTTGTTTATATCCAGACAATTTGAATATTATTAGATGCATGGAAAAACACAAGAAAAGAACACAAATAAGTGACATAGGTTAAAGTCAACTATAACACACTGATTCTGATGTTTGTTCCTTCTCGGAACTTGACTAGAGAAAGGGAAGCTATGTCTCCTGTTTCCATCCCTTAAGACAGATATTTTGTTTTATTTCCTCAGAAGTTCACTTTGACCTGGATGGCTTAATTGTAGATTTCTTTGTCTGAAGTTCTTTCCGAGCAATTAAAAGTTTTAGTACATTGGAATATTTTTTAAGAGTAAAAAATTGTGTATTATCTCTTTCCTCACAATAAAACTTGGTGAATTCTCTTCATTGAAAGCAACTGTGAGTGGCACCCAGTTACTGGAAACAGAGGAAAGTAACCATGGAAGATTCTCAAGGGTGAATTCCAGTAAACCAGAGTAAAATTAAATTTAACGGTTTTGCTCGTTTTCACTGCTGTCAGCTGTAAGGATTACAAATATTTCTCCAAAACATTTTTTTTCTAGTTTGCTTATTAAGATTTTCTTTACAATCCTTTTCTGCTGATATCTGTATGCTTGACTTTGAATATTGTGTAGTGGTGTGAAGTTCTTGCAAATTCTGAAACAATTACATAATTACTGATTTAGTGATATTGTTCAAGTTAAATTAGTGTTTTTTTACTTTAAAACTACATACGTATTGCGAGCTTTTCACCAGAAAATGTGCAGTAAATCAAGAAATTTGAGCTTTGTAAAAGATTATGTTTTTGTACTGATGCAAAATGTGAACCTATGCACATATAGTCTCAATATAAGAAACTATTCTTTTTCTTTTAGCCTTCTCGTAGTTAGGATTTTTGGCTAATTGATCTCAAGAAAATTCACAGAAATTCTAAATTTTGATTATATGAACTCTCCCAAAAAATTTCTTGACTTCATCAACTTTATCTTGCAAAAGATAATTTTGTTTTTTTAAAAAAATAAATTATTTGCAATTTTTACTCATTTAAAATGTAAGGGTAGAACTACATTGCTTATATGTTTGAAACATTTCTCAAGAGCCATACATGTTTTGCACAAAGCTCAGCTAATTATTGAGAATACTATTTTTAGTTCCTAGTCAAAATTGAACAATTATGGTGTACATTTCTACGACACTAAATCAATTATACCATGGGTCCAGGACTGCGCATGCATTAAAGATGGTTCAATCAACCCGAGAAAAGTGTAAGGAGTATATGATTGATCGTTTTCAAGGAAGCTACCATGAACTGATGCAGGAGACAGGAGACTTAATTTGGCAGTTCCGTAGAACATATTGCATTGATGGAACCTGGAGAAAAATAAAAAAAAAAATACAATAAGATGAGCTTAAGCTGGAACTTCTTAAATGAAGTGGATCCAAGCAAGATGGAATGATCGCCATCAGTTCAAGAACAGTGCAAGTCAAGGCAATCTACCCAAGATTCCACTAGAGCATATTCTCTCCTCAAGTTTTCTGGACACTTGGTTGGACTGACCTGCCCAGGCCTGGGACCAATGAAGAGACGGTCTTGGTTGGTCCGAGCCATGAGAACTGGTGTCTTGGCCCAAGCTCAGAGAATTCTAGCCTATCCCGGCCAGCCCGGGTCTAGAGAACTAGTGACCCATGCCAGCCTAGGACTAGTTTGTCTTGCCATCCTAAGCTCTTGAAATGAATTTCAAATTCAGTCTATTTACAGTGAATTTGAAATTCTTTGTATCGAGACTTTATAAGTTGTTAAAAAATAAATACATTATCCAAACACACTCTTAAGTCAAAGTCTCCACATGCATTACAGCTGGTTACATTAACTCAAGAAAAGTATATTGACGGCTTTGAAGGAAGCTGCCATGAATTTATGAAAGTGACTTCTTTTGGAAGTGTAAACTGTAATACATGTTGCATTGATACGTGGAGAAAAATCAGAAAATCCAAGTAAGATGAACTTAAGTTGGAATTTCAGACTAAAAAAATTTGAACCTAAATGAAGTGCATATAGAGAGCCCCAATTCTTTTATCATCTTTTAAAATTGTAATTTTTCATCATCACCACCCATTCTCTCTCTCTCTCTAACCCATCAACTGCTGCACGTCCATTCTCTTTTCCTCCATCATCAATCTCTACCTCTCTTTTTCACCTTGTCAAACATGGTGAAGTTTACCTTTGATTAACATATTAGAAAAAATGACCCGCAAGAAAAAAGGATATATGGCCACAGCTGATTTTCTAAATGAGGTGAACAAACAGTTAAGGATGATCATACTGTTATGATATGGGAAGTCTCACATCGGTTCCGCAAGCAATTGTAGGATGATACTTAAGTAGTGAAAATATCCTCCCCTAATGGATTAGTCTTTTGGGGTGAGTTTTACCTTCGCAACTTGAGTTCTTAACATTTGTGCTTTCATTGAGAGACAGAAACGGAACAGGAGGGGGCAACTTTGGAAAGGAGCAACTAGGGAAATGGCTACGTGACAGACAAAGTGTTAGCCACCTGAGTGGGCAGCCAAGAATGGGCCATCTGTGGGCGTCCCACTTCTCAGGAGGTGGGTAATGTTATGATATGGAAAGTCCCACATCGGTTTCGCAAGCAATTGTGGGATGGTACTTAAGTAGTAAAGGCACCCTTCCCTAATGGACTAATCTTTTGAGGTGAGTTCTACCTTTGCAACTTGAGTTCCTAACATTGATGCTTTCATTGAGAGACGGAAACGCAGTGGGAGGGGACAACTTTGGAAATGAGCAACCAGGTAAAGGGCTACTTGACAGACAAAGTGTTAGCCACCCTAAGTGGGTAGCCAAGAGTGGGCCATTCGTGGGCATCTGACTTCTCAAGGGGTGGGTAATGTTATGATATGGGAAGTCCCACATTGATTCTGCAAGCAATTGTGGGATGATACTTAAGTATTGAAGACACATTCCCATAATGGACTAATCTTTTGAGGTGAGTTCTACCTTCGTAGCTTGAGTTCTTAACATTGATGCTTTCATTAAGAGGATTGATAACATCATCATAAAACAGCTTGACGATGAAGCTAGTCATGTTTGTGAAATGTCTGTTTAAATGTCTTGTTCCGTTAGTGAGGAAGGTGAATGAGTCTTGGGTTGTGAAAATGACAAGTAAAATCTTGGGACAATCACCACCGTAAAATATCAAAAGAAACAAACAACTAAAATGTCGGGAAATTGCCATGTCCACAAATGAGGAGAAATCACAAGCTCCTTATCAAATAAGAATAGGACAAGTGTTTGTTTGATTCTTAATCACCTTGAGTCTCAATTAATACTATCTCAATTGTATCATATCCATACAACTTGATCTAATTTTATGAGTTTATCATTTACTTAAAACCTCAACAAATATCATATAAAATATTTCTCTCATCATACATCAAACCCTTTGCCAACACAAATATTTATAACCATAAGATTTATTTGATAAAAACATACTATTCATATTGTAGACACAGGAGCTTCCAATCATATGTGCATTAACTCTAATCTCCTTTATCATAAAAAACCAGTACCACACCTTACACCTGTTTACTTACCTAATGGGACTACTAAGCTAGTTCACCAAATAGGAGATGTTACCCTCAGTCCTACCTTAACCTCGACAGACACTCTCTATATACCAAGCTTCAAATTCAACTTGCTTTCTGTTCGAAAACTCTCTCACACAGCTAAAATTCGGTTTGTGTTTTATCCTGACAAATGTCTTTTGCAGGACCCACAGATTGAAGCTATCCTTGCAGTTGGGAAAGTCATTGGAAACCTCTACATATTAGATAAATCATCCTTCCTTGTTTCTACTACCTCTTTTCCTTGTAATAAACAGAACACTTTCATACATACCTCTTGCAATTCCATTTGTAATTCTCCTACTCTTGCCTGTACTATTGATCATAATCGCAATAAAATTTCCACAGTTTTATGGCATAACAGATTTGGTCATGCTTCCTTGCAAACTTTACAACATCTTTCTTTTTTAACTGATATAAGTACTACATTACCTACCCCATGTGATGTTTGCCACAAATCAAAACAGCACAGACTGCCTTTTCCCTTTAGCACTACCAGATCAGATCAAGTGTTTGATCTCTTACACATAGATCTCTGGGGCCCTTACAGTACAGCATCTATCACAGGGGCTCATTACATGCTTACTGTGGTAGATGACTACAGTAGAGCTACTTGGGTCTTTCTCCTCAGACATAAACATCAAACCCTTGCCACCCTTAAGACATTTTTCAAAATGATCCTCACTCAATTTGACAAACACATTAAGTGCATTCGCACAGATAACGGGACTGAATTTACCAGCACTGAGTGTCAAACTTTCTTGTCTAACCAAGGCACTCTTCATCATAGGAGTTGTGTTTATACCCCTTAGCAAAATGGCATTGTAGAAAGAAAGCATAGGCATCTTCTACAACTTGCTCGAGCACTCATGTTCCAAGCCAACCTTCCTTCCCAATTTTGGGGTCAGTCTCTTTTAATGGCAGCATACCTCATCAACAGATTGCCTACCCAATTTCTCGAATGGAAAACTCCTTATGAGTTACTTAATAACACCAAACCAGATTACAATCTTCTCAAAGTTTTTGGTTGCCTTTGTTATGCCACAAACACTCACCCACACAAAGGAAAGTTTGACACTAGAGCTTTTAAATGCATTTTTCTTGGCTTTGTCACAGGACAGAAAGCTTATAGGGTTTATGACTTGACATCTCATCACATTTATACCTCTCGTGATGTTATTTTTCATGAGCATGTCTTTCCTTTTGCTACTGCTCCCCTCCCCACAGATGACTTATGTCTTCCTGTCCCACCTATTGATTTACATACTTTTGCTTCTCTTCCTCTCACTCCACCTCATTCCACTGGTCTTACTGCTCCTGAGGTTCCCTCTACTTCTAATGATTTTCCCACTGCTGTCCTCTCAGATGTCCTTGATCACCCACCAGAACTTCCCCATCCTACCCCAGAACTTCTTGCTTCCTTACCTACCAATCTTCCCTCACCTTCCTCCTCACCTCCGACCTCTCTTTCTCTTTCTCCTGCACCTATTCCTATTCCTTCCACCCTTAGACATAGCTCTAGACTTAAGATGAAACCTGCCTGGATGTCAGATTTTGTCTCCAATGTTTTCCTTCCCTTAGACCTACCTATTCTTCACCCATCACTTACCCATATCTCACCTGGTTTTATTGGTTATACCCCACCTACCTTCCCTTATCATCATTCACCTATTTTTACTACTTCCTACATGTCTTTTCTTGCGAATGTGTCTTCTGTTCCTGAACCCCGTTCTTATTATCATGCATGCAAGAGTGACAAATGGCTTGAGGCCATGGATAAAGAATTACAAGCTCTTGAATCCAATCATACTTGGGACTTAGTTCCTTTGCCTCCTGGTAAAAAGGCTATTGGTTCCAAATGGGTGTATGAAATCAAGCATCTGCCTGATGGGACTATTGACAGATACAAGGCATGCCTAGTTGCCAAAGGATATCATCAAATTGAGGGAATTCATTACAAGGACAGCTTCTCACCTGTTGCCAAATTAGTTACTGTGAGGATGTTTCTGAGTATTGTGACTGCCAAACAGTGGGGGCTTCACCAACTTGACATTAACAATGCCTTTCTTCATGGTTATTTGGATGAAGAAGTCTTCATGCATCCACCTCAAGGTTATACCAAAGCCAAACCTCATGAGGTCTGTTTGCTCAAACGTTCCCTCTATGGCCTGAAGCAGGCTTCTAGGCAATGGAACTTAGAGTTTTCTGCTAAACTTCAAGCTTATGGCTTTACTCAAAGTCCTCATGATCATTGCCTCTTCACACTGCACACCTCAACCTCCTTCTTGGCTCTGTTAGTGTATGTTGATGACGTTTTGATCACAGGGACTCATGACCATGACATCGTCCAAGTTAAGACTTTTCTGCATCATTCCTTTACCATCAAAGATTTAGGAGCTGCTCACTATTTTTTAGGCCTTGAAATTGCTCGAGGTGCCACAGGAACTTATGTTACCCAACGTAAGTATGTCTTGGACATCTTACACGATGCTGGTTTGCTTAGTGCCAAACCCACTGCTACTCCCTTACCAAAAGGTCAGAATTTCTCCTCTGTTGGTGCTGCTTTACCTGAGCCAGAGAGATATCGAAGACTTGTTGGCCGCCTCCTCTATCTGAATCTAACCAGGCCTGACATTACTCATGCAGTGCATCAATTGAGCCAATACATGCACCGTCCTACTCAAGCCCACTGGAATGGTGCTATACATGTGCTTAAGTACCTTAAAGGCACACCCTCTCGTGGTTTATTCTTTGCTTCTGCCTCTGGTTTCAATCTTACAGCCTACTGTGATGCTGACTGGGCAGCATGCAAGGACACCAGGCGCTCTATCACTGGTTATTGCATTTTTCTTGGCTCTTCACTCATTTCTTGGAAGACCAAGAAACAGAATACTGTTAGCCGGTCCTCAGTAGAGGCAGAATATCGTAGTTTAGCTACTACAGTTTGTGAATTGCTCTGGATCACCTACATTCTTCAAGATTTACATATTCCTTTTCAATTGCCTATTCCTCTGTGGTGTGACAACTTGGCTGCTTTACACATTACTGCCAATCCGGTATTCCATGAGCGCACCAAGCACCTTGACATTGACTGTAACTTGGTCAGGGATAAATATAAAGCAGGCTTTGTTCTTCCTAAGTACATTTCCTCCAAAGCTCAGCTCGCTGATGTTTTCACCAAAAACCTTGCTGGTCCTCAGTTCACTCTTCTCCTGTCCAAGTTGGGATTGGTTGATTTCCATCATTCCCAATCTCCCACTTGAGGGGGGGATGTACAGAATATTATGAGTTAGTTAGTTAGTTAGATTATCTAGTTTATTTATAACTAGCATAGTGAGTTAGCCAGCTGTACTGTAGTTTATATTAGTTGATTTACTTAACCTTAGTTAGCTGGTATAGTTTCATTTTGTTATCAGGCAGTTAGTCAAGACTGAGTCACATGCCCACGTGGCATTTTACTTTCCTTTATTGTTTTGTATATATATACACATCTGATGTAATATATCAGTACATACACAGAATATACAAGAAATATTTTCTGCATTCTCTCTGTTTCATTCTTCTCTTTCCTTCGTTGCTTTACTGTTAATCATCCTTTCTAAGGATTCTTACACATATTAAACAAGAAAATCATGACTTGTATATCAAGAAAACCAAAGTAAGAAAACCACAATTTACCAAACTAGATCTCAGCTTAAAAACCAACATAAAATGCACAACAAATTGCTAAATAGGGGAAGATCAGCATTGCGACATTGCTGGCATATATAGCTTTGAAGGAATTATTTAGTAAGTTTCATTTTTTTTTTTTTGGGGGGGGCGTTGGAGGGGTGGGGTGTTGGGGGGTTACATTTCCAATAAATCTTGTTTAATTACAGTAACATTATATAGGTACTTGTACTTTTTAAATGCAACTAATAATATGGTTCTGAAGTTATCATGTCCAAGATATAGCTAACGAATACAAATTTTGCACAAGGATCTCCTAATTCCACTGATAACATCATTAATATTTTTTCATATATTACAAGAAACCAAGAGAAATTTAAAAGGAGGAAGAAAAGAGTTACAAACGAGTGTTGCTTTGCTATGGCAATCAAGAATAATTCCAATGCAGAGTTCTGCGGCTTTGTCCTCCATGGTCTTCATGTGAAACTTGCAGCCTGGAGAAAGTTCGACAAAGAATGTTGTCTACAAGCTCCCAGTACCATGATCGCCATCTCTTGGAGAACAGAAGGGGCCAAATAATAGTTCCAAGGCCAAAAGCATATCCTATTTCAGCGTACTTATGAAATTCCAATCAATTGATCTCTCAGTATCAGTGTCTGAATGAAGTATTTCAGATGCTGGTGGTCCATCATCTATGCACTTTTCTGTCAATGGTGGTCCACATAACTTGTAATTACCTTCAAATGACTGAAGTTGTGTACCTGTGGGGAATTCTTCCCTCTAGATAATTAAAGGAGAGGTTCAAGAATGCAAGGAAAGACAAACTTGCAAGCTGGGTGGGAATTTCTCCACACAGAGAATTCTTTGACAAGTCCAAGGATTCCAGCTGTCTCAAATTGCCAAAAGATGTTGGTATTTGACCTGAGAAAGCATTATTTGACAGGTTGAGAACATGCAATGCTTTAAAATTCATCAGCTCTTCTGGTATTGGCCCTTCAAAATTGTTGGATGAGAAGTCTATGGAAGTGAAAACAGTAAAAAATTTAACCAAATTTGTTGTGATGCCTTTGCTGGTCATTGTCACTGAATACTGATAATACCCTCGATCAAGTTTAAGGAACTCATATTGGAGATATTTGGGCTCTGACCCAGCTTCAACATGATCAACCATCATAGCCTTCCAAGATCTTAGGAGTGCTTCTGGAAGTTTACCACTGAAATTATTGAATGCTAGATCAACAATACGAAGCTTCTGCCAAGTATTATTGGTCTTGGGACATTCAATGGGACCTTGGAATTTATTTTTCCGCAATACCAGGACGTGGAGTGTAGCTATCTCCTTCAAGAAGCATGGAAAGCTGTCAACAATCTTACTATTTCCAAGGTCAGTCACCTTCAATGTTGTATAATTGGCAAAAGATTTTGGAATCTTCCTACCCAAGAGATTTCCATGCAGTGCTAGAGTCTTCAGAGCACATGAAGCTGGAAACATATCTGGGATGTTTTTGCATTGAGCTTGTTATTTTTCAGATTCAAAATCCCAAGGGTCACTTTTTCCATCAAACACTGAGAAATTGTCCCACTAAATTTATTAAAGGAAAGATGAAGCACTCGAAGATTTGAAGCATTGCAAAAGGAATCAGGGATAATGCCATGGGAATTATTATTTGAAAGAGAGAGGAAAATTGCCAATGACAATTGGTCACCAAATTCATGTGGAATAATGGGAGGTGAAGTTATTGCTGGAGTAGTCCAGATATAAAAAGTTTCTAGGGAAGACAGGAAATTGTCCCTGGAGCTGATTGGAGTGAAGGTCAAGGACAAATGAATTACTATTCAAACTCTTCAAAGGACCTTCTAAACCCACCAAAAAATTGTTAGAAAGATTTAAGTGATTCAAAAAACTGAGTTTCCAAACCCACTTGGGTATCATTCCTTGAATCTGGTTGTTTGAGAGGTCTAGATATCTTAAAGTGGGCTGATTTCTCAAGAGAACTGGGAATGTCATCAACTTGCAGGAAGCCAAGTTTAGACTGCTAATGTTGGGAAAAGAAAATAGGTTAGCATCGACAACATTAGCATCAATGGACAAGTTATTGTATGAAATGTCTAGTGTAGTTAAATTTCGAAGGCTCCTAATCATGTCAAGCTGTATTGTGCCATTGAATTTGTTTGAAGAAATTTGGAGGATACTAAGC
>QAOA01000506.1:271863-298910 GCA_003255065.1 Cercis canadensis
TGAAAGAAAACAATGAAAACACCAGAATCGCGACCTTTGACCTTGTCTTGGATTCATCAAATCCATGTACAACAAGTAGAAGAGCTCTTAAACTCAAATTAGGATTCCAACCCTAACATTTAGTAAAGAAAAAAGAACGGAAATACTAGAATTCCCAAATCCTCATATGAAACAAGAATGTACAAGTATCCAACCCAAAAACATAAGCTATAAAGTGAAATACCCAACTCAATTTCAATCTCTAGAAATACCCACAATGATCTAATCAGAATATGGGTGGCAGGGGATAAGAACTCTACCTGGCCTTCGATACTTGAAGTGGCGACGGTAGAAGGTTGTGAAGAGCAGAAAGTGAGAGGAGGTGCTATGGGTGGTGGTGTTGGTGGCGGCGGTGCTGGCAAGCGGCGGTGTTGGTGGCGGTGAAGTTGGCTGATGGCTGCGCACAAGCACAGTGCTGAGAGCAAGGAGTTTCGGTGGGTCAAGGGAGGGGGAGAGGGAGAGGGAGAGGGAGAGGGAGAGGTATCCGGGCTTAGTGGAAGAAAAAAAAAAAAAGAATTTCAAATTCACACTATTTTAAGTGAATTTGAAATACATCATATTAAGATTTTAAAATACACTATAAAAATACACTAAAATTTTAGAAATACTTAAAAAAAATACACAAACAAAGTAATTTAAAATAAGTATTTCAAATACACTCTACAAATACATTACACTCTACAAATACCCCATCCAAACACACCCTAAATCAATTATACCATGGGTCCAGGACTGTGCATGCATTAAAGATGGTTCAATCAACCCGAGAAAAGTGTAAGGAGTATATGATTGATCGTTTTCAAAGAAGCTACCATGAACTGATGCAGGAGAGAGGAGACTTAATTTGGCAGTTCCGTAGAACATATTGCATTGATGGAACCTGGAGAAAAATAAAAAAAAATACAATAAGATGAGCTTAAGCTGGAACTTCTTAAATGAAGTGGATCCAAGCAAGATGGAATGATCGCCATCAGTTCAAGAACGGTGCAAGTCAAGGTAATCTACCCCAGATTCCTCTAGAGCATATTCTCTCCTCAAGTTTTCTGGACACTTGGTTGGGCTGACCTGCCCAGGCCTGGACCAGTGAAGAGACGGTCTTGGTTGGTCCGAGCCATGAGAACTGGTGTCTTCGCCCAAGCTCAGAGAATTCTAGCCTATCCCGGCCAGCCCGGCGGGTCTAGAGAACTAGTGACCCATGCCAGCCTATGACTAGTTTGTCTTGCCATCCTAAGCTCTTGTTCAGTCTATTTAGAATGAATTTGAAATTCTTTCTATCGAGACTTTATAAGTCGTTAAAAAATAAATATATCATCCAAACACACTCTTAAGTTCAAGTCTCCACATGCATTACAGCTGGTTACATTAACCCAAGAAAATTAAAGTATATTGACGGCTTTGAAGGAAGCGGCCATGAATTTATGAAAGTGACTTCTTTTGGAAGTATAAACTGTAATACATGTTGCATTGATACGTGGAGAAAAATCAGAAAATCCAAGTAAGATGAACTGAAGTTGGAATTTCAGACTAAAAAAATTTGAACCTAAATGAAGTGCATATAGAGAGCCCCAATTCTTTTACCATCTTTTAAAATTGCAATTTTTCATCATCACCACCCGTTCTCTCTCTCTCTCTCTCTCTCTCTCTCTCTCTCTCTCTCTCTCTCTCTCTCTCTCTCTCTCTCTCTCTCTCTCTCTCTCTCTCTCTCTATAACCCATCAACTGCTGCACGTCCATTCTCTTTTCCTCCATCATCAATCTCTACCTCTCTTTTTCACCTTGTCAGATATGGTGAAGTTTAGCTTTGATTAACATATTAGAAAAAATGACCCGCAAGAAAAAATGATATATGGCCACAGCTGATTTTCTAAATGAGGTGAACAAAGATGTTGTGAAAATTCCAACGCAAGTGTACGTTGTTGTTTGCAAGTAATAAAATGAGATCAATTTATCGTTCCCACGAGGACTAATGTACTAACTACCAAAAGAGGGTTAACCGTAACTTTATCTAATCAATCGATAAGGAGATATTTCAATGAAACAACTAAAAATAGAATGAAAACAATGTAAACCGGAAAAATAGCAAATTAAACCAGAAAAATGATAGATTCAACAAGAGAGAAACACTTAGATTTCCGATTTCACCATAATTATTCCCAGCTTTCATTCTATATTCCATTAACTCCAATTTATCTTCCTATTTGCTAATCAAGATTCCCTAATTTATTCACTAGCCTCTCCCAAGGTCTAGTGTAAATATCCCTTAATTACTAACCATGTATATCCCTATACGAGTTACAATAATTACGAATTCATTTAGTTTTGTGGATCTTTTTGACTGATTACATAAGCCATGGAGGTATATTCCTATCCTCCATGTAACTCATGGCATTTACCCTAAGGAACTTGACACACAACTCTCCTTCCGGTCTCATTGTGATTAACAATTCATCTAATTATTGGCCAGACAATCAGAAGCATTAAGAGAAGAGATAAACGCTCAAATTGAAGAGATAAATAATGGAATTAACTTCATATGAAACTACAGCTGGTCCTAATTAGGCTACATCGTACCCTAGATAAGAGAATTAGTTCATACTAGATGAAGAGAACAAGAAAGAATAAAATTGAGACATGATTCAAAGGTAAAAGAGGAAAAACTCTGGTTTGAAGGTCAAATCAGCCTTGCATCTCCTCCCTTCAATCCTTCCTTTTGCCTCCTTTGTGCCTCCAAAAGCGTCTAAGAACGACCCCCTTTCTAATTCCCTAGCTTTCTTATTTATACCCCTCACTCTAAAGCCCTAAAACCCATGAGAAAATAAGCCGCGTCTGCAGAATTAAATTCGGGCGCCGCACCTCTGAAGTTTGGGCGCCGCACCTCTGACTCGCTGGAAGAACTTTGCTTCTTTTCACTTTCGGGCGCCGCACCTCTGTATTTCGAGGGGTGCGGCGCTACTGTTCAAGGGGTGCGGCGCTACTGTTCAAGGGGTGCGGCGCTGAGCTGCTGTCCCAACATGTGTATTTTTTCGCATACGGGGGGTGCGGCGCTACTGTTCAAGGGGTGCACCCCTGAGCTGCTGTCCTGGTTTTAAGTTTCATGCTCCAGGGGCCGCGACTCTAAGTTTTGAGCGCCGCAACCCTTGAATTCTGTCCCAAAAACTTCCCAATTCTTCAATTCTTCATTCTAACCTATGAAACCTACAATTTAATATAAAAGATCACATTAGATGATGATTAATCTCAATAAACAATCAAATACTTAAGTAAAGGATATCTAAAAAGTGGATATAAAAGCTACTCAACAAATACCCTCAAACTTAACATTTGCTCGTCCTCGAGCAAAGAAAAAGAAAAATAAAATTAAACTCAACAACTAACTAACAAAGTGAAAAATTTATTTACTAACCATACAGGCTTCAATGGTCTCTATTAAGCACAACTCCAAGAAAATTTTCAAGATAACATGAATGTGTATAATTTCAACCCAAAGTCAATCTCATTTCAATCTCACTAAAATTTTCTCTGTGTGTGTAAGTATAGCCCTTGCTTACCCTAATCTCTTCACTTAAATCAGATTATGCAAATAAGCTCATAAACATATATTCTCCACTTTTATTCTCTCAGAACCCCATATGCTTGCTTTTCATGTCAATCTCCACTAATGTAGGCATTTCACAATATTGAGGATTAAAAGGACTTTTGATAAGCTTGTAATGGGTGGTTGGGTTAAGGGTAGGATGATGGATAAATATGTGGCTTAACTCACAAATCACACAAATTCAGTTTAGATCAAATTTTAAGAGCACCCTTCTTTCTTTTCACTTCTAACTCCCCCAAACTTATTTTCTTCTTTACTTTGCTATCCACCAATAGAATTCTTACTTTTGGGCCACTACATCCCATACTCAATGCTTTCTAAGACATTTTTTTTTTTTTTTCAATATTTGCACAATTGTCTTTTCTTTTCATTGCAAACTATTTTTTTTTTTTTATTTGGGATGTAGCTCTTGAATTTTCATTCTTTGGTGGCCATTTCATTGAGAACTTCATTTTCTTTTCTTCACCAATTCTCCTTAATTTTCCTAGCTCTAGATGCTCTTAAGACTGAAAATGCATTTTAGGTGAAGGGTTCAAGTCAAAAGATCACACAATGGGCTAGGGTCAGTGTAGGTGACAAAGAAATAGGCTAAATTAAGCTCAATGGGGTATGCTAGGGATAAAATATCATACAAAAGGGTAGCTAGAAAGGCTCAAACGAAACAAAAATAGCCTAAATCATCTCCCTAATATTGTGCAGCCTAGGATTTCGCCTCAACTGAAAATCAAGCAAGTTCTAGCATTTTGTGAGATTTTGAAATGACTTAATTCACATAATCATCTCTAAGCATGTAGATTTCAAATAAACAAGGCTATGTGCTCAATAATTCAGGAAATTCTAGTTAGACAAAAATTAACACAAGAGTTAATTAGAAACACAAACACAACATTTATCATTTTTCTAGAGTTATGAACAATGAAAATCAATTCTATCATTAGCCTAAGGTTAAACATAAAAATCTTCACTTTATTCTACAATAAAAATTAAACATAAAAACTAAAAATATTTAAAGATACCCAATAAGTTAATTTCCTACCCCCAAACTTAAAGGAAACATTGTCTTCAATGTTTAAAACAAAGAAGAAAAAGATATGAGGGCTTCCCTAAAATGAAGATGGATCATTTTGCATTATCATCAGGTGGAGCTGCTGGGGGGATAAAAGTTATGGATTTTAAACCTGAAACATAAAAAAAAATTAAACACACAAGCATAAAATTAAACAACTAAACAAAAATTAAAAGAAAAGGGTTAAAAAGATTGTGTTACCTCCCAAAAAGCGTTTGTTTTATAGTCCTCAGCCTGACTGTCTCTGAAATAAATTAACCAGGATCAAAAATAGCAGTGGAGGACTTCTGGAATTTCACTCCACTATTTCTTTGAGCTTTGGATTGTTGGCGAGTCTTTTTTAAACTCCAAACTTTATTTCCATCTCCAAAACAAGCAGATTTTCTAAGATGCTCCAAAAGGATCTTTTGGAATGACGACTTCTTTTTCTTGTTTTCCTTGTGAGATTCAACTATAGGCACTGGTCCAGTCATTGGCTTCTTTGGAATTTTATCATCTTGGACCTTTAAATCATGAGGCTTCTCTTTATTTGTCATTCCCATGGTACGAGCTTCAATTGGGTCTTGTGATTTAGGGCTTCCACTTGTAGTGTCAATTTTACAACAAACACTCACTTCATCTGGATGCTTTATTTCTTTGAAGACCTTGAAGGACACTTGATCACCTTGCACTCTCAAAGTAAGTTGGCCCTTTTGCACATCAATAAGAACTTTTCCAGTTGCTAAAAATGGACGACTAAGAATAATTGAGATTTCTTGGTCCTCCTCCATGTCAAACACAACAAAGTCTGTTGGGAAAATGAACTTGTCCACTTTCACCAATACATCTTTTAGGATTCCCCTTGGATACTTGATTGATCTATCCGCCAATGTCAAAGAGATAGAAGTTGACTTTATTTCTCCTATACCCAATTTCCTGAAAATAGAAAGAGGCATAAGGTTAATACTAGCACCAAAATCACAAAGTGCCTTACCAAAAGATATATTGCCAATAGAACAAGGAATATTAAAACTCCCTGGATCTGTTAATTTTGGTGGCAATTTCTTTTGTAAGATTGCACTGCACTCCTCAGTAAGTGTCACAGTCTCATAATCCGCTAGCTTTCTTTTATTTGAGAGAATCTCTTTCATAAATTTCATGTAGCTAGACATTTGCTCCAAAGCATCTGCAAATGGGATATTGATGTGCAGCTTCTTGAACACCTCTAGAAATTTAGAGAATTGATTATCCAGCTTCTTCTTCTGGAATCGCTGAGGGAACGGAAGAGGTGGAACATATGGTGGAGGATTATCTGGGAATAACTTAGATGTTTTCCCAACAGGTGTCACAGGAGTTTCCACTAGAGTGTCTTCTTTTACCTCAGGCTCAACTGGCTTACTAGGCACCTTCTTGACAACTTCAGAAGGTTCATCCAAAGTCTTACCACTACGAAGAGTTATGGCCAAGACATGCTCTTTAGGATTCACTTCTGTATCACTTGGCAATGATCCCTGTTGTCTGCTAGTGAGCATGGTGGAGAGTTGACCCATTTGCATCTCTAAGTTATGAATGGAGGCATCTGTTCGGGCCATGAATTGACTTGTATTCATGGTCAATTTTGGCTAGAGCATCCTCTAAAGAAACATTTGGTTGCACAGGTGGTTGAGCAGTGTTTTGGTTGTTTTTCCAAGAGAAGTTTGGATGATGTCTCCACCCCGGATTATAAGTGTTCGAATAGGGGTCATTCTGTCTATTCTGATTCCCCACATATTTTGCTTCCTCAGCCTGAGATGTAGAGAACGGGTTGCCCACCTGGCAATCTGTACTACCATGAGGACCTCCACAATGGTCACAATTTTCCAGAGGTGACTGGATGACATTTACATTCCAGACGGTCAACTGCTTAGCTAGTGAGTCGATTTTTGCAGATAAAGCAGTAAAGGCGTCAACCTCATGAACCCCAAGCACCTTTCTTGAAGTGGACCTCTCAGTAGGCCACTGATAGGCATTGGTAGCCATATCTTCTAGCAAGTCATGGGCAGCTTCATATGTTTTTCTCATCAAAGACCCACCAGCAGCGGCATCAATTAGGGCCTTGGTGGAATTTAGTAACCCATTATAAAAAGTCTATAACTGTAACCAGTCAGGGAGTCCATGGTGAGGACATCTATGAAGCAAGTCTTTGTACCTTTCCCAAGCCTCCTGAAGTGACTCATTATCCAATTGATAATATGTTGCAATGTCGTTTCGGAGTTTGGCGGTCTTAGCTGGTGGGAAAAATTTTGCCAAGAATTTTTGGGCCAAAACGTCCCATGTGGTGATGGTGCCTGTTGGCAAAGACTGAAGCCAAACCTTGGCTCTATCCCGTAATGAGAAAGGGAATAGGCGGAGGCGAATAGCATCATTACCAAGCCCATTATGCTTGAAAGTATCACATATCTCCACGAATCCATAAAGATGAGCATAAGGGTCTTCACTCGCTAATCCACTGAACGGGGCTAACTGGACCATGTGGATCACAGCTGGTTTAATCTCAAAAGAGTTTGCTTCAATAGCTGGTCGCCTTATACCTGAATTGGTATCCGTGATGGAAGGTAGAGCATAATCATGGAGTGCCTTTGGAGGGTTTTCTTCTGCCATTGTGTTTGTTAAAACTCTGGTAGACGCTTTTCTTGCCTTTCTATTTTTTCGACAGGTATTCTCTATCTCAGAATCAAGTGGGATTAGAGAACTGCTTCCAAAATTTCTCATACACCAAAAAAAAAAAACTCCTGAAAGTCTCAAACAATAAAACAATTAAATAGATCTGTGAAAATAAACGATTAGAGTAAAATCAAGATCACTGAGTATCGATATTGATAACAAATTAGTCCCCGGTAACGGCGTCAAAAACTTGTTGTGAAAATTTCAACGCAAGTGTACGTTGTCGTTTGCAAGTAATAAAATAAGATCAATTTATCATTCTCACGAGGACTAATGTACCAACTACCGAAAGAGGGTTAACCTTAACTTTATCTAATTAATCGATAAGGAGATATTTCAATGAAACAACTAAAAATAGAATGAAAACAATGTAAACTAGAAAAATAGCAAATTAAACTAGAAAAATGATAGATTCAGCAAGAGAGAAACACCTAGGATTCCGATTTCACCATAATTACTCTCAGCTTTCATTCTATATTCCATTAACTCCAATTTATCTTCCTATTTGCTAATCAAGATTCCCTAATTTATTCACTAGCCTCTCCCAAGGTCTAGTATAAATATCCCTTAATTACTAACCCTGTATATCCATATACGAGTTACAATAATTACGAATTCATTTAGTTTTGTGGATCTTTTTGACTGATTACATAAGTCATTGAGGTATATTCCTATCCTCCATGTAACTCATGGCATTTACCCCAAGGAATTTGACACACAACTCTCCTTCCGGTCTCATTGTGATTAACAATTCATCTAATTATTGGCCAGACAATCAAAAGTATTAAGAGAAGAGATAAACGCTCAAATTGAAGAGATAAATAATGGAATTAACTTCATATGAAACTACAGCTGGTCCTAATTAGGCTACATCGTACCCTAGATAAGAGAATTAGTTCATANCTTAAGTTCAAGTCTCCACATGCATTACAGCTGGTTACATTAACCCAAGAAAATTAAAGTATATTGACGGCTTTGAAGGAAGCGGCCATGAATTTATGAAAGTGACTTCTTTTGGAAGTATAAACTGTAATACATGTTGCATTGATACGTGGAGAAAAATCAGAAAATCCAAGTAAGATGAACTTAAGTTGGAATTCCAGACTAAAAAAATTTGAACCTAAATGAAGTGCATATAGAGAGCCCCAATTCTTTTACCATCTTTTAAAATTGTAATTTTTCATCATCACCACCCGTTCTCTCTCTCTCTCTCTCTCTAACCCATCAATTGCTGCACGTCCATTCTCTTTTCCTCGATCATCAATCTCTACCTCTCTTTTTCACCTTTTCAGACATGGCGAAGTTTAGCTTTGATTAACATATTAGAAAAAATGACCCGCAAGAAAAAATGATATATGGCCACAACTTGATACAACTCAAGTATCCGGAACTATTGTTTATTGATTGAATATCGGTTACACTAGTCTTTCCCTTGCTTATATAGTAGAGAAGTTACACTCCTACTATAATGCAACTACTACTCCATATTAAGACTCCTACTAGAACTAACACTACTACCCGTATAACTCCTATCTCTTTTAGATAACTACTAATACTCCTAGATAAACCAAAACTCTACTGCTGTAAACCAGAAACCATAACTACTGTAGCTCATGTTATCTCACATGCATGTGCCATGCACCCCCATGCCTTACTACATGTAGCATGGGTTGGGCTTTCGGGTTCTACTGCTGGCTTTCCTATGGCCCATCGTATCACAACTGATTTTCTAAATGAGGTGAACAAAGAGACATTTAAGGATGATCATACTGTTATGATATGGGAAGTCTCACATCAGTTCTGCAAGCAATTGTGGGATGATACTTAAGTAGTGAAAACACCCTCCCCTAATAGATTAGTCTTTTGGAGTGAGTTCTATCTTCGCAACTTAAGTTCTTAACATTGGTGCTTTCATTGAGAGATGGAAACGCAGGGGGAGGGGGCGACTTTGGAAAGGAGCAACGAGGGAAATGGCTACGTGACAAACAAAGTGTTAGCCACCCTGAGTGGGCAACTAAGAGTGAGCCGTTCGTGGGCGTCCGACTTCTCAATGGGTGGGTAATGTTATGATATGGGAAGTCCCACATCGGTTCCGCAAGCAATTGTGGGATGATACTTAAGTAGTGAAGGCACCCTCCCCTAATGAACTAGTCTTTTGAAGTGTGTTCTACCTTTGCAACTTGAGTTCCTACCCTGAGTGGGCAGCCAAGAGTGGGCTGTCCGTGGGCGTCCGACTTCTCAAGGGATAGGTAATGTTCTGATATGGGAAGTCCCACATCGGTTCCGCAAGAAATTGTGGGATGATACTTAAGTAGTGAAGACACCCTCCCATAATAGACTAATCTTTTGAGGTGAGTTCTACCTTCACAGTTTGAGTTCCTAACATTGATACTTTCATTAAGAAGACTGATAACATCATCATAAAACAGCTTGACGATGAAGCTAGTCATGTTTTTGAAATGTCTGTTTAAATGTCTTGTTCCGTTAGTGAGGAAGGTGAATGAGTCTTGGGTTGTGAAAATGACAAGTAAAATCTTGGGACAATCACCACTGTAAAATATCAAAAGAAACAAACAAAAGTATACTAAAATGTCGGGAAATTGCCATGTCCACAAATGAGGAGAAATCGCAAGCTCCATATCAAACAAGAATAGGTCAAGTGTTTGTTTGATTCTTAATCACCTTGAGTCTCAATTAATACTATCTCAATTGTATCATATCCATACACCTTGATCTAATTTTATGAGTTTATCATTTACTTCAAACCTCAACAAATATCATATAAAATATTTCTCTCATCATACATCAAACCCTTTGCCAACACAAATATTTATAACCATAAGATTTATTTGATAAAAACATACTACTCATATTAAACAAGAAAATCATGACTTGTACATCAAGAAAACCAAAGTAAGAAAACCACAATTTACCAAACTAGATCTCATGTTAAAAACCAACATAAAATGCACAACAAATTGCTAAATAGGGGAAGATCAGCATTGCGACATTGCTGGCATATATAGCTTTGAAGGAATTATTTAGTAAGTTTCTTTTTTTTTTTCTTTTTTTTGTTTGGGNAGGGGTGGGGTGTTGGGGGGTTACATTTCCAATAAATGTTGTTTAATTACAGTAACATTATATATGTACTTGTACTTTTTAAATGCAACTAAAAATATGGTTCTGAAGTTATCATGTCCAAGATATAGCTAACGAATACAAATTTTGCACAAGGATCTCCTAATTCCACTGATAACATCATTAATATTTTTTCATATATTACAAGAAACCAAGAGAAATTTAAAAGGAGGAAGAAAAGAGTTACAAACGAGTGTTGCTTTGCTATGGCAATCAAGAATAATTCCAATGCAGAGTTCTGCGGCTTTGTCCTCCATGGTCTTCATGTGAAACTTGCAGCCTGGAGAAAGTTCGACAAAGAATGTTGTCTACAAGTTCCCAGTACCATGATCGCCATCTCTTGGAGAACAGAAGGGGCCAAATAATAGTTCCAAGGCCAAAAGCATATCCTATTTCAGCACTTATGAAATTCCAATCAATTGATCTCTCAGTATCAGTGTCTGAATGAAGTATTTCAGATGCTGGTGGTCCATCATCTATGCACTTTTCTGTCAATGGTGGTCCACATAACTTGTAATTACCTTCAAATGAAGTGGCTTCAAATGACTGAAGTTGTGTACCTGTGGGGAATTCTTCCCTCTAGATAATTAAAGGAGAGGTTCAAGAATGCAAGGAAAGACAAACTTGCAAGCTGGGTGGGAATTTCTCCACACAGAGAGTTCTTTGACAAGTCCAAGGATTCCGGCTGTCTCAAATTGCCAAAAGATGTTGGTATTTGACCTGAGAAAGCATTATTTGACAGGTTGAGAACATGCAATGCTTTAAAATTCATCAGCTCTTCTGGTATTGGCCCTTCAAAATTGTTGGATGAGAAGTCTATGGAAGTGAAAACAGTAAAAAATTTAACCAAATTTATTGTGATGCCTTTGCTGGTCATTGTCACTGAATACTGATAATACCCTTGATCAAGTTTAAGGAACTCATATTGGAGATATTTGGGCTCTGACCCAGCTTCAACTTGATCAACCATCATAGCCTTCCAAGATCTTAGGAGTGCTTCTGGAAGGTTACCACTGAAATTATTGAATGCTAGATCAACAATACGAAGCTTCTGCCAAGTCTTATTGGTCTTGGGACATTCAATGGGACCTTGGAATTTATTTTTCCGCAATACCAGTGCGTGAAGTGTAGCTATCTCCTTCAAGAAGCATGGAAAGCTGTCAACAATCTTATTATTTCCAAGGTCAGTCACCTCCAATGTTGTATAATTGGCAAGAGATTTTGGAATCTTCCTACCCAAGAGATTTCCATGCAGTGCTAGAGTCTTCAGAGCACATGAAGCTGGAAACATATCTGGTATATTTTTGCATTGAGCTTGTTATTTTTCAGATTCAAAATCCCAAGGGTCACTTTTTCCATCAAACACTGAGAAATTGTCCCACTAAATTTATTAAAGGAAAGATGAAGCACTCGAAGATTTGAAGCATTGCAAAAGGAATCAGGGATAATGCCATGGAAATTATTATTTGAAAGAGAGAGGAAAATTGCCAATGACAATTGGTCACCAAATTCATGTGGAATAATGGAGGTGAAGTTATTGCTGGAGTAGTCCAGATATAAAAAGTTTCTAGGGAAGACAGGAAATTGTCCCTGGAGCTGATTGGAGTGAAGGTCAAGGACAAATGAATTACTATTCAAACTCTTCAAAGGACCTTCTAAACCCACCAAAAAATTGTTAGAAAGATTTAAGTGATTCAAAAAACTGAGTTTCCAAATCCACTTGGGTATCATTCCTTGAATCTGGTTGTTTGAGAGGTCTAGATATCTTAATGTGGGCTGATTTCTCAAGAGAACTGGGAATGTCATCAACTTGCAGGAAGCCAAGTTTAGACTGCTAATGTTGAGAAAAGAAAATAGGTTAGCATCGACAACATTAGCATCAATGGACAAGTTATTGTATGAAATGTCTAGTGTAGTTAAATTTCGAAGGCTCCTAATCATGTCAAGCTGTATTGTGCCATTGAATTTGTTTGAAGAAATTTGGAGGATACTAAGCCTTTCGAGATAAAAAATAGAACTTGGAAGAGGACCCTCTAAATTATTACTGCTTAAATCTAAGGTATCAATGCAAGAGAACATGCTTGAAAACTCGCCCAATTGACCATCAAAATGGTTGTAGGAAAGTAGAATCTTCTGCAGTGATGGGAGTGCAAAAAGGATTAAGGGGATTCTCCCATTGAGGGCATTATACCGTAAGTCAATCTTGACAAGACTTAGTAAAGCTTTGAAGTGACCAGAAAGAGTTGGACCTGTCAAACCATTATGGGAAAGGTCTATACAGGTGAGGTTCTTGGACATATTAAATGATGGAATTGGACCGGTGAAGTTGTTAGATGACAAGTTAACATGTACAAGTTCAGTGAGTTTTGACAATGAACTAGGAAGTGTTCCATTAAAATGGCACATAGAAAGATCTAGTATTGATAACTGCCTCATGTTATTTAAAGAAAGTGGTAATGCACCAGAGAAACTTGTGTTACTTGTCTTTAAGATTTTCAGAGATGAATTTAGTGGAATGTATGGAAAAGAACCATAGAGACCTTCATTATATGATATATCAATCTCGGCCAACGTTACAACTCGGAAGATCTTTTGAGGAAATCTTCCATTCAACCTGCAAGAACTAAGAGTCAAGGTGGTAAGATTAGAAAATTTGGCAAAAAAATCTGGCACTGGGGATGATAAATTGTTCATATCAAGATGCAGTTTCGAAAGAAGCTCGAGTCTCGCAAGGGAAGAATCAATGGGACCTGAAAGATTGCATCTTGCCATGCTCAGTTCTTGCAGGTTAGACAGTGACAACAAAGCATGGCACCATTCCTTTCCCTGTGCTGATATACTTACGCCATCCAGATACAATTGTCTGATACTGATCATGTTTTGAACAAGCATTCTTAGATTTGGGTTCTCAAGTTTCAGCTCGGAACCTGCTAAATAAGAAGCAGTGGACAAATCAAGAGTAACCAGCCTTTTCAGGAGAGAAATCTCCATTGGAATCTGACCCACAAACCCAGCATTTGACAAATTCAAATAAGTCAAATGCTTCAGCTTGTAAAACTGGGAAGGAATCACAGAATTGAAGTTATTATAAGCCAAATTCAAATTCTGCATATATTCGAGGCTGAAGAGATTACTTGAATGGCCCAAACCATCGGGAAATTGATTCTCCCCATAGGTCAAGACCAGTAACAAGTCCCTCCTCGTCGCAGTTTACGCCAATCCAATGACAGTAATCAACACTGGGATCCCATGACACCAATTTTTTAGAGCCTACAATGTTGAATGTGAGATTGTTCTTCAATTGTAGCAGCAATGATTGCTGATCATCATGACCAAACCCTGCAGACACCAAATATTTGAAGTCATAGGGATACATTTGGTAGAATAGTATTAGAAAAGACAATGAGAGAGCTGGGATTCACATTGCAGATGAATATAAGTGATAATGATAATGATACACGTACAACTAAACATTAAATGAATAGTGTGTGTGTGTGTATATATATATATATAAACTGTGTAGAACTTGTTTTGGAAAAATGTAGTTCAATGAAACGTATTTGAAAAGTGCATGCATATCACCTTAATTACACGTCATAAATTGGAAATTAGAAGGTGGAAAGAATATTGGTTGCCATGAGTAATTTACCCGCTATCTAGATATTGCAATCCTTTCCTAACAATTCTTGGAAGAATTGGTATGTTCCTACCATGACTACCAAAATGCAATTACTCTCACGAAAATGTGGTAGAGGAATTTGAATCTTACATAGCTCATTTGATAGTGTTTACTACTCGGGTGTCTCTATCTTAATTACATAGTTCAATCTTACATACATCAAGAACTGCTCTCCGTAGTTAGTACATTTTAGTAAATCTTCCATTACTTGAGTGATAACGACGTATAGGGATGGAATTCGAATACAACTATGATTTGGCTACCTTCAATTAAAGCTAGATTTAACTCGATCTAAAGCTCAAATCTAACAAAATTCAAGCCATATATTGCTTGAATTCGATCTAAAGTGGGGAAAAAGAAGACTTTTCTTTCGTTTATTTGTTAGAATATTTAATTCTAGCTTTTATTGTCATATACATTATAAAATTATTCTCTATGAAATTCATATATTATATTAGGTTAATCATAGAATAAATTACTTCAACATTGCATGGGATAATATATTTGTGACAAATTTTCTTGCAAAATATATAACTCAAAGTTTCTGAGTAACGGATGAATAATATATATATATATATATATATAGCGAGAGAGAGAGAGAGAGAGAGAGAGAGAGAGAGAGAGAGAGAGAGAGAGAGAATTTAAATATCTGAGAAAGGAAAAAAGGAGTTGCATTTCACTTTAAAAGGTTAACATATAAATTTTCATAAAGCTTAATAGGAAAATCACAAAATGAAAAGGAGTTATGATAAAAGAAAAAGAAAAACATGCACGCTTATGGAAAAATGAAAATGTTTTTAACTTCATGACTAAAATAATACAAAAGTGTTTTGGAAAAAATTCACATTTTATAGATATATATATATATATAGAGTAAAACCTCTNATATATCTATAAGCATAGATAGCTTCATTATTAAAGGTTAATATATGAAATCTATGTGAGTATTGATGAGGCTAAATATAAGAATATACTTTAGGAAAAAAGGACAACGATACTTGAAAAAGCTATCCATAGATCATAATCTTTGTATTTCTTTTACGTTTGTTTAGAGCGTTTTTGTTACTTCCAAAAAATAATGAGTATGGAACTCACTCTTAGGTTTTATTCATTTATTAATATAATGAAATAAATTCTCTTTTCTCATTGCTAATATATGAAAAAGAAACATGATATGGAGCAGGAATTTTAGAAGGGGTGACTTTCTTTTTATTTCCAAACTAATAGAGACTTTGAGTTCACCTTGTAGAAGATGCAATTATATATCTAGTACGAAAATGAAACATGAATAATGGATCACAAAGATGTGAAATTTAGGAGTCACTTCTTTAGTTTATTCGTTATAACATACAATGTTCAATTCTTCTGTAATATTCAAGTCCTAACAATAAAGGATTTTGAAAGACCATATATTTTTTTTGACGAAAATTCAACTTAGATTAAATTCTATGCATGAAGAGCAGTTCCAAGTTCTAAACAAATTAACAAGAGAAAAGAAAAATGAACTACATACTTTAGAAACAAATATATCAAGCAGGAGATTGTACATTTTAAAAATTATGCTATCTTGTAAAAAAAATTGAAATAAAAATATTGTGAAACAAGTTTTTACAACATATAAATAAATACCATGATTTAAAAACTGTCACCCCTTTATAAATTAAGTGGCTCATCAGAGAAAGGACTAAGCCAACTCTTTAAGTCCATGTTTTGGAATCAAATTAGGAGCAAAAAGTGAAAGTGATATAAAATTAGATATTCATCCACAAATAACTTTTATGGAGGTGATATTTTAAGAATGATGATTGAGTAATATAGATCATATGCTAATATTTTAATTTTTCCCATCACTTTTATTCCATTTTTGGAGAGAGCGATTTTGGTGGAATTAAAGCTAAATATTCTTCTCATTCGAATTTCTCCCATTTCCAGTCCAAAATAAAGTATTTTAACTCCCCTAATTTTCATTCCTCCCAAAATCATTTCTTCATTTTCACCACATTTCAAACAATGTGTAATTGTGGTCTCGCGTATAGCCAAAAATTCTCATCCAGTTGAGGGAGCAAGATTTTAGTCATAAGTTGAAGATCATGAATTATTAATTAATTCCTTGTGAGGGGAGGGGACCAAGATTTGAGTACAATCCCCCTGCCTCCCCTCAACCATATGTGGCTCTACCACTGCCAACTAGATAGGGTATGAGTTTCAAGTTAGCTTTTAGTTAGTTCTACGTTCAAAGTTTAAATCTCCAAGTCCCATATTTTAAAAATAAAGACTAAAAAACAAAGTCAAAAGTTGCTAGCATTATCTCTTTAATTACTAAAATTTTAAATTGTCTTGCTGAATTTCACCAAATTCTTATGTACATTTACCTCTTTACTTAATTTCATCAAACCATAAAAATTACTTGTTCCACTAGGGTTTTATTATTTATTTTTTTGGCCATAGGTTGTTCCATGCTAGGTAAATGCATCTGCTCTACTAAATATGCATGGTGACTTTTTTTTCTGATATATTAGTTAAGAGTAATGGTCTGTAAAAAAAAATTAATTCATTTTTATGTAATGATCTATATATATATATATATATATATATATAATGTCATTAAGATTTCAATTTGGCTATGTCCTCATAAATTAGCAATTTTCTCTCTGACTCTGACCATGAAAAGTCATAAAGTAATTGATGATACGAAAGAGAAACATGAGATATGAACCAGCTGGAATATTTAATGGAGTCAGTATTCTCTTTTATTTTTCTCTTCAACTACTAAATTAATTAATAGGAGACTCTCCTTGAAGAAGTTACCCAGCAGGAAGACAGAAAGCAATATATCATATAGCTAGTGGGGAAAATAAACTTCAATAATGAACCTAGAAAATGGGAAAGGAGACTTTTCTTTGGTTTATTCGTTATACGTACATATTAAGTTATATAGTCGTTCTCAAATGAATGTGAATTCAGACCTTATTGCTCAACTATTAATGATTAAATGAACAAACTATTGAATTTTCTCTTTTCTCTTTTCTGTGAAATATTTAAAAAGCATGACCATGAACCAGGAATATTAAAGGGGATAACTTTCTTTTTTCATCCCTGCGAAATAGAGACTGAGTTCACCTTGAAGTTAAGACGTAGGAAGACAGAAAGCAATTATCTAGAATGAAAAAGAAACTTGAATGAACAAGGAAAATGAGAAAATGAGACTTTTCTTCTGTTCATTCGTTATATTAATGTTCGATTCAATCTTTTGCTGTCATATTTAAGTCACGGTCCCATTCGTTATATTAACGAGACTTTTCTAGGTAGAACCTCTGAATATTTTTTCCTAAGTTCGAATAGACCTCTACTGGTTTATTGCCATGAAGTCCACATTCAGTGGCAACCTCCACCTCTCAACTGATTTAAATTAAATACTGATGGTTTTGCTAAGGCCAACCCGGGGTTGCTGGGTGCAGTGGCGAATCCAGAAATTTTAATTAGTAGGAGCAAGAAATGGACTATAAATATTTTATCAAAAAAATATATTATAAGTATGTACAAGTGATAAAACAATGATATGAAATACACAATATGTAATGTAGTTTAGTTTCAATGTGAAACCTATATCTACCGGTGAGAAATGAGAAGCAATTTATTAGACAAAAAAAAAGAGATTACAACCAAATTTCCAATTACACCCAATATCTATCACACAAAATACATAATTTTATGGCCAAAAAACACAAAATATCTCAACTTTTACAAATTACCATTGCTCAAGGGGTGGTGCCAAAAAAACACAACTGAGTTTTGAATTCTATCAAAAAAAATTAGTAGGGTACAATTGGCTAAAGGAGTGGTGCCGTGGTGGGAACTTGGCTCATGTGGGGGCAGCTTTCAAATTTTCATGGGGGCAAAAAAAATTATCACATATATTAATTAAAAAAAATTATCTTGCCCCCACACTTATGTACGTGGATATGCCTCTAACTGGGTGTGGGGGTATCATTAGAAATTATAGAGGGGAATGGGTTACTGGTTTCTCCAAAAAAGGTGGATTATGGCTTCCCAAACCTTGCTGAGCTTTGGGCAATAGTAGAGGGACTGAGTTTAGCAACCCAACTAGGAATTACTAAGCTTTCCATTGAAGTAGACTCAATGTTTGTTGTAGGCATTTTGAATAAAGTAGGAGGTTTTAACCATCATTTCTTCCCTCTGGTTGAACATGCAGGGCCTTATTGCAGGAGATTCCCCAGTTTGAATTGCACCATGTATTCAGGGAAGATAATGGAGGTGACGATACAATGGCAAAGGCTGCCCATGATTTAAATGTACCTTTTGAAACTTTTGATTTCCCCCTCTTTTTTTTAGTTCTATTATGTATTTTGATACCATAGGTAGAATACTATCTAGGCTGGTTAGCTCTAGATATGTGGAAACTTTATTACCATACAGTAATATGACTTAAGGATCTCTGGATCTGTAAACTTTATTAGTTATCTATCTATGAATTCCTGATTTTACCAAAAAAATAAATAAATGATTGACAAAAAAGACCATACTCTTTGACCACACAGTGCAACTCTGATTCTACCGTACCAAGATAAATACAAAATGACATGTTGCATTGCGATTTTTTACTGAAATAATACGTTTTTAAAAAATAATAACGAAAATGGGTTACTTTTGAAAGTATTTACCAAAGTGGGTCTGTTTTTTTTGTCTAATAAACGCGTACGCGTTTTTATCAAAAAACGCTGATATGAAACAGCGTTTTTAACAATAAACGCGAATTTAAAAATGCGTTTTATACAAAAAAATGCTGAAACAATTTAAGGAAAAACGCTGAAATGCAAAAGGAGCTGGACTGACAGCATTGGGAAGAGGAAAACGCAGGATTGGAATCTGCATTTTCCTATGGAAAACGCAGATTCCCATATGCGTTTTCTCTTCCCAATCTGTGCACTTCCCTTCCCCATGCGACCCCCCTCCCCCCCCCCGTCGGTCCTTTCTTCTTCCCTTCACCCCCCTCCCATTCTCTGCCATTCTCAAGCTTTCTCCTCTCCCATTCTCTCCCATTTTCCTCTCAAAATCATCTCATTTGTGTTCTATTCTTCAGATGGCAAGTGATAGAGTCATNCCTTGAAGAAGTTACCCAGCAGGAAGACAGAAAGCAATATATCATATAGCTAGTGGGGAAAATAAACTTCAATAATGAACCTAGAAAATGGGAAAGGAGACTTTTCTTTGGTTTATTCGTTATACGTACATATTAAGTTAATAGTCGTTCTCAAATGAATGTGAATTCAGACCTTATTGCTCAACTATTAATGATTAAATGAACAAACTATTGAATTTTCTCTTTTCTCTTTTCTGTGAAATATTTAAAAAGCATGACCATGAACCAGGAATATTAAAAGGGATAACTTTCTTTTTTCATCCCTGCGAAATAGAGACTGAGTTCACCTTGAAGTTAAGACGTAGGAAGACAGAAAGCAATTATCTAGAATGAAAAAGAAACTTGAATGAACAAGGAAAATGAGAAAATGAGACTTTTCTTCTGTTCATTCGTTATATTAATGTTCGATTCATTCTTTTGCTGTCATATTTAAGTCACAGTCCCATTCGTTATATTAACGAGACTTTTCTAGGTAGAACCTCTGAATATTTTTTCCTAAGTTCGAATAGACCTCTACTGGTTTATTGCCATGAAGTCCACATTCAGTGGCAACCTCCACCTCTCAACTGATTTAAATTAAATACTGATGGTTTTGCTAAGGCCAACCCGGGGTTGCTGGGTGCAGTGGCGAATCCAGAAATTTTAATTAGTAGGAGCAAGAAATGGACTATAAATATTTTATCAAAAAAATATATTATAAATATGTACAAGCGATAAAACAATGATATGAAATACACCATATGTAATGTAGTTTAGTTTCAATGTGAAACCAATATCTACCGGTGAGAAATGAGAAGCAATTTATTAGAATAAAAATAAGAGATTACAACCAAATTTCCAATTACACCCAATATCTCTCACACAAAATACATAATTTTATGGCCAAAAAACACAATATCTCAACTTTTACAAATTACCATTGCTCAAGGGGTGGTGCCAAAAAAACACAACTGACTTTTGAACTCTATCAAAAAAAATTAGTAGGGTACAATTGGCTAAAGGAGTGGTGCCGTGGTGGGAATTTGACTCGTGGGGGCAGCTTTCAAATTTTCATGGGGGCAAAAAAAATTATCACATATATTAATTAAAAAAAAAAAGTTATCTTGCCCCCACACTTATGTACGTGGATATGCCTCTGACTGGGTATGGGGGTATCATTAGAAATTATAGAGGGGAATGGGTTACTGGTTTTTCCAAAAAAGGTGGATTATGGCTTCCCAAACCTTGCTAAGCTTTGGACAATAGTAGAGGGACTGAGTTTAGCAACCCAACTAGGAATTACTAAGCTTTCCATTGAAGTAGACTCAATGTTTGTTGTAGGCATTTTGAATGAAGTAGGAGGTTTTAACCATCATTTCTTCCCTCTGGTTGAACATGCAGGGCCTTATTGCAGGAGATTCCCCAGTTTGAATTGCACCATGTATTCAGGGAAGATAATGGAGGTGACGATACAATGGCAAAGGCTGCCCATGATTTAAATGTACCTTTTGAAACTTTTGATTTCCCCCTCNCATGGCTTTCGGCGAGTGCATTGTGACCCTACAAGATGTGGAGGTCTTGTTAGGGCTTAGAGTTGACGGCATCGCTCTTGGCAGAGGAGCTACCATCCGTTATGGCACGACGAGGTAGTACGTTTATTAGGAGTACCGCCCGACGTGAATGCCATTTCAGGTTCTCGGATTCGGATCTCGTGGTTGAAGTAGACATTCAGGCACTGTCCACCAGACGCAGAACCACACTTACTGCAGTATTATGCGCGGGCATACATACTCATCTTGATTGGAGTGTGGCTGATTCCAGAGACCACTGGGAACTACGTGCACTTGATGTACCTGCTTATGCTGGAGGATTTTGACATTGCAGGGACACGCAGCTGGGGTTCAGTTGTACTTGCTAATCTCTACCGGGGTTTGTGCAACTTTACCCTTGAGCGGAGCATGGAGGTTGGAGGCTGTCTATTCCTCCTACAGGCTTGGGCGTTTGAGAGATTTCCTACGTTGTCTCTGTCGCCATCCCCCGATGCTATCCCTCAGCCTATTACTGTTCCAGTGGCGTACAGGTTAGTACATGTCATATTATTTATTATGTTTAAATACAAAATTATTTGCTTTGAGTGCCAATAATTAGTGTAATTTATGTTATAGGTGGAGACGTCCACTGAGTTATGTCCACATTAGACTGCGCCAGAGGAACCATGTGGAGTACCGTCGTGCTTTTGATCGTCTTCCAGATCATGAGGTCAGCAAGTTATAAATTGTAGTAATAACATTGTTATTAAATAAATTGACATATTGTATGCCCAATTGTGTAATGACTTATTTTGACTATATAAGTTGTCTAGCAGCCGTATCGAAGCATTCAGCTACCATCGTTTTGCAGTAGCGGCACTGAGATATGGATGGCTCGGGTTCCCTTTTGTTCATTTAATGTGATTCAGGGACATTACCCAGAGCGAGTCCTCCGCCATTTTGGTGGCCTGCAGGTCATTCCGGCTAATCCCCCAGATTATGACGATGAGTTAGAGAGCTATAGCATACGGGGGAAGCAGGATACAGATTGGCCAGTTGAGCATGGAGTATATTACATGTTGTGGCATCGACGGCGACAGAGCTTAGTTAGGGCGACTCCGGGCTTAGGAGTTGCAGCTGATTATATGTCGTGGTTTCTTCGGATTACCCGGAGGTGGATGAGTCATACCGCCGCACAGCGTGAGCAGGTTAGTTTAACAACACCATATGTTATTAAATGTAATATGTTATTGATTAATTATTAACTTTAAATTAATTGACATAATTCAAGATGACCTCAGCACATGACGTCAAACTCCGCCACAGCCTGTTCCACCACGTCGCAGTCCGCCACAGCACAATCCACCTCATATATCTCCACCGTATCAGCCTCCACCGCAGCAGCCGGGTTCAGGGTCATTCCAGGGCCCTCATGCACGACGACTGTCGCAAGAGGAGTGGGCTGTCTTCCAGGGTGAGATGCAGGTATTCATGGGACCTGTGCTTGCACGATGGGGCATTATTCCCCCCGACGCTCCCGTTCAGTAGGGACAAGAGGTGCCACCCCAGCGCCCTGTGTGTAATGTGGAGCCATCGACATCAGGATCGTCATTAGGGACCAGGTCGTCGGGTCATAGTTCGGGGTCGTCACGTAGATCAAGGAGACGTGCTGCTCCTTCCACTTCAGCACCACGTGAGCCACTACAGTCCCGTTTCGGGGGACCCCCATTCACTATGGATATGATGGGCCATGACACCATGAGGGGAGCATTATCTCCTCCGCCTAATGTATTTGGCACTACTGTCGGTGTCCTACCATCAGCTGATAGTGTTCAGCTAGATCTTGGTCTCACAGTTGGCCCAGTCACTGCATCTGTGGTGGATTGTTATATACCTGGCTCAGCATTTGAGACGCCATTCCCACCCCCTCGTTCTTATCCCACAGAGCAAGACGGTCTTAGGATTCAGTTCAGTGATTACGTTGATCCGGACATGGTGGACACCACGATTCCAGATCAGCAGGATGAGGACCGGGATCATCCCTTTTTTTAGTACGTTACGTTTGTATGTCGTATGGACATTTATATTTGCAGGCATTAATGTGTTTTTCATTTATGTTTAGTACATTTCAGACAGGGGACGTGTTTTTATGTAACATTTGATTGATGTCATCTATGATTGCATCATGTTAATGTTGTCATTCCTCTAGTGGTTAACGTATTTTTTCATCACCAGATTGATAATGCCAATTGCTTTTCTTGCCCCAATTGAATTTCTCTAATAAAAGCGCTTTTTGATAAAGTGTGTATATATTTTGTTTGAATTGAATTAAATACTACCAACATTTAACATTTAAAACACACATCCATCCAGAAATCCAAACAAGTACATCACACTACAAATAACATAGGAATTATTTTACAAATATAAATTACTTTAATTGTCATCAGTAGCATAATCAGGACAACTCATTACGGCCTGGATCTCTGTAGATGATAACTCACGATTCATAACAGCAGCCTGTTCCTTAGCCAATTTCAATAAATAGTAGCGGCATCGCCTAACCAACATGCGATTGTTCTCATTCCTGATTTCTAGAATTGCCACCTCATAGTCATGACGATTTGTTCGAGGCATTCTTAACGACCATCTATAGACAGGAGGAGCTCCAAGCGATTGTAATTGTTGTACCAAATCTTCAGCTTCATCAATTCGATATGCCCACTCCCGACGTAAGCCGGCGTAATATTCCCTTGGATCCGAGTGTATTTCGCTTTCATAATCATCTCTAAACCTTGGTAGCAACCAGACATTAGATGTGTGACATCTTCTTGGCATAATGATTCAACCTGTTTATTGACATAAATAAATAACTAATATAATACACTTAACATACTTTCATTAACAAGTAAGACAATTTGGAGTTAAAAATGACAATTACATAACTAAATTAGAGTTTTGCTCGATCATTCTTCATCGGACATCTCAATATCCGATAGACATTCAGGCTCACCGCACATGCGAACCCACATACGAGCACGTGCCACGTCCCCTTCAGTCATTGCCTCTCTTGCACTGCGTTGACAATCACTTCGATGTAATCTGATTCGAATACGATTATTCTCTTCTCTTATGCGATACAAAGCAGATTGCAACTCCGAAATATTCTGCCTAGGCATATGTATGGCTAAATATCGTGGAACACAAATGTTTTGAATCAAACACATTTCTCGCAAATTAGACGATTCACATTCTCTACGATGCCATTCCATCAACATAATACTATGTACTTGCGATGAGTCATGTAACATTGGGTCAAGTGGATAATAGAAATCATCGTCTAACATCCATGGACGCCCACAAGCTCTAAAAATGTCTCCCGGCGTGTATTGTAAAGCCATTTAGATATCCTGTAGATCGTAATTATGAAAATTATACTTACTTATGATAACAATAAAATGATTTTGATAATACTGTATTATTGTACAGGATTAAGGTGAATTCATACTAAATTAACATGTTAAAAATATATACAACGAAAGTGGTTCAATTTCTTTTACAAAAACAACACACATAATAGAAGACGGTGTCAAGGTTGATCTTCCCTTCTGTTCGGACATCGCCTCCTGTTGTGACCTTCCATACGACAAATGCTGCATCTAATGACGCCAGATGAAGATTCTCCCCAATCCATCTCGTTCCATATTCGCCTTGAAACAGGTCGACCTTTCGCTCTTAGCAAGCCACGATTTGGGGTTACCTTAATCCCGCCCAAAATTGGCCAACGCTCCTCTCCACCAATTGGGTGAAACTCCCCACTATACGCACGGATAAGGCTTTCAGTAGAGTACACTGGACTAACATACTTCCATGCATCAATTGCAATAGAGGCACAAGCTGATATGGCGTGCGTACACGGTATATGAAGGGCTTGAAACTGACCACACACACACTTTGAATCCTTTAGATTAAGAACAAATGATCTCCCGTTGATATGCCCCGTAGAATCAAATAACTCCTCAACTTCAAACGATCCATTGTCTCTATTAAATAGTATTGGCCGATGTGAGGATGCGTAACGGCTATTACAGGTCATTCTTTTTTGGGCATCCTTAGTCCATGTTTGCCCACTCGCCAGCCTTGCCCGAGCCATTTCTCGTCTCTCTAAGAAAATACGATTCATCCTGTAGTACGTCGCTTTGACAAGGGTAGTGATAGGCATGTTACGAGCACCTTTCAACGTGCCATTAACACATTCAGCCAAATTAGTTGTCATAAGGCCATATCGTCTACCTTGAATGTCCCCTTGTTGTGTCCACTTTGCCTTATCAATGCCATTGATATATTGCCAAGCCTCTTCTTTCTGACATTCTCCATGTATATCTGTCATTAGCTCCTCAAATTTGATTGACTCAAACTGGGCACCTGTCAATTAAAGGTCAAGGTAAAATTGTTATCATTCAGTGTGATACAAAGTTAAGACTGATAAAATTTGTACATAGAGGTGATTATTATTCTTACCAGCTCTGTAAATTTTGTGTTTCAAAGCCACATCCTTGAAGTTCGTGTTCCAGTTGCTCACAACATGGCGCAAACAGAAAAAATTGTGAGCCAATGGTGGACGCCAGCCAATATCTACATCTTCAATAGATGATAATATGCTCACATGTCGATCTGAAATTAGCGCTAAATCTTCCATGTTCTTAGCTACGTGCTGTCTCAGATGTTTCAAAAACCATGACCACGCTTCTTTGGTTTCACCTTCCACGACAGCATAAGCCAGAGGCAAGGGAGATCGAGATCCGTCTTGTGTAATTGCGATTAACAATGTCTGCTTGTACTTCCCATAAAAGAAAGTACCATCAATTTGGATAACTGGCTTGCACCAACGGAATGCATCAATACATGGTTTAAAAGCCCAAAAGACACTTCGAAATCTCCTCAATGTTGGATCATCTGCTGGCATTCCCATCCATCGATCATCCATACACCATTCCACGACAGTTTCAGGTGCATCTCTCTGCAATGCAGCCATCCATCTTGGTAACTTATTGTAACTCTCTTCCTAATCACCATATATACGAGCGATTGCTCTTTGCTTCGCAAGCCACGCTTTTCTATACGAGATTTGATAAGAAAATTTATTTCTTATGCGTTCTTGTATCAGCTTAATTGGCACGTCTGCCTTCTCCTCAATCATGCTAACAATAAAGGTTGTAACCACCTTAACATCCAGTTGTTTGTGGTCTTAAGTTAAGGTGGCATTTGTGCAACTATGTGGTCCATTGTACTTCCTGATCTCCCACATATTACTTTTACTTCTTAAACAGGCCCTAAGTCTCCAATTGCATCCAGAACCATAGTTATTACACTCCAAAATTAGCTTATCAGGTTTAGATTCTTTGACCCTAAAATTATGATGTGTGTAAATGGCGTATTGCTTCACAGTTGATTGAAGATTTTCCTTGCTGGAGAACTGTTGACTTATTTGGAGTTCCTCGCCTCTTTGCCACCTATTAACTCCGGAACCTTCTTCAAGAATATTAGTCTGTTGTAACGCCTCCAAGTTCACATATGAATAGTATGGAGGAAGGACCAACTGAATTGGTGTCACGTGTTGGACTTCCTCCCCCAGCGGTGTGACGTTCAAATCTAACACCTGCTCATATTCGTCGTCTTCGCTTAATTCTTCCTCATCTGGCACGTACTCAGCGTCCTCATCATCACTTGTGTCAAGTATAGGATCAATAGGAGAGTTACAACCCCTGATATTTGGCTGCTCAATTATACGTTCACTGCCTCCGCCTTCACATACCGGCATTGTCTGAACATTCGAACCCAACCACGGATTGTTACAAGACGTCACAGGGCCGCTTTCAGGGACACGAGCTTGGCTAGAACTAGCCAAATTATGCTGAAATCCATATGAACCAAGTTCTGGTTGATAATATGGTTCCGCTTCTATCCCTTCTTGGCTATATGGAGGATACGAAGTAGGAATTGAACAAATACCACTAGCATCAATACATTGTTCATCACCATCTTGTTCATCATCACCACCACTGACTTAATTGTCAACTATTTTCACCTCAACATATAACTCAATGACACCTAGAGATTTAAGTTTACTATGGTTTTCAAACATAGATTCTACATCCTCATCAGAGCTTAGCTCAATAA
>QAOA01000512.1:6685-53019 GCA_003255065.1 Cercis canadensis
AAAAAAAAAAAAAAAAAAAAAAAAAAAAAAAAAGGGCACTTAACAGACCGTTTTAGTTTTCATCCCAAATCCATGGCCTCCTCTCCTCCCTCACGCACACACTCTCTTTCTCTCTGCACCCATGCCCCTCCTTCTCCCTGCAACTCTTCCACTCTTGGACCACACCATCTATCAACAAGGTGGCTGGGCATGGCTGAGAACCGTAGTCCTATAAGTTCCGAACCGGATAAGTCTATGGAAACACGTTGCAAATCATCAATAACCATTTTGCAATCTGGTTTAATGACAATATCGATCAAAGAAGTGCTGCTCCAACTATTCTGAGGGAATTCCAAATAGGCCAGACAGTACAAAAGCACATGTTGCTATAAAGTCATAACAATAGAGCAGCAGAGAAATTACAAGCTAAAGAATGACAGATAAAAATGGCAAAAAGAATATCTCAAGAACAAAGAATACTCATGTTGGGTCTTAAGGAAACACACCATGAGACCAGCAAACGAAAAGAATAATTAAAGGAAAATAAAAACAGTGCATTAAGATGTACATGATGGGAAATGGGGGTAAAGAAGAAAAAGGACAGTAAGAATATTTTCCCTATATAAACAGCATATCCGGAGATTTGTCAACCAAAAAGCATATCCAGGGATTCAGCATTACAACTCACATTTCACAGATGATCCAGCAAGACATGTCAGCCTTGATTTTGTCTTAGCCTGAGCAAGACATGTCACATTCCCACTAGTAGCCTTGCGAACATCCCAGATGCGTATAACCCCATCAGATGATGCAGATGCCACTAGATATGGATCATCCCCACCAGTTGCACCATCACTTTTTGAGAGCACAACAATACCTTTTATGCGGGCAGGATGTGCTTCTTCCATGCAATATGCAACCTTCCCGCTGTTTGTGTCCCATGCTGTGATATTGCAGTCCTCACCACCTGTATATAGAAGTCCATTCTGCTAACATAGAATCAAATTATTTTTACTAGTCAGAAACAAAGAATAAACTTAGGTCTCAATTTAAGGAAAAAGAAAAAAAACAAAAGAATAGGAAAGCAGCCGAGGCATAAATTCAATTAGGGTGTTCATTGACAGTTAGCCCTTAATACACAAATTATGCTCCTCTATTTAATTCCTGTATCCACTAACAATCCTGCCCCAATCCCCAAAAATTAATAAAGTGCTACACAAGCATCATATGAAGCATAAGAAATCAAGGATAACCAATAATAAATATGTGGATAAAAGAATGTATGATAGCACAAGGAAAGACTTGTTTAATGCTTCATGTTTTGACACTAATTTCTGTCCAAATGTTTCAGGTTGAGCTAGTTTTACATTTCAAAAATACATGTTAGTGACCAACCTAGAGAAGGCTTGTAACTGTTCCCAGATCCTATTGACAGACCAGACAGCATCTCCAACTTCTAGATTTTTACTGCTAAATTTGCTGTACATGTATACCCTTTCTAGATAGAAAACCAAACTACCTCTTTCCTTCCTTAAAATTCGAAATCTAGAACTCAAACCCATCAACAAACGTTACCCATAAAATAACCTGCAGTCCATTCATGTTCACATCATTTAGAATTCCGGAGAAGTACATCAAATTCAAATCTTCTTTGTATTCAACACTGTCTATGCTATCCATGTCAATTATTAAACCCCAAAGTATAAACTTTGGCCGACGAATGTTGATGGGAGCATAAGGACTCTCATCTGAATTTAAAAAATTATGCACTAAGAGTGCATTTTTCCAACATAGAACAACTGCGCGTGTTGATTTAATTACTAAATACTTTCGAACCACTGAAACAACTTCATCCCCAAATTCTCCAAAATTCTTATACGATAAACTTCTTTTCTTCATCCATATCAATGAAAAATACAACTACATAGAACTAAATACTTAACCAGCTAGCCAGAGAAAGAAACAGGAATTGCAGCCATCCAAGACAAACCAGCCACAAGAATAGGAAAACTAACCTCACCAGGGGCGGCACAGAGAACCTCCTTCTGATTTTCCAATTCAAACAACAACCTTGCATCCTCGGCCTCATGCACAGAGACCTTCTCTCCCATTGCCATAAAGAACTTATCCCCACTCAAATCATACTTCACCAAACTGGCTTGGCTCCCCAACCTGCTGTAAGAGCTCCTTCTCCCCCTCACCAGATTCACCATGGCCAAGCACTCATCCCGCCCCACCGTCAACGCCAATTTCCCGGAGGGATGCAGGGCGAGATCGTTAACATCCTTCCTATGGACCAAAACGCTCTTGAGGTGAACGAATCTGTCAGCATCGTAGATGCAAATGGAGCCGTCAGCGGCGGCGGAGATGAGATTGCGCGGGAAGTTGAGGTGAGGAGGGGTGTAAAAGGAGAGGGAGGTGACGGAAGCGGAGTGGTCATGAAGGGAACCAAGTGAGGAGGAGGCACTGAGATTGTAGAGGTGGATGGTGTCGTCGGTGCCGCCGGAAGCGACGACGGGGCCGGAGACGGCGACGGTTTTGATCTGAGAGAGGTGGGACGGGTAGGAGAAGAGAGGGATTAGGGTTAGGGTTTCGCTGGGGTTGTCGATTAGGGTTTTGATTTTGAAGCCCCAAATGAATCGCTCGTATGAGCCTGCTACCAGACTCATTGTAAGAAGGAAGAGGAGGAGGAGGAGGTGGCTGCGGTGGATGCCCGGAAAGGGATGAGTATAAACCTCTCTTAAAACCCTTTTGATGAAGATTGTGATTTTATAGTTAGATCCTCATTTCTTTGCTTAATTTCTAAGTGCCCACAGGTTTATAATAATCCTGAACATAAAGACCCTCTAAAGTCTAAACTCTAAAGTAGAACTAGGGGCTGAGGATAAATTCGGAAATCAATGGAAACCTTTCTCTTTTTCATTTTTCCTGAGGAATTTTTCCTTTAAAGTAGAAAATTTGCATTACAATGTACATTGATGTGATAAATTATTATTATGTTCAAGAACTTAAAAAAAAAATCAGTGTTAAATAAAATGGACGAAAGTGCTTATCCCTTTGTCAAGTCTATTATAAAGTTGATATTTTTATTTGTCACATTAACATCACGTTGAATACAACTATTGTTATATAGTCAAGACGTTAGTTATGTCAGTACTAATTTAACATATTATAACTAGAGTTTGCAACATGAACTTAATTAAATCAAATTAAAAATTAAAGGACACTAGTTAACAAAAAATATTATATAAGAACTTGATTAAAAATTAAGTGAAAGAATTTGAAACATATTTTGATCTTAATTTTTCAGTTGGGGTCATAGAGTCATAGAATTCAAATATAGGACACAACTTTTTATTTGGAGGGGATTAAATTGCCTTTATATAGATAGTTTGTTTAAGATAAAAAATAAAAATAATTTATATAGAAACTTGTATCAATCTTATTTCTATATATATATATATATATATATAGTTTAAATTTAAATAATAATAATAATAATAATAATAAGATTTACTTGTATAAATCTTACAAAGGCAAGTGTAATAAAGTAAAAGTTTTAATTTATTTTTTTTATGTAAAAAAATTTTATTTGAGTAAAATATCATTTTGGTCAATGAAAAATTATCATGCTACTATTGCAATCCCTAATTTATTTCTAGTGTTACTTTAGTCCTCAAGATATTTATCCGTAAGCTAATTTAGTCATTCGTCTAGCTCACTTAACTCAGGTAGGATGGAAAAGTCCAGATAGACTATTAAGTGGTTACGTGGCCGTTAGTGTCTACGTGATAGGTGACTTGGCACTTGATGTGGTCAAAACTGTGTCGTTTTATTGCTGTGGGGAAGAAAATAGAAAGAAAAAAAAAAAAAAAATAAAAAAGAAAAAAAAAAAAAAAAAGGGCACTTAATAGACCAAATACGATGCCGTTTTAGTTTTCATCCCAAATCCATGGCCTCCTCTCCTCCCTCACGCACACACTCTCTTTCTCTCTGCACCCATGCCCCTCCTTCTCCCTGCAACTCTTCCACTCTTGGACCACACCATCTATCAACAAGGTGGCTGGGCATGGCTGAGAACCATAGTCCTATAAGTTCCGAACCGGATAAGTCTATGGAAACACGTTGCAAATCATCAATAACCATTTTGCAATCTGGTTTAATGACAATATCGATCAAAGAAGTGCTGCTCCAATTATGCCTTCGTTATTGGTATATATTTTGCAACATTTGTTCTCAGTCTTAAAATTTGAAATATTATATATATATCCGCAAATATTGTAAACCAGTTAGAGAGTTTACTTCATTGTTGTACAAGTGAACAAGAAAAAAGCAATGTATGTGAAATTGATTAATATTACAAATACAACTAATTCTATAGAATATGAAAATAGCATGAGAGTGAACATTCACGCTGGATTATTATTTTTTTCCACAAATAAAGAAAATTTGATAAAGAATTAGGTATTACAATTTCTTTTTTTTGGTAAATGACTAAATGTTTCAACTTCTCAAAGGGTAAAAAGAATTTGTATTTTCTTAAACAATAATATAAAAAGTTGAAGGTTATCATTCACAAATTTTTTTTTTAAAGATTAATCATAGCATTGAAACACATGCCATTACATAATCAACTCTCATAGAGTACACCCAAAAATAGAAAAATTAGGAAAGAGCATGAATGCAATAATAAACTTCTAGTAAGCATTCATATTTTATATTTGTAGTTTTCTTAGATTCTACTTAGATTCTAATTAAGCTAAAAATAGGTATTAAAAAAGAGAAAAATAAAATAAAATTTTGCAAGTACATCTACTTATGTTACAAAATACTATATAAAATAATAAAACAGGAGTTTCAATACTTTCAGAATCCAATTCCATGTGAGACTAAGAAAATTTTCAAGCCATTACCGAGTGCAAAAAGAAAACGAAAATGAAAGAAAACTGCTTTAGACAGCTAGAAAAATCTTGATTGCACCTATACATTTATAAGGCACTTTGTGTATAGCATAAGCAATGTGAAATTTGAAGCATGCTAACTCTTCATATATAGCATCAGGGTACCTGATGCTTTAGAAAGTCCACAGATTTAGAAGTCAAATGCAGTGTCATATTTAGATAGATCATCCCTAACTTTTGCCAATGTGGCCCTTACATTATTTAGTTCATCTTGTAAGGTATTCTCTCGTGATTCCAACTCTTCCAATTGCTTCAGCTTCTCATTGTCAACTTGCACCTCCATCACTCTTTGATGGATGGATGTCAGCCATCCTTTGTCGAAGCCAAAAGATTGTAATTCGGCATAAAGTTTTTCAAATTCCTCCCTCCTTGAGTCATCCATTGCCTTAGGTGTCTCTGACTTTAGAAACAGCAACATGTCAGCTAAAGACTTATAGCCCCATTTAATGTACTTGGGGCGGAACCTCCATTGCCATTCCCATAAGTGTGGATATTTGGAAAATGCCTCCTCCAGCAAGGAAGCATGTCTAGAATCAACCTTGAAAAGACCACGAAATTTGACCAATTCTTCTGCTAGTGGCTCTTGCCTTGCTGAAGATGAAGTTGATCCTCCTATAGTTTAAAGAATAGAAGTAAATAAAGATAAGATAGGGCATTAGGTAAGAATATTGAAAATCTTCCATTGCTATTATGATAGGTAGGTTTAAACTACGACAAGGTGATTATGATAATTTTGTCAAAACTTATATTCAAGTGAAGTTGGTGAGAGGGAGCAGAAATTAGTGAAAGTTTGGAAGTTGTAGCAATGAGTTGCAATTTCTTTGGTGCTGAAGTTTAAAGACTATCATTGGTTAGTTTTATGGAATTAGTTAAAACTTGCAAAGGCATATCAACACTGTTGTTACCTTTGTTTCCTTCAGTAGTATGTTGTTGTTTTATCAAAGCTGAGTCACTCTCCGGCAGCAATCGGTTTAAGTTGGTAGCTTTAACTGGGATGCCAGCAGGAATGGTATCATGAACATTTTGAGCTACTGGCATTGAAGGAGGCAACTCTGGTGGAGCTTCACCTAGTGACAGTCAACAAAATGGATTTAAAGAAATAGAAAATAGCTGGTACAGTTGAAGTCATCCAACAAAATGGATATAAAGAAATAGAAAATAGCTGGTACAGTTTAAGTCATCCAACTAAACAGAAAAAAAACTCGGACTCATCGTATCAAATAATTAAATACATCTTCCCACTGATTCAACAAGTTGAAAATTAGTGAAAGGATCAATAAGTTCTACCTGAAGAACCGACCACAGAGTTCAAGTTATCAAGGTGATGCTTGATCATTCCGTCATTCCTTGGGCCTTGGTAAGAAACTTCGCACTGTTTTGGAAAGTCCATAATTGTCTCTGTTGCCTTGTTGAGGTCAAGGCCACTTGGCATGTCTCCTGGATAAACTACAAGAAGAGCACATAATTTAACATGATTGCTACTGCTTCTTTCATCCTTTCCATGCAATTTAACATTTTCATTTGTTGAAGTTTAAGGATTACCACATAAAAAGGTTGTCAGTTAAAAACATTACAATTTGCATGGCTTGGAGAGAAAGAAATGAAGATTATCAATAAAAAAAAACTGTTAGCTCTAAAACCAAAGTTTTGTCAATATTTATATCTATTTACCACTATTAAAGTTGGTACAAAAAAAGTACCTGCTGCATTAGCTAAGAAAGAGGAAGATTGAGAAATTGGTGTAGTTACACCAATTCTGTCCAAAAATTCATTGGTAAGTTGATCTTGCTCAAGTCCTTCTTGTCAGTCTAGTTTACCTGTTGGTTCTTTGACAACCAAATCCTATAGAAAATAATTTTTAAGCATAGAAATACATTAATTTTTTGCCATATGTACATAATCATATACCAACGAGATTATAATAAACTTACAAGTGATGAAGTTGCCTCTGTTGATTTATCTGGTGTAGGACCTTTCTGATGTCTTTCCTTTGCAGTCTCTTTCATACTCATAAGTTTCTGCCAAGCCATCCTGCTGAGGAGTTCTTGCAACAGTTTTGTGCCTTTGAATTTTTTTCTTCCTAGAAAACTCATTAAACTACTCTAAAAGAAACTCCATATCATTGTCAGTCCTTAAAATTTTAAGTTTAATTCCTATTTGATTCTCTATTAGTGTGTGTCATTTCTTGAATTTTTCTAAAGTTGTACAGCTCCCTTTTACATGGTTCTTATCTCATTAGAACCATAAGATGTGTAGCTTCATTGTGTGAAATTTTTAGATTTTTTAAATGTTTAGTTTACTACCAGTTCAAGCTTGAACATAGCTGTTTAATGTTACACTGACACTGATGCCCTATCCCTGGCAGTGTTCGGTGTTTCATTTGTTTCTGAAGTTGTACAGCTCCATTTTATGTGGTTTTTATCTCATTAGAACCGTAAGATGTGTAGCTTCAATGTGTGAAATTTTTAGATTTTTTGAATTTGTAGTTTACTGCCAGTTCGAGTTTGAACATAGCTGTTTAATGTTACACTAACACTGATGCCTATCCCTGGCAGTGTTCGGTGTTTCATTTGTTTCTGAAGTTGTACAGCTCCATTTTTCGTGGTTCTCATCTCATTAGAACCATAAGATGTGTAGCTTCAATTTGTGAAATTTTTAGATTTTTTGCATGTGTACTTTACTGCCAGTTCGAGTTTGAACATAGCTGCATAATGTTACATTGACACTGATGCCCTATCCCTGGCAGTGTTCGGTGTTTCATTTTTTTTTTCTGAAGTTGTACAGCTCCATTTTACTTGGTTCTTATCTCATTAGAACAGTAAGATGTGTAGCTTCAATGAGTGAAATTTTTAGATTTTTTTCATTTCTAGTTTACTACCAGTTCGAGTTTGAATTTAGCTGCTCAAGGTTGCACTGACACTGATGCCTTATCTCTGGCAATGTTCAGTCTTTCATTTTTTTCTGAAGTTGTACAAATCCAAATTAAGTAATGTTGATTTTATTAAAACCATAGGACATGTGTATATAATTTTTAGAATTTTTGCATGTCTATTTCACTCTAAGTTTTGGCTCTAGTTCACTCTCAGTTTTGTCTCTTAAGAACCATAAGTCTTTCAGTCTTGCCTACTTTATGTTTTGTATATATGAGCATCCTCGAACATAATTCATGGTAATTATTAGTACAAGCAAATTGGAAGGCCCAACCGGAATATATCCAAATGCAAGCGTGGAGCAAGAACGTTGTTTTATTTATCTTTTATTTATTTATTTTTGGATGTAATTTAAAATTTCTCAATACTTAGATTTTGAGACAAGTTTTGTAATATTTAAAGTCATGCATTTGCATTACATGCAAAAATATACCTGTGTCGCGTAGTATCCGCATGCCCCTTCACTTATCATGGGAGGATAAGGTGAGTCAGTCCTATATGGGATGCCTTTCTCTATCCGATCTAGGTGAAGGTAGCGCCAACCTAGATGGTCGCTTCATGCGATGAAGGGGCGGAAGGATTTAGGTCTCAGTAGATAATTCACGCATTGCACGTTTAAATTTTAGGTTGTTATTTTTGTCAGATATTCTTGCAATCAATTTATTATTCTGGGGTAAATAAAATATACATTTTTGGCCATATTCTATTCGCACAACTAATTTGGGGTAATCGTCTTTAGACGGATGCTGTGGGGTGCCTAACACCTTCCCCACGCATAAACAGACTCCCGAACCCTCTCTGGTTCGTAGACCGATGTTTTTTTATTATTATTTAATAAATAAAAAAAAAAGAGTTTTCCAATTGGTGGCGACTCCAGAGTTTTCATTTCGAAAACTTAAATCTCTTTTTATTTCGCCATTCGCGTCGTAGCAACCTTCGGGTACGTTGTGATAGGATAAGAGATATAATATGGCTAAATTCACTTATCACACTAATTCAGTGTAGAGCAAATCTTAAGAGCAACCATTGGTTCTTTCTTTGACTTCTAACTCCCCAAAACTTATTTTCATCATTACTTTGATATCCACCAACAATTTTTTTCTTCTATTTTGAGTTACTACGTCCCAAAATTCGTGCTTTTAAGAAATTTCTTTTCTTTTCATTGCACATTTCATTTCTTTACAAGAGGAATGTAGCTCTTTGATTTTGGTGGCAACATTGCATTGACATTTTTCTTTTCCTTTTCTCCATTCATCCTTCCCTCTATTTCTAGCTCTAGATGCTCTTTAACTGAATAAGCTCTAAATGAGAGGTACAAAAAAGAAAAAAAAAAAAAATCCATCCAAAGACTAAGGTTAATGTAGGTGACAGAGAAAAGGCTAATTTAAGCTCAAAGGGGTATGCTAGAGATCTAATGATCATTCAAAAGGTTGGCTAAAAAGGCCCAAACTAAACAAACATGACCTAAATCATATCCCTAACATTGTTGTTGATACCCAAATTTGCACTTATGGGTTTATTGGTTTTTTTATTCAAATGTCCCAGATATTACAAAANACATGGCTCCAGATAGGATGCAATTGCAAAATATGGAAAAGAAAGCCGCTGAGACATTCAAAGAATATGCTCAAAAATGGCGAGAAATTGCTGCTCAAGTGGATCCCCCATTGTCTGATAAGGAGATGGTGGCTATGTTCATTAATACTCTTCAATCTCCTTTCTTCGATCGAATGATAGGAAGTGCTTCTAACAACTTCTCTGATGTTGTTACTATTGGTGAAAGGATCGAAAATGGAGTTAAAAGTGGAAAAATAATTGAAAATCCTAATTCAATAGGAGCTACCAATCTGAAGAAACCTCTACCGTTTAAAAAGAAAGAAGGTGAAGTTCATGCTGCAACGTATGAGGAAGGACAAGGAAAAGGACCTATGTATGGGAGACCTAATCATTCACCCACATTTGCTCACCACTTTCAACCACAATTTGTGCCCTACCCACATATAGCAAATGCATCTCAAGCTCCGCACCCTCAGCCTTACCCAACTCCATCACCCTATCGTGCACCTTCTCCTTATCAGCACCAAACACCTCAAGTGATGCCACAGCAGATGAATCAACCTTTACCTCAAAACTCAAATGCCTATCAAAAGAGGACTCAAAATGGTCAAGAGAGAAAGCCAATCCAATATGACTCAATCCCCATGACATACGCTGAATTGCTACCTCATCTTATCCAAAACAACTTAGCAGCTCAATGCCCATGGACGCCACAAGGACCCCCATTCCCAAGAGGGTATGATCCAAATGCGCGATGTGATTATCATGGAGGAGCTATTGGTCATTCTACGGAAAGATGTATAGCCCTAAAAAATAAAGTTCAATCTCTGATAAATGCTAAATGGTTAAACTTTAAGGAAGGGGCTCCCAACATACATCAAAATCCTTTGCCTAATCATGGGAATCCCGGAGTGAATGTTGTTGAAGACAGTACAAAACAATACAACAAAAAGAGGGTGAATGAGATTACAACATCAATGAATACAATCTTTGAGGCTTTGTCAAAAGCTGGCGTGCTGCAAACCCAATCAGATCAGCAGTGCGAAAATCATGGAAGGAATATATATAAATTCCATGGAAAGGCAATTGGGCATTCTATTAAAAATTGTATTGATTTTAAAGATACCCTTCAAGGCTTAATGGACAAGCAGTTAATCCAAGTAAGTTGCAAACCCGAGGATAATTGGATGGATGTGGTTGAGAAATCGATGTTTTCGCCAAGCCAAGAAGATCATGTATTCATAGGCACTCAAGCCTCTATAGATACCTTACCAATTGATGAGCTATCCATCACTACTCCAAAGCCACTAGTGCTTCATTACACTAAGAAGATTGGCCTAAAAGCTCCTCCTGAACACTCTTACAAGCGAAAACCTATTACAATCCTAATGTCAAATCCTTTTCCTTAAAAGGATACAAAAGTTGTGCCATGGAAATATGACTCTCAAATTCTTGAAGGCAACTCCCATGTGGACCAGTTTAAGGCCTCATCTAGCTCTTAACTATCCTTAACTATCACAAACATATCTAGAGTTAGTGGGATGACCCGAAGCGGTCGTTGTTACACCCCTGAAGAGTTAGAGGAATGAAGATTGAGGGAAATAGAAGAGCAACATAGAGGGAAGAAGAAAGTAGAAGAGAATTTCACAAAAGGAGATAAGAAGGATGAAAGAAGAATTGAGGAACCCATAGGGGTCAAATGCGATGAGCGCAAGAAAAGTATATATGAGGCAGAGGCCTGTGAGTTTCTGAAAATCATTAAGCAAAGTGAATTCAAAGTGATTGAGCAATTGAATCGAACTCCTGCTCGAATATCATTGCTCTCCTTATTTTTAAATTTCGAACCTCATCGACAAGTATTAATGAAGATATTAAATCAAGCTCATGTTTCTCATAATATCACCGTTGACAAGCTGGGGGGATATCACCTACATTAATGATGAGATACTTGTTGAAGGAATGAGGCATAACAAGGCACTCCACATTTCTGTGAAATGCAAAGGCCATATAATAGCAAGAGTACTTGTCGATAATGGTTCCTCTGAATGTAATGCCAAGATCAACGTTGTCCAAATTATCTATTGACAAGTCATATATGAAGTCTAGCACCATGATCGTAAGGGCATTCGATGGGACAAGGAGAGAGGTCATTAGAGAATTTGAGATCTCAATTTAGATCAGCCCCAATGAGTTTAGCATAACATTCCAAATAATGGATATTGCTCCGAATTACAGTTTTTTGCTGGGAAGATCTTGGATCCATTTTGCGGGTGCCGTGCCTTCTACCCTGCACCAAAGACCTTGGATCCATTTTGCGGGTGCTGTGCCTTCTACCCTGCACCAAAAAGTGAAATTTATAGTGAAAATCAAGTTAGTGATTATTTTTGGTGAAGAGGATTTACTTGTATCCAAGCCTTCGTCAACTCCTTACATTGAAGCTGTTGAAGAGGCCCTTGAAACATCGTTCCAAACCTTTGAAGTTGCTAATGCCACTTACATTTGTGAAAGGTCACAGATGCCAAAATCTCAACTATCCAATACTTCTATAATGATGGCTAAGGTCATGCTGAAACAAGGATATATACCTAGAGAAGGATTGGGGAAGAACAGTCGAGGTATTAAAGCGCCTCTGCAGTTTCGCGAAAAACATGAAAAATTTGGGTTAGGATATCAACCTACCAGAGCTGATAGGAAGAGAGGCATGGAAGAAAAGAAAGAGAAAAAACTTGCTCAGCTAGAAAATAGAGAGCCAAGAATTGAAAGAATGCATACATGTGACTTATACCAAAGCTTTCGAAGTGGAGGAATATCATTTTTAGATCAAGTTTCAGCAATTGATTGTTCTGTTAATGAAGAAGTTAACTTTGTATTTCCTAGTGGACCTGATGCTCAACTCAACAATTGGGAGATTGCTGAGTTTCCTGAAGTCTTAGAATTTCACTCAGAGTAATTCTACGATACTAGTCCTATTGCTCTGCCCAAGGCCTTAGGATAAGATTTGTAAAATGGGCTTCATATTTCTGTTTCAGTATTTTTTCTTCATATAATAAATGCATGTTTCAGTTAACAAAACATCATCATTTGTTCTCATCATTTTCTTAATCTCCTAATTTCATTGTTCCATAAATTAGCCTTTTATTCTTGTTTATTCATTACTATCAATTTATTTTGAATCCTTGCAGATCTAAAAGTGATAAACTTGAAGATGATATTGTTACCATCTCACCTTATGATTTTGAACACCCCATTAATTGTGCTGAGAATGATAAAGAAGAAGAATATGAGCCTTCCTCTGAACTTCTAAGATTAGTGGAACAAGAGGATGAAGAAATTGAACCTCATGAAGAGTCAATAGAAGTGATTAATCTTAGGACTGAAGATGAAAAAAGAGAAGTCAAGATTGGCACCTCAATAAGGGAGATTGAACGCAAAAAGATGATTAAACTACTTCATGATTACACCAATGTGTTTGCATGGTCTTATCAAGACATGCCTGGGCTTGATACGGATATTGTCGTCCATAAGCTACCATTAAAACCAGAATGTTTGCCTGTCAAACAAAAACTAAGGCGAATGAAACCCGAAATGTCTTTAAAGATTAGAGAAGAAGCTAAAAAGCAATTTGATGCTGGTTTCCTCGCAATAGCAAAATATCCTGAATGGATCGCTAATATCGTTCCAGTTCCGAAAAAAAATGGAAAAGTTCGTATGTGTGTCGATTATCGAGATTTGAATAGAGCTAGCCCTAAGGATGACTTTCCACTACCACATATTGATGTACTTGTGGATAGCACGGCTAGACATTCTATTTTCTCTTTTATGGATGGTTTCTCAGGCTATAATCAAATAAAGATGGCTCCAGAAGACATGGAAAAGACAACTTTCACCACTCTATGGGGTACTTTCTGTTATAAAGTAATGCCATTCGGTTTGAAAAATGCTGGGGTAACATATCAAAGGGCTATGGTAACCTTATTTCATGACATGATGCACAAAGAAATAGAAGTGTATGTCGATGACATGATTGCAAAATCTGAGACAGAAGAAGACCATATTGTTAACTTACAAAAGCTCTTTGATCGATTGAGAAAGTATCGACTTCGTTTGAATCCAGCAAAATGCACATTTGGTGTAAGATCTGAAAAGCTCTTGGGGTTTGTGATTAGTCTAAAAGGGATAAAAGTAGATCCTGATAAAGTTCAAGCAATCTTAGAAATGTCAGCTCCTCGTACGGAGAAAGAGGTTCGAGGATTCTTGGGAAGATTAAATTACATTGCAAGATTTATATCTCAATTAACTGCCACATGTGAACCCCTGTTCAAATTGCTGCGCAAAAATCAAACTTCCAAATGGAATGAAGATTGTCAAAGGGCATTTGAGAAAATCAAACAATACTTGCAAGAACCACCAATTCTAGTCCCACCAATACCAGGAAGGCCTCTCATTATGTATCTAACAGTGCTGGAAAGATCAATGGGTTGTGTACTGGGACAACATGATGAATTTGGGAGAAAAGAACATGTCATTTACTACTTGAGCAAAAAGTTCACAAATTATGAGGCTAAATACTCATTGTTAGAACGCACATGTTGTGCTCTGGCTTGGGCGGCTCATCGTTTGCGACAATATATGTTGTATTATACAACTTGGCTAGTGTCTAAAATGAATTCAATCAAATACATTTTTGAGAAACCAGCTCTCACAGGAAGAATCACACGATGGCAAGTTCTTTTATCTGAATACGACATCATTTATGTCACCCAAAAAGCGATAAAAGGAAGTGCACTAGCCGACTTCTTAGCTAATCAACCAGTAGAAACATACGGGTCGATGCAATGCAATTTTCCGGATGAGGATATAATGGCATTATTCAAAGATAAAGAGACTTCAAGGGGCGAGAAGTGGACTTTGCTATTTGATGGAGCCTCCAATGCTTTAGGGCATGGAATCGGCGCTGTGCTAATCTCTCCTGAAGAGAAGCTTATCCCAATTACTGCTACGCTATGTTTTGACTGCACAAATAATATAGCCGAGTATGAAGCATGCAGATTTTCCGGATGAGGATATAATGGTATTATTCAAAGATAAAGAGATTTCAAAGGGCGAGAAGTGGACTTTGCTATTTGATGGAGCCTCCAATGCTTTAGGGCATGGAATCGGCGCTATACTAATATCTCCTGAAGAGAAGCTTATCCTAATTACCGCTAGGCTATGTTTTGACTGCACAAATAATATAGCCGAGTATGAAGCATGCACCATGGGAATACAAGCAGCGATAGAATCAAAAGCAAGAATTTTAGAAGTATATGGAGATTCAGCTTTGGTGATCAATCAACTGAAAGGGGAGTGGGAGACTCGAGATTCCAAATTGATCCCATATCGTGACTACATAAAAGAGTTGTCTAGACAATTTGAGGAGATCACCTTTTATCATATCCCTCGAGAAGATAATCAGTTGGCTGATGCGCTGACAACTTTATCCTCAATGTTCAAGATTGATAATGATAAAGAGATGCCACTTATAAAGATGACTAGGCAAGATTGCCCAGCATACTGCTTAACGATGGAAGAAGAGCCTAACGGGAAACCATGGTATCAAGATATTAAATCTTTCATTAAAAGCAGGGAATACCCACCTAGTGCTTCAGAAAATGACAAAAGAACCATAAAGAGGTTAGTAATGGGTTTTTTCCTAAATGAGGATGTGTTATACAAAAGAAATTATGATACAGTGCTTCTGAGATGTGTTGATATACCAGAGGCAAAAAGGATCATTGAAGATGTGCATGAGGGTATTTGTGGAACACATGCAAATGGGCATGCCATGGCAAGAAAGATATTAAGGACAGGGTATTATTGGTTGACAATGGAATCTGATTGCATTAATTATGTGAAAAAATGCCACAAATGTCAAATATATGCTAATAGGATCCATACACCACTTATACCTCTAAATGTCTTATCGGCACCATGGTCATTCTCAATGTGGGGCATGGATGTTATAGGCCCGATCGAACCAAAAGCCTCGAATGGGCTTCGCTTCATCCTGGTTGCAATTGATTACTTAAGAAAATGGGTTGAAGTTGCTTCTTATGCTCATGTAACAAAAGGAGTGGTGCTAAAATTCATCAAGAAGGAATTAATTTGTCGCTACGGTATACCTGAGAGAATCATTACGAATAATGCAATGAATTTGAACAACAAGTTGATGACGGAACTATGTGAAAGATTTAAGATAAAACATCATAACTCATCCCCATATCGCCCGAAAATGAACGGAGCGGTTGAGGCAGCCAACAAAAACATCAAGAAAATCATCGAAAAGATGACCGTATCATACAAGGATTGGCATGATATGCTTCCTTTTGCTCTTCATGGCTATCGCATGTCAGTCCACACTTCTACAGGGGCAACTCCTTTTTCACTAGTTTACGGGATGGAAGCTGTGCTTCCAATTGAGGTAGAAATACCCTCATTAAGGGTGATGATGGAGGCAAAATTAGAAGAAGCCGAATAGACACGAGCGCGATATGATCAATTAAACCTGATTGAAGAGAAAAGACTGGTTGCGCTATGTCATGGCCAACTCTATCAAAGAAAGATGATGAGGGCTCACGCCAAAAAAGTGCGACCACGTCAATTTCAAGAAGGAGATTTGGTATTGAAAAAGATCTTACCCATTCAAAAGGATCATCGTGGGAAATGGACTCCGAACTATGAAGGACCTTATGTGGTAAAACGAGCTTTTTCTGGAGGAGCACTGATCCTTGCTAAGATGGATGGAGATGTCCACATCCTTTTTCACTAGTTTACGGGATGGAAGCTGTGCTTCCAATTGAGGTAGAAATACCCTCATTAAGGTTGATGATAGAGGCAGAATTGGAAGAAGCCGAATGGACACGAGCGCGATATGATCAATTAAACCTTATTGAAGGGAAAAGACTGGTTGCGCTATGTCATGGCCAACTCTATCAAAGAAGGATGATGAGGGCTCACGCCAAGAAAGTACGACCGAGTCAATTTCAAGAAGGAGATTTGGTGTTGAAAAATATCTTACCGATTCAAAAGGATCATCGTGGGAAATGAACTCCGAACTATGAAGGACCTTATGTGGTAAAACGAGCTTTTTGTGGAGCAGCACTGATCCTTGCTAAGATGGATGGAGAAAAATTATTACGTCTTGTAAACTCAGATGTAGTCAAAAAATACTATGCATAAAGGGCATGCTTGTATTTTCTTTCATTCAATCAATGAAGTTGCTTTGTGCCATTTTGCTTTCCTTCAAAAAAAATGAATAATTAACCCGCTAAGTTGAAAACCTAAGAGGGCCACCTAGGCAAAATTTAGGGTTCCAAAAAGAGGGACAAGGCTCGTTTGGTTGAAAACCTGAAAAGGCAACCAAGGCAAAAATTAGAGCGAAAAAAATGAAATGAAGTGACTTAGTAGGTGAAAAGGTTGAAAGAAAGACATAAGAGAAGTCAAGGTCAAAGAGAGCAACACAGGCACTAAATATGGTGGAAGTTTTCACGGGAGTGAGAAATTTAAAGAAGTGGTCAATTATGCAAAATGGGTCGGATGATATTCAGAAGAGCTAATTATTGGGGTTTTCAGAATCATATACTGGGGTAGCTGTCATTATTCATCTTAAAAGTTTTCACCGGAAGAGCTGGAAATCTTATTCTACCTTTTTTTGTCGTTGATTTCACAATGCCATTATTATTCCTTTTTCCATTTGAATGTTTAATCTTTTCCCATTTAGTCTATAATTATTTTCACCCAATTGTAACCCATTTTGCTAATTGAATATGCTTTCTCATGATGATTATATACTGAAATGTGAAACATGTGTGAACTTTAGCTAAGCGTATCAAGAATTAAGTATGTGAAATTCAAGAGCTTGTAGGGAACACATTGAATTCCCAAGCATATATCAGTTGAGCAAAAGACTGACCTTGCAGAAGAGGAGTTATCTCAAGAGTAATACTATTGGTTATCACTTCGTCTCATAAGGGAAAAAACATGGATCCAAGAGTGGGCTTTATCTTTTTACCGACTATTAAGACTTTGCTATTGTTCACCCTTGACATTGTCCGAACCAGTCATCCGGGGTCAAAGAAGTAAAAAGGAAATTTTCTAAAATAAAAAATGTATCTCAAATTTAACATGTAAATTGACATACATGGAGCATGTATTGCATATCATCTCCATCACCCATTTATTTTTCCTACTGTTAAATCAAATTCAACTTGATTGGGTCAAGCCTGGATACTCTGGGTCATTGTTAGTTTTCATGTTGTTAAATTGAATCCAGTTTGGTTGGGTCGAGCCCGGATACTCTAGGTCATTATTATTTTTCCTGTTGTTAAATCGAATCCAACTTGGATGGGTCGAGCCCGGATAACCTGGGTCATTTGTTTAATTTTCCTGTTGTTAAATCGAATTCAACTTGGTTGGGTCGAGCTCGGATACTCTGGGTCATTGTTAATTTTCATGTTGTTAAATCGAATTCAACTTGGTTGGGTCGAGCCCAGATACTCTGGGTCATTGTTAATTTTTATGTTGTTAAATCGATTCCAGTTTGGCTGGATCGAGCCTAGATATCTTGGGTCATTTGTTTAATTTTCTTGCTGTTAAATCGAATTCAACTTGGTTGGGTCGAGCCCGGATACTCTGGGTCATTGTTAGTTTTCATGCTGTTAAATCGAATCCAATTTGGTTGGGTCGAGCCCGGATACTCTAGGTTATTATTATTTTTCCTGTTGTTAAATCGAATCCAACTTGGATTGGTCGAGCTTGGATAACTTGGGTCATTTGTTTAATTTTCCTGTTGTTAAATCGAATTCAACTTGGTTGGGTCGAGCCCGGATACTCTGGGTCATTGTTAATTTTTATGCTGTTAAATCGATTCCAATTTCGCTGGGTCGAGCCTAGATACCTTGGGTCATTTGTTTAATTTTTATGTTGTTAAATCGAATTCAACTTGGTTGGGTCGAGCCTGGATACCCTGGGTCATCTGTTTAATTTTCTTGCTGTTAAATCGAATTCAACTTGGTTGGGTCGAGCCCAGATACTCTGGGTCATTGTTAATTTTATGTTGTTAAATCGATTCCAGTTTGGCTGGATCGAGCCTAGATACCTTGGGTCATTTGTTTAATTTTCTTGCTGTTAAATCGAATCCAGCTTGGTTGGGTCGAGCCCAGATGCCCTGGGTCATTTGTTTAATTTTCTTGCTATTAAATCGAATCCAGCTTGGTTGGGTCGACCCCGGATACCCTGGGTCATTTGTTTAATTTTCTTGTTATTAAATCAAATCCATTATGTTTGAATCGAGTCTTACTTCTCTAGGTCTTATTTCGATTTTTGTGACTAATATTTAGTCGTGCTTAGCTTGTGTAAATACTTGCTTTCACTTCCACGAAATTTTCATTTCATGCCTAGCACAAATTTTGGATCAATTCCTTTGCTCGTTATTTGTATATAAATAGACAAGCAAAGAGTGGCAGTTGTTGATACCAAAATTATGTAATAAGAAATAAAGGAAATCAAAAAATCAAAAATCATAATAATAATAAAATACAAAAAATATTATTATTAATAACAATAAATTAGAAAAAAAAGGCAAAATTGATATCTCTGCAATCCTGACTCTGGGCGGCAATCTGCTTTCGACGAAGTGCCATTCTCCAGTCCGGCACCACCCACCCTACAGTCTCATTTGCAGCTTAAAACCAGGAAAGCTCATCAATGAGCCAGGCAACTTGCACAAAATCTTAGCTATAAAAAGCCTCTCAAAACAGAGGAAAAAAAGGAAAAATTCTGAAACAAGAATAGAGAAAAAAAAACACAAACAGAGAGCAATACACAAGACACACACAGCGGATACACAAGACACAGTAAAGACATAGGAAGAGAATCCAGAAAGCAACCAGGTATCAACACTATCACATTTTTTTTTATGCTAAATTTTCTATTTTTTTGTTGATTTTGCACTAAGCAGAGAGTATCAATCCTATATATATATATATATATGTATATATATGTATATATATGTATACATATATATATATATGTATATATATGTATACATATATATATATATATATATATATATATATACAAAGAAAATAGAGTTTACCAAATTACCGAGCACCCCCAAAATCCCCAATTTGTTAAAGAAAGTAAAACCTAGAAATTAAAGTCTTTAGGTGCATGCATGGAATCAAGACTTAAGCATAATAAAATTTGATTCAGACAAAAGGCAAACCGCATTAGAGTGAAGATTTTTAGAAAGAGAAAGATTTTTTTCTAGAGAGAGAAATAGAGTTTGATGGAAAGAAAGAAAGAAATTTCTTGAGAGATTGAGAGAAGAACCCTTACCTTAGCCATCAATAATGGAGAAATAGAGAGAAAACCTGTGCTTTTGGTTTGGATCAAGAGGGGGGTGATGATGGTAGACCTGCATCTTTTCCCTTTGTTCTCCGCATCTCTTGTCTATTTCTTCCCGCATAGCTCTTATGCTGATATTCCGATTTCTTCTATTTTTAAAGTGATTTACTAATTCTATTTGGTGTATTTATGTTTATTAGGCCTTATTGTTGTTATGTTTTTGTGGCTTTATTTTCCTTTGCTCTGGGCCGAAGGTTTTGGCTAGAATTTAGGTGTTCATTTGTTTCCATTTTCTTTATGTTTGTTTGCTTTGGGCCAAGGCTGAATTGGGTCATTCAAGTAACATTATTTCAGCCCCATTTGGGGCAAAAATGAAGTGGGCCATTAGTTAAATATTTCAGCTTTTTTTGGACTGAGTTGAGCATGGTTATTGGTTTAGTGCTAGTGTTAGGCTGGTTTATTTTCGTTTTGGGCTTTGCTTATTATTTGGGCTTATGTATTTGCTGGCTGGACTTATTTCTTTTTATGATGTTTCTTTTCTATTGGCCCATTTCATTTTTTTAGTCCATTTATCTTTGTTTGGGTTGAATCTATTTAGGTTAGTCTATTCTTTTTACTTAGCTTTACTTGTAATTTTGGGGTGTTATGTCTAGGCCCATTTTTTTTGTGTTTTTTTTGAGTTCACATTATTTTGTTAGATTACTGATCATTTTTATTAGGTTGCATTTGATTTAATTATGGTAAATTTATGACTCTAGTTATAAGGTTAGTGCTTGTGCCTTTGCTCATATGATATTTGCTGAATTTTTATTATTCAATTTGGATTTAATTTATTTAGGATACTTGCTTTTCTTTCGAGCTAATTTAACTTTTTTCTTTCCTTATAATTGTTCTTACCCATTATTTTTTTATGTTATCAGTTCATCTTAGATATTTTACGTACTTTATTTCCTTTCATAAAAATTAAAACCTGACGACGGATTAAGTTAGAAAAAATTGTGTTGACAATTTTTTTCTAATGTTCCTGAGGTGAGAGATAAATTTCTTGGTTATGCCAAATGTACTGGTGTGGCCAATAAAATTCTCAATATCATTTTTATCTTTTTTCCAATAAAATTCTCAATATCATTTTTTTATCTTTTTAATTACCACATTTATAGTATTAATTTGTTACATTATAATTCATCTCATTACATTTTAACATTATTTTTTAATTATGCTAAAAAAAGATTACTGATGAGGGAATAATTGAAATTAGTCATGATAATGACGAGGTTTCGATATTCCGGAGGTAAAGGGATGTCTCTAGTTCGGCCAGAGGTACTGGCAGGGCATGAGGTCAATCCTCGATAAAAATCTTTGTCAGTGCATAATTTCCAAACAAACATTTTCTAAATATAATATTTTAGCTTTAATTACCTTAATGTGAGTTAAAAGGTACCGACGAAGGAATAGTTAAGGATAGCTGTAATGACAGCGATTCCTTGACACTCTAGAGGTGAGGAGTGTCACTTTAGTCTTTCTGGGTGGACTGGTGGACTTAAAGAAGTACCTCCAATAAAAATCTTTATCACGAGTCTTAAACATTTCATAAACACATATAAATTGTCTTTCATGTATCTAGATGTCACTTAGTGAGATTGCTAAATATTGCTTATGATAGAATAGATTGAGGGAGGATTGTAATGACAATCACAAATTCCACCTAATAGTCTTGAGGCATATTTTTAGATTTCGCCAGAAGGACTGGCAGGACTTAACAAAGTATTATTTTATTTTAAACACATTGTTAGGACCAATTTAATTCACTTTAAGAGATAACAAAAGATTAAATAGGTAACCGTTCTAAGAACGGACGTCGTAGGGTGCTAATACCCTCCCTACATGTAATCAACCCCCGAATCTAAACTTTGAATGTAGACCAAATCTTTTAGGTGTCCAATCGCACCATTTCATTTGTTTAAAAATGGAATAAAACGATGGGTGGCAACTCCATTCTTTTCTTGCATATTATTGCACATTGTTCACTTTTTATTTCTTCTCGCGTAGGGGGATTTCGCCGCTCCGCATCACGCTCCCGAAAGGGACGTTGCGATAGCTGTGATATATTTTTATCTTAGAATACAATAGTCTCTCTTGACTGAGTATGGAGTTACTCACGAAACACAGAGTAAGGTGATACAAGATTCAAAAAGAACCTAAGCTAAAGAAGGGGATTGCCTCCAACCAGGAATTGAAAACCAATTGCCTCCAATAGGAAAGGTTGATTTTGAGCAAAACGATGTGAAGCTTTGGGTGCAAATATGGTTCAATATGAAGAGAAAAGAAGATTTCGAGATGAAATATGGGCACATAGCTTACCTATTGTTCGTTCCAGTTGATACCCCCATGTTGAAGGCTATGTTGAGGTTTTGGAACCCTGCATACCGTGTCTTCACATTTCAGCAGTTTGATATGGTCCCAACTATTGAAGAATACGGAGAATTGCTCAACATTGAGACTGAATCTCAAAGTAAAACCTACTTTCATGATCCAAAAACGGTGCCCAAGAAGAAGCTTTCCAAACTCATGGGTATTCAAGCAAATGAGTTAGAAAAGTATATGAAAAAGAAAGGTCGAAACCTACCTACTGATTATCTATTGAAGATAGTGCAAGAACAAATCGATAGTGATCGAGGGTTAGCTCTATTTGCACTTGCCATTTATGGATTAGTGATATTCCCTAAGGTGAAAGGCCATATTGAGGGCCATGTTATTAAGCTGGTGGAGCAACTCGAACACAAAGCCAATCCTGTCTCGTCGATCTTAGCCGAGATTGTCAGATCCTTGAATTATTGTAGAATTAACAAGAAGGGTCGATTCTGTGGAAGTGCCCAGTTGTTGACTGTATGGATGATTAGCGACCTTCCCCACCTCGATTGCTTTAAATATCCTAAAATTGAGTATATGAATTATTGTTGTAAAGATAAAAATCCTCTCAGACAATATTACATTATTTAATGGCCACCTGTGACACCCAAAAGGAGCGAATGGATTCGCTATTTCCAACACATGAGCAATGTGGTATGAAGAGCCTCGTGGATGCCGCATGTCTCGGTCGTTTATAGATGTGGAGACAAGCCATGGGTTCCACTCATTGGTCTGTGGGGAGTAACTAGTTACGCACCTGCTATGGTTAGAAGACAATTGGGCTCAGTGCAATTCATACTAATGACTCATGGGATTTCAGACCTTGATATGGCTTATGGAGACGAGGGGTCAATTCAAAAAGTCAAGGCAGCAATTGAGGCATGGAAAGATGCGTGACGTGTGAATCCTGGTCCATGCAACAGTTTGATTACCCCAAGTTATCCTTTTTGGCAAGCAAATAGAGGAAAAAGCTTTGTTGCTCCGAGCGTACAAGGTCCTCAACCTCCAAGGCATATGTTTGACGAACCTATTGATTATGAAGCGGAAGCTGAAGCAAGATATGAAATGGCATGCCGACAATTTCAAAGAAGGGAAGCCTTACTTGTATCAGAAAAGAGAAAGATAACTGTCGAAAGGCAAATGTGGGCTAATAAAATGGCCAAGATTGAAAGAACAGTACACGAATCAGAGGAGAATGCTAAGCAAAATGACACTGAGATAGAAAAGCTGAAAGAGAGGTGTCTAATATTTGAAGAAAGAATTGTGTTGACAGATGACCAACTGGGCGAATTTAGAGACCTTAACTTAGCTCGGCAAAGTGACATTCAAACTTTGAGTGCACAATTGCAAGGTAGTCGTGCAACTTCTAATGTATTGAGACAAGAAAAAGCTGTTTTAGAAGGAGAACTTGAACATTGGCGCCACACAAGCTGGTATTGGGAGGATAAATGTCAATTGGCTGAGCAACAAGCTATTAATCTTCTTCAAGAAGTTAGGACAGTCGTTGAGAGGGCTTGGGATAGAGCAGATGAAGCACATGAGATTGAAGCACAAATGCCACCAAGTGAAGTGCAAAAGTTCTTGCTCGATGTCAAGAAAGACCTAAAGTACATCGGCAAATTTTATTGAGAGAGATAAGAAGGATTATGGCTTTAGGAGTAGTTTGTTTTTGTAATACGAAACTTTCACCATTAGTGTTTCTTTACTGATTTAGAATGGAATAAATGTTTTTGGCAACATCTCTCGCACATTTAAGTCATGTTTAAACTTTTCTCTGCATAAATACATTACATTTGAGTTATTCTTTGCATACTATATTTTACATTTTATACTCATTGTTCACCTAAATTGATTAAGGTATAACAACATTGCGAACAAAAAATCACTTTTAGTTCCAAGACCTCGTTATAGAACTTGATCACAATCGAATGTCATGGATGAACAAGAGCAAGTCAAAGTCTAAGAAAAAATGCATAAAGACATCAATGAGCTGAAAGAAAAGTTGACTCAAATCTTGAGCATTCTTACACCTTCCAGTCGCGGAAAACAACAAGAAGGGAATCCTTCAAATAGCAACCCAGAGCAAAGGACAAGATACACCTCCTTACCCATCGGGTTTTGCTCCTTTTCATGACCCTGCACAACAATAAGTCTTTAACCCTAATATACTGCCATTAGCTGGGCCAAGTGACTTAAGGCCTATTCTTGTGCAAAATCCTCTCAATAACCCTCATGATGCTAACACATCAATCCCTCCAAACACATTTCCTTATGGCTTCACGCCTAATCCAACACAAAATTTTTCATAACAACAAATCGTCAATCCCCATGACATAAATATGTCATCAAATACTTTTCCATTTGGATTTAATCCCATTCAGGGGCAAAATTCATCGCAGTCACATATCGTAAATCCTCATGATACAATGCCTGTTCAATCAAATGCTCATCCTCCCCTTGTCTCTACTACCATATACATGCAACCAACTGGGTATTCATACCCATATTCAGCACCACAAGTTTGCTTTCAAAAACCTACTGGCGAAGGTCCAATGAATCCAATTGATATCCCTGGCACAGATGAACCAAAAGCAGAACCAATAAGCAAGGGAAAACTTGAAGTCTTAGAAGAACGATTGCGAACCATCGAAAGGACTAATGCTTATGGTGTTGTGGACGCAACTAAGCTTTGTCTTGTCCCGAATGTTATCATCCCTCCTAAATTTAAAGTGCCAGATTTCAATAAGTACAATGGAATCGCATGTCCAAAAAGTCATTTGACCATGTACTGTCGAAAGATGGCATCTTGTGCATATGATGATAAGTTGATAATCCATTTCTTCCAAGATAGTCTAACTGGGGCAGCCGCACTATGGTATACACATTTGGACCGAGCTCGAGTATGATGTTGGAAAGACTTGGCAGATGCATTTTTAAGATAATATAAATATAATATTGACATGGCTCCAGATAGGATGCAACTGTAAAATATGGAAAAGAAATTCACTGAGACATTCAAAGAATATACTCAAAAATGGCGAGAAATTGCTGCTCAAGTGGATCCCCCATTGTCTGATAAGGAGATGGTGGCTATGTTCATTAACACTCTTCAGTCTCCTTTCTTCGATCGAATGATAGGAAGCGCTTCTAACAACTTCTCTGATGTTGTTACTATTGGTGAAAGGATCGAAAATGGAGTTAAAAGTGAAAAAATAACTGAAAATCCTAATTCAATGGGAGCTATTAATCTGAAGAAACCTCTATCGTTTAAAAAGAAAGAAGGTGAAGTCCATGCTGCAACGTATGAGGAAAGACAAAGAAAATGACCTATGTATGGGAGACCTAATCATTCACCCACATTTGCTCACCACTTTTAACCACAATTTGTGCCCTACCCATATATAACAAATGCATCTCAAGCTCTGCACCCTCAGCCTTACCCAACACCATCATCCTATCGTGCACTTTCTCCTTATCAGCATCAAACACCCCAAGTGATGCCACAGCAGATGAATTAACCTCTACCTCAAAACTCAAATGTCTATCAAAAAAGGACTCAAAATAGTCAGGAAAGAAAGCCAATCCAATATGACTCCATCCCCATGACATACGCTGAATTGCTACCTCATCTTATCCAAAACAACTTAGTAGCTCAATGCCCATAGACGCCATAAAGACCCGCATTCCCAAGAAGGTATGATCTAAATGCGCGATGTGATTATCATGGAGGAGCTATTGGTCATTTTACGGAAAGATGTATAGCCCTAAAAAATAAAGTTCAATCTCTGATAAATGCTAAATGGTTAAACTTTAAGGAAGGGGCTCCCAACATATATCAAAATCTTTTGCCTAATCATGGGAATCCCAGAGTGAATGCTGTTGAAGACAGTACAAAATAATACAACAAAAAGAGGGTGAATGAGATTACAACATCAATGAATACAATCTTTGAGGCTTTGTCAAAAGATGGCGTGCTGCAAACCCAATCAGATCAGCAGTGCGAAAATCATGGAAGGAATATGTGCAAATTCCATGGAAGGGCAATTGGGCATTTTATTGAAAATTGGGTTGATTTCAAAGATACCCTTCAAGGCCTAATGGACAAACAACTAATTCAAGTAAGTTGTGAACTTGAGAGTAATTAGGTGGATGTGGTTGAGAAATCGATATTTTCGCCAAGTCAAAAAGATCAGGTATTCATAGGCACTCAAGCCTCTGTAGATACCTTACCAATTGGCGAGCTATCCATCAATACTCCAAAGCCATTAGTGCTTCATTATACTAAGAAGATTGGCCCAGAAGTTCCTCTTGAACACTCTTGCGGGCCGAAACTTATTACAATCCAAGTGACAAATCTTTTTCCTTACAAGGATACAAAAGCTGTGTCATGGAAATATGACTCTCAAATTCTTGAAGGCAACTCTTTTGTGGACCAGTTTAAGGCCTCATCTAGCTCACAATTATCCTCAGCTATCACAAACATATATGGAGTTAGTGGGATGACCCGAAGTGGTCGTTGTTATACCCCTGAAGAGTTGGAGGAACGACGGTTGAAGGAAATAGAAGGGCAACGTAAAATGAATAAGAAAGCAGAAGAAAATTTCACAAAAGAAGATAAGCAAGATGAAAGAATAATGGAGAAACCCGTAGGGATCAAATGCGATGAGCGCAAGGAAAGTATATCTGAAGCAGAGGCTTGTGAATTTTTGAAAATCATTAAGCAAAGTGAATTCAAGGTAATTGAGCAATTGAATCGAACTCCTGCTCAAATATCATTGCTCTCCTTATTTTTAAACTCTGAACCTCATCGACAAGTGTTAACGAATATATTAAATCAAGCTTATGTTTCTCATGACATTACTGTTGACAAGTTAGGTGGCATTGTTGGCAATATCATTACTGATAATTATATCACTTACACTGATGATGAGATACCTGTTGAAGGAATAGGGCATAATAAGGCGCTCCACATTTCTGTGAAATGCAAAGACCATATAATAGCAAGGGTGCTTGTCGATAATAGTTCTTCTCTAAATGTAATGCCAATATCAACGTTATCCAAATTGCCTATTGACAGGTCATACATGAAGTCTAGCACCATGATCATAAGGTCATTCGATGGGACGAGGAGAGAGGTTATTGGAGAAATGGAGATCCTGATTCAGATTAGCCCTAATGAATTTTGTATAATATTTCAAATAATGGATATTGCTCCAGTTTACAGTTGCTTGCTGGGACGACCTTGGATTCATTCTGCGGGTACTGTGTCTTCTACTCTGCACCAAAGAGTGAAATTTATAGTGAAAAACAAGTTGGTGATTGTTTTTGGTGAATAGGATTTACTTGTATCCAAGTCTTCGTCAACTCCTTACATTGAAGCTGCTGAAGAGGCCCTTGAAACATCATTCCAAACCTTCAAAGTTGCTAATGCCACTTACATTTGTGAAGGGTCACAGATGTCAAAATCTCAACTATCCAATACTTCTGTAATGATGGCTAAGGTCATGCTGAAACAAGAATATGTACCTAAAGAAGGATTGGGAAAGAACAGTCGAGGTATTAAAGTGTCTCTACAGCTTCGCGAAAAATATGAAAAATTTGGGCTAAGATATCAACCCACCAGAGCTAATAGGAAGAGAGGCATGGAAGAAAAGAAAGAGAAAATACTTGCTCGGCTAGAAAATAGAGAGCCAAGAATTGAAAGACTACACACATGTGACTTATACCAAAGCTTTCGAAATGGAAGAATATCATTTTCAGATCAAGTTTTAGCAATTGATTGCTCTATCAACGAAGAAGTTAACTTTTTATTTCCTAGTGGACCTGATGCTCAACTCAACAATTGGGAGATTGCTGAGTTTCCTGAAGTCTTAGAATTTCACTCAGAGTAATTCTACGATACTAGTCCTATTGCTCTGCCCAAGGCCTTAAGATAAGATTTATAAAATGGGCTTCATGTTTCTGTTTCTGTATTTTTTCTTCATATAATAAATGCATGTTTTAGTTAACAAAACATCATCATTTGTTCTCTTCATTTTCTTAATCTCCTAATTTCACTGTTCTATTAAATTAGCCTTTTATTCTTGTCCATCCATTACTTTCAATTTATTTCGAATCCTTGCAGATCTAAAAGTGATAAACTTGAAGATGATATTGTAACTATCTCATCTTATGATTTTGAACACCTCATTAATTGTGCTGAGAATGATAAAGAAGAAGAATATGAGTCTTCCTCTGAACTTCTAAGATTAGTAGAACAAGAGGATGAAGAAATTGAACCTCATGAAGAGTCAATAGAAGTGATTAATATTGGGACTGAAGATGAAAAAAGAGAAGTCAAGATCGGCACCTCAATAAGGGAGACTGAACGTAAAAAGATGATTAAACTCCTTCATGATTACACTGATGTGTTTGCATGGTCTTATCAAGACATGCCTGGGCTTGATACAGATATTGTCGTCCATAAGCTACCATTAAAACCAGAATGTTTGTCTGTCAAACAAAAACTGAGGCGAATGAAACCCGAAATGTCTTTAAAGATTAGAGAAGAAGTTAAAAAGCAATTTGATGCTGGTTTCCTCGCAGTGGCAAGATAGCCTAAATGGGTCGCTAATATCGTTCCAATGCCCAAAAAAGATGGAAAAGTTCGCATGTGTATCGATTATCGGGATTTGAATAGAGCTAGCCCTAAGGATGACTTTCCACTACCACATATTGATGTACTTGTGGATAGCACAGCTAGACATTCTATTTTCTCTTTTATGGATGGTTTCTTAGGCTATAATCAAATAAAGATGGCTCTAGAGGACATGGAAAAGACAACTTTCACCACTCTATGGGGTACCTTCTGTTATAAAGTAATGTCGTTCAGTTTGAAAAATGCTGGGGCAACATATCAAAAGGTCATGGTAACCTTGTTTCATGACATGATGCATAAAGAAATAGAAGTGTATGTCGATGACATGATTACAAAATCTGAGACAGAAGAAAACCATATTGTTAACTTACAAAAGCTCTTTGATCGATTGAGAAAGTATCGGCTTCGTTTGAATCTAGCTAAATGCACATTTGGTGTAAGATCTGGAAAGCTCTTGGGGTTTGTGGTTAGTCAAAAATGGATAGAAGTAGATCCTGATAAAGTTCGAGCAATCTTAGAAATGTCAGCTCCTCATACAGAGAAAGAAGTTCGAGGATTCTTGGGAAGATTAAATTACATTGCGAGATTTATATCTCAGTTAATTGCCACATGTGAACCCCTGTTCAAATTACTGCGCAAAAATCAAACTTCCAAATGAAATGAAGATTGTCAAAGGGCATTTGAGAAAATCAAACAATACTTGCAAGAACCACCGATTCTAGTCCCACCAGTACCAGGAAGGCCTCTCATTATGTATCTAACTGATGGGACTTTTTCCGGCAAGTATACCGGGTCACACAAGTAATATAGTAGTGAGTAGAGTATCGTTCCCACGAGGATTAAGGCTAACAATTACCAATTTCACCAATAAAGATTCTATTCGGAAGGATAAATGATTTGGATTGAAGGCAGCCCTGGAATGAGCTGCTGCAATTAACTAAATGACACTAAGTAATAAAATTCCAACAATATCGTAACAATCTTTAAGAGACAATCTAAATGTGAGATTTGTAATAAGAATGAGAAAGGTTAGGGGTTGATTTCATTCACTTGCAATTCGATTTCCTCATAGACAAGGTAATCTCAGAATCAATACTGGACTACTTATTTCAGTTACAATTCCTTTGTTGTTGGTTCATTTCCTTAAAGTGATTGAACCCAATTCCTTGGTGATACAATCCTCCCTATACTAATTACTTGTCCAATTCCTTGATACAACCAATTAATTTAGGTGATTTGGTTCTAGGAAATTAATCTAATACCACCTAAACGAAGTTATCTATCCCTAGATTAACTCAATTTAGGACAGAATTTATAGAGCACATTCGGATCTTACTATTCCTAGTGTTGAAACGAATCTCTTAACCATTCAAATGGTAGCTAAGCATTTAAAGGCATTAAGAACAGCAAATTCTATTCAACAAAAGAAGTTGTACTAAAACAAGTTTATTCAATCTTGAAACTTCATTACAAATGAATTACATCAAACCCCTAACAATAAGAATTTAGCTACTCATACTTGAATTCAATAAAAACAAATAAGTATTCAACATGAGATGAAAGAAGAGAAGAAGAAGAAACTCTATGACGATCCAGTCCCAATTGCTCCTCCTTGCTCTCTAGTTCTTCTGCTCTTTTCTTCCCAAGTACGGCCTCCTCATGCCATGCATCAGATTTCCTTTTTATACTTGTGCAGAATTAGGTCATTTGGTCAAACATAGCTCGAACACGGCCCTGACACGGCCGTGTTCCTTTCTGGTCCTGGGCGTGTCACTTAAGTTGCATTTCTAGTCATCGAACACGGGCTCTGACACGGCCGTGTTCCTTTCTGATCACGGCCGTGTCACTTAGACATGGCCCGTGCTCTTCTTTGGCCTGGGCGTGTCCTGACTTTGTAGCCTCTGCCTGTTCAACACGGCCCCTCACACGGCCGTGTTCTTCTCTTTCCTTGACCGTGTTTGCCCTTAGAATGGGCCTTTGTTCTCTTGGACATTCTGCTTGATCAACACGGCCTTAGACACGGCCGTGTCTGTTCCTGTCTGAGGCCCTGTTTGTCCATGAGCTTGAGCAGTAGCCTCTGGATGGTAAACACGGGGTACACACGGCCGTGTTACTGCCCGTGTCTAGCAGAAAACTTGGTAGATGGCTGCTTTCATTGCCATTTTCTCCATGAATTGCTGCCAGATTCTTCTCATTTCCAAATTACCCATCTTGGTACCTGTCAAAGCCAATTTATGGATTAAACACCATGTTTAGAGAGAATTTGCTTGCAATGCAGGTAAAAATTCAGTATTAAAGCATGTATTGTATAGTTCTAAAAGACAAGTATCACTAACAATGCTTGAAGAATCAATGGGTTGTGTACTGGGACAACATGATGAATTTGGGAGAAAATAACATGTCATTTACTACTTGAGCAAAAAGTTCACGAATTATGAGGCCAAATACTCATTGTTAGAACGCACATGTTGTGCTCTGGCTTTGGCGACTCATCGTTTGCGACAATATATGCTGTATTATACAACTTGGCTGGTGTCTAAAATGGATCCAATCAAATACATTTTTGAGAAACCAGCTCTCACAGGAAGAATCGCACGATGACAAGTTCTTTTATCTGAATACGACATCATTTATATCACCCAAAAAGCGATAAAAGGAAGCGCATTGGCCGACTACTTAGCTAATCAACCAATAAAAACCTACGGGTCGATGCAATGCGATTTTTCGGATGAGGATATAATAGCATTATTCAAAGATAAAAAGACTTCAAGGAGCGAGAAGTGGACTTTGCTATTTGATGGAGCCTCCAATGCATTAAGGCATGGAATCGGCGTTGTGCTAATCTCTCCTGAAGATAAGCTTATCCCAATTACCGCTAGGCTTTGTTTTGACTGCACAAATAATATAGCCAAGTATAAAGCATGCACCATGGGAATACAAGCAGCGATAGAATCAAAAGCAAGAATTTTAGAAGTATATGGAGATTCAGCTTTGGTGATCAATCAACTGAAAGGGGAGTGGGAGACTCGAGATTCCAAATTGATCCTGTATCGTGACTACATAAAAGAGTTGTCTGGACAATTTAAGGAGATCACCTTTTGTCATATCCCTCGAGAAGATAATCAGTTGGCCGATGCACTGGTAACCCTATCCTCAATGTTCAAGATTGATAATGATAAAGAGATGCCACTTATAAAGATGACTAGGCAAGATTGCCCAGCATACTGCTTAACGATAGAATAAGAGCCTGACAGGAAACCATGGTATCAAGATATTAAATTTTTCATTAAAAGCAAAGAATACCCACCTAGTGCTTCAGAAAATGACAAAAGAACCATAAGGAGGTTAGCAATGGGTTTCTTCCTAAATGAGGATGTGTTATACAAAAGAAATTATGATACAGTGCTTCTGAGATGTGTTAATATACCAGAGATAAAGAGGATCATTGAAGATGTGCATGAGGGTATTTGTGGAACACATGCAAATGGGCATGCCATGACAAGAAAGATATTAAGGGCAGGGTATTATTGGTTGACAATGGAATCTAATTGCATTAATTATGTGAGAAAATGCCACAAATGTCAAATATATGCTAATAGGATCCATACACCACCTATACCTCTAAATGTCTTATCGGCACCATGGCCATTCTCAATGTGGGGCATGGATGTTATAGGCCCGATCGAACCAAAAGCCTCGAATGGGCATCACTTCATCCTGGTTGCAATTGATTACTTCACAAAATGGGTTAAAGTTGTTTCTTATGCTCATGTAACAAAAGGAGTGGTGCTAAAATTCATCAAGAAGGAATTAATTTGTTGTTACGATATACCTGAGAGGATCATTACAGATAATGCGATGAATTTGAACAGCAAGTTGATGATGGAATTATGTGAAAGATTTAAGATAAGACAGCATAACTCCCCATATCGCCCGAAAATGAACGGAGCGGTTGAGACAGCCAACAAAAACATCAAGAAAATCATCGGAAAAATGACCGTATCATACAAGGATTGGCATGATATGCTTTCTTTTGCTCTTCATGGCTATCGCACGTCAGTCCGCACTTCTACAGGGGCAACTCATTTTTCACTAGTTTACAGGATGGAAGCTGTGCTTCCAATTGAGGTAAAAATACCCTCATTAAGGGTGATGATGGAGGCAGAATTAGAAGAAGCCGAATGGACACGAGCGCGATATGATCAATTAAACCTTATTGAAGGGAAAAGACTGGTTGCGCTATGTCATGGCCAACTCTATCAAAGAATGATGATGAGGGCTCACGCCAAGAAAGTGCGACCACGCCAATTTCAAGACTGGTTGCGCTATGTCATGGCCAACTCTATCAAAGAATGATGATGAGGGCTCACGCCAAGAAAGTGCGACCACGCCAATTTCAAGAAGGAGATTTGGTATTGAAAAAGATCTTATCAATTCAAAAGGATCATCGTGGGAAATGGACTCCGAACTATGAAGGACCTTATGTGGTAAAACAAGCTTTTTTTGGAGGAGCACTGATCCTTGCTAAGATGGATGGAGAAGAATTATTACGTCCTGTAAACTCAGATGTAGTAAAAAAAATACTATGCATAAAGGGCATGCTTGTATTTTCTTTCATTCAATCAATGAAGTTGCTTTGTGCCATTTTGCTTTCCTTAAAAAAATGAATAATTAACCCGCTGGGTTGAAAACCTGAAAAAGCCACCTAAGCAAAAGTTAGGGTTCCAAAAGAGGGAAAAGGCTCGTTTGGTTGAAAACCTGAAAAGGCAACCAAGGTAAAAATTAAAGCGAAAAATGAAATGAAGTGACTTAGTAGGTGAAAAAGTTGAAAGAAAGACATAAGAGAAGTCAAGGTCAAAGAGAGCAACACAGACACTAAATATGGTGGAAGTTTTTCACGGGAGTGAGAAATTTAAAGAAGTGGTCAATTATGCAAAAGGGGTCAGATGATATTTAGAAGAGCCAATCATAGGGGTTTTCAGAATCATATATTGGGGGAGCTGTCATTATTCATCTTAAAAGTTTTCACCAGAAGAGCTGGAAATCTTATTCTACCTTTTTTTGTCGTTGATTTCACAATGTCATTATTGTGCCTTTTTCCATTTGAATGTTTAATCTTTTCCCATTTAGTCTATAATTATTTTCACCCGATTGTAACCCATTTTGCTAATTGAATATGTTTTCTCATGATGATTATATGCTGAAATGTGAAACATGTGTTAACTTTAGCTAAGCGTATCAAGAATTAAGTATGTGAAATTCAAGAGCTTGCAGGGAACACACTGAATTCCCAAGCATATATCAGTTGAGCAAAAGACTTACCTTGCAGAAGAGGAGTTATCTCAAGAGTAATACTATTGGTTATCATTTCGTCTCATAAGGGAAAAACATGGATCCAAGAGTGGACTTCATCTTTTTACCAACGATTAAGATTTTGTTGTTGTTCATCCTTGACATTGTTTGAACCAGTCTTCCGAGGTCAAAGAAGTAAAAAGGAAATTTTCTGAATACTAAAATGTTTTTCAAATTTAACATGTAAATTGACATACATGGAACATGCATTGCGTATTATCTCTATCACTCATTTATCTTTCTCGCTGTTTAATTTCATGTTGTTAAATCGAATCCATTCTGTTTGGATCGAACCTAGCTTGTCTAGGTCACTGCTTATTTTTCCTGCTATTAAATCGAATCCAGCCTGGTTGGGTCGAGCCCGGATACCCTAGGTCATTGTTTATTTTTCTTGCTGTCAAATCGAATCCAGTTTGGTTGGGTCGAGCCCGGATACCCTGGGTCATTATTATTTTTCCCATTGTTAAATCGAATCCAGCCTGGTTGGGTCGAGCCCGGATACCCTAGGTCATTTGTTTAATTTTCCTGTTATTAAATCGAATCCAACCTGGTTGGGTCGAGCCCAGATACCCTGGGTTATTTGTTTAATTTTTCCCGCTGATAAATCAAATCCAGCTTGGTTGGGTCGAGCCCGGATACCCTGAGTCATTTGTTTAATTTTCTTGCTGTTACATCGAACCCAGCTTGGTTGGGTCGAGCCCGGATACCCTGGGTCATTTGTTTAATTTTTCTTGTTATTAAATCGCATCTAGCTTGGCTGGGTCGAGCCCGGATACCCTGGGTCATTATTATTTTTCTTGCTGTTAAATCAAATCTAGTTTGTTTGGGTCGAGCCCGGATACCCTGGGTCATTTGTTTAATTTTCTTTCTGTTAAATCGAATTCAACTTGGTTAGGTCGAGCCCGGATACCCTGAGTCATCTGTTTAATTTTCTTGCTGTTAAATCGAATCCAGTTTGGTTGGGTCGAGCCCGGATACTTTGGGTCATTATTAATTTTCCTGTTGTTAAATCAAATCCACCTTGGTTGGGTCGAGCCCGGATACTCTAGGTCATCTGTTTAATTTTCTTGTTGTTAAATCGAATCCAGTTTGGCTGGGTCGAGCCCGGATACCCTGGGTCATTATTAATTTTCCTATTGTTAAATCGAATCCAGCTTGGTTGGGTCGAACCTGGATACCCTGGGTCATTTGTTTAATTTTTCTTGTTATTAAATCGAATCCAGCTTGGCTGGGTCGAGCCCGGATACCCTGTGGCATTATTATTTTTCTTGCTGTTAAATCGAATCCCATTTGTTTGGGTCGAGCCCGGATACCCTTGGTCATTTGTTTAATTTTCTTGCTGTTAAATCGAATTCAACTTAGTTAGGTCGAGCCCGGATGCCTTGGGTCTTCTGTTTAATTTTCTTGCTGTTAAATCGAATCCAGTTTGGTTGGGTCGAGCCCGGATACCCTGGGTCATTATTAATTTTCCTGTTGTTAAATCGAATCCACCTTGGTTGGGTCGAGCCCGAATACCCTGGGTTATCTGTTTAATTTTCTTACTGTTAAATCGAATCCAGTTTGGCTGGGTCGAGCCCGGATACCCTGGGTCATTAGTAATTTTCCTATTGTTAAATCGAATCCAGCTTGGTTGGGTCGAGCCCGGATACCCTAGGTTATTTGTTTAATTTTCTTGTTATTAAATCAAATTCAGCTTGGTTGGGTCTAGTCCAGATACCCTGGGTCATTTGTTTAATTTTCTTGTTATTAAATCAAATCCATTATGTTTGAATCGAGTCTAACCTATCTAGGTTTTATTTCGATTTTTGTGACTAATATTTAGTCGTGCTTAGCTTGTGTAAATACTTGCTTTCATTTCCACGAAATTTTCATTTCATGCTTAGCACAAATTTTGGATCAATTCTTTTGCTCGTTATTTGTATATAAATAGACAAGCAAAGGGGGGTAGCTGTTGATACCAAAATTATGTAATAAGAAATAAAGGAAATAAAATAATAAAATAATAATAATAATAATAATAAAATACAAAAAATATTATTATTAATAACAATAAATTAAAAAAAAAAAAGGCAAAATTGATATCTCTGCATTTCTGACCTCTGGGCAGCAATCTGCTTTCGGCGAAGTGTCATTCACCAGTCCGGCACCGCCCATCCTACAGTCCCCATTTGCAGCTTAAAAATAGGAAAGCTCATCAATGAAGTAAGGCAACTTGCACACGATTTTGGCTATAAAAAGCCTCACAATACACAGACAGGAGGACCAAAATTCTGAAACAAAATAGAGAAAAAAAAAAAAAAACACAAACAAAGAGCAATACACAAGACACACACAGCGGATACACAAGACACAGTAAAGACATAGGAAGAGAATCTAGAAAGCACCCAGGTTTCAACACTATCACTTTTTTTTTATGCTAAATTTTCTATTTTGTTGTTGATTTTGCACTAAGCAGAGAGTATCAATCCTATATATATATATATATATACAAAGAAAACAGAGTTTACCAAATTACCGAGCATCCCCAAAATTCCCAATTTGTTAAAGAAAGTAAAACCTAGAAATTAAAGTCTTTGGGTGCATGCATAGAATCAAGAATTAAGCATAATAAAATTTGATTCAGACAAAAGGCAAACCGCATTAGAGTGAAGACTTTTAGAAAGAGAAAGATTTTTTTCTAGAGAGAGAAATAGAGTTCGATGGAAAGAAAGAGAGAAATTTCTTGAGAGATTAGGAGAAGAACCCTTACCTTAGCCATCAATAATGGAGAAATAGAGAGAAAACATGTGCTTTTCGTTTGGATCAAGAGGGGGGTGATGATGGCAAACCTGTATCTTTTCCTTTTGTTCTCCGCATCTCCTCTCTGTTTCTTCCTGCATAGTTCTTATGCTGTATTTTGATTTCTTCTATTTTTAAAGTGATTTACTAATTCTATTTGGTGTATTTATGTTTATTAGGCCTTATTGCTGTTATGTTTTTGTGGCCTTATTTTCCTTTGCTCTGGGCCGAAGGTTTTGGTTAGAATTTAGGTGTCCATTTGTTTCCATTTTCTTTGTGTTTTTTTGCTTTGGGCCAAGGCTGATTTGGGTCATTCAAGTAACATTATTTCAGCCTCATTTGGGCCAAAAATGAAGTGGGCCATTAGTTAAAAATTTCAGCTTCTTTTGGACTGGGCCAAGCATGGTTATTGGTTTGTTGGGCTGATTTATTTTCGTTTTGGGCTTTGCTTATTATTTGGGCTTATGTATTTGCTGGCTGGACTTATTTCCTTTTATGAGTGTTTCTTTTCTATTGGCCCATTTCTTTTTTTTAGTCAATTTATCTTTGTTTGGGTTGGATCTTTTTGGGTTAGTCTATTCTTTTTTACTTAGTTTTACTTGTAATTTTGGGGTGTTATGTCTAGGCCCATTTTTTTGTTGTTTGTTTTGAGTTCACATTATTTTTTTAGATTACAGATCACTTTTATTAGGTTGCATTTAATTTAATTATGGTAAATCTATAACTCTAGTTATAAGGTTAGTGCTTGTGCCTTTGCTCATATGATATTTGCTGAATTTTTATTATTCAATTTGGACTTAATTTATTTAGGATACTTGCTTTTCTTTCAAGCTAATTTAACTTTTTTTCTTTCCTTATAATTGTTCTTACCCATTATTTTTTTATGTTATCAGTTCATCTTAGATATTTTACGTACTTTATTTCCTTTCATAAAAATTAAAACCCAATGACGGATTAAGTTAAGAAAAATTGTGTTGACAATTATTTTTCTAATGTTCCGGAGGTGAGAGATAAATTTTTTTGTTATGCCAGAGGTACTGGTGTGGCCAATAAAATTTTCAATATCGTTCTTATCTTTTTAATTACCACATTTATAGTATTAATTTATTACATTATAATTCATCTCATTACATCTTAACATTACTCTTAATTATGCTAGAAAAAGATTACTGACGAGGGAATAATTGAAATTAGTCATGATAATGATGAGGTTTCGATATTTCGGAGGTAAATGGATGTCTCTAGTTCGGCCAGAGGTACTGGCGGGGCATGAGGTCAATCCCTGATAAAATCTTTGCTGGTGCATAATTTTCAAACAAACATTTTTCTAGATATAATATTTTAGTTTTAATTACCTTAATGTGTGTTAAAAGGTACCGACGAGGGAATAGTTAAGGATAGCTATAATGATAACGATTCTTTGACACTCCGAAGGTGAAAAGTGTCACTTTAGTTTTTCCAGGTATACTGGTGAACTTAAAGAAATACCTTTGATAAAAATCTTTGCCACAAATCTTGAACATTTCATAAACATATAAAAATTGTCTTTCATGTATCTAGATATCACTTAGTTAATAAGATTGCTAAATATTGCTTATGACAAAATAGATTAGGGGAGGATTGTAATGGCAATCATGAACTCTACCTAATAATCTTAAAGCATCCTTTAGGTTTTTTCCAGAAATGCTGGTAGGGCCTAACAAAGTTTTAATTTATTTTATAATGTTAGGACTAACTTAATTCATTTAAAAAATGATAACTAGTGATTAAATGGGTAACCGTTCTAAGAACGGACATTGTAAGGTGCTAATACCTTCCTTACACGTAATCAACCCCCGAATCCAAGCTCTGGACATAGACCAAATTATTTAGGTGTCCAATCGCACCATTCCATTTGCTAAAAATGGAATAAAACGATTGGTGGCGACTCCATTCTTTTCTTGCATATTATTGCACATTGTTAACTTTTTATTTATTCTCGCGTGGGGGGATTTCGCCGCTCCGCATCGCGCTCCCAAAAAGGACGTTGCGACAACAGGCAAAGAAGAATAGGATTTGACTTCATTTAAGAGATAGAGAGAAGAAGAAAGAGAAAGTTAAAGAAAGAAAGAAAAAATGAATGAAGAAAATTCAATCGGATCAAATACAATTTTAACGTTCGTAAGGACTCTTTTCATTTTAGTTTAAAAAAGAAAAATTAAACATAGAACTAAACCAAACCAAGTAGAGTTGATCGGTTTGGGGTAAAATCCATTGAACCAGACTAATTACACCCGCACTTAAAAACCTCCCCAAACAGAGTGGCCTTAATTTATAATTTTGATGTTCTCATAGGTATAAATTCTAATTCCCAAACTTCTTAAATTTTTACTNAAAACGATTGGTAGCGACTCCATTCTTTTCTTGCATATTATTGCACATTGTTAACTTTTTATTTATTCTCGCGTGGGGGGATTTCGCCACTCCGCATCGCGCTCCCGAAAGGGGCGTTGCGACAACAGGCAAAGAAGAATAGGATTTGACTTCATTTAACAGATAGAGAGAAGAAGAAAGAGAAAGTTAAAGAAAGAAAGAAAAAATGAATGAAGAAAATTCAATCGGATCAAATACAATTTTAACGTTCGTAAGGACTCTTTTCATTTTAGTTTAAAAAAGAAAAATTAAACATAGAACTAAACCAAACCAAGTAGAGTTGATCGGTTTGGGGTAAAATCCATCGGACCGGACTAATTACACCCGCACTTAAAAACCTCCCCAAACAGAGTGGCCTTAATTTATAATTTTGATGTTCTCATAGGTATAAATTCTAATTCCCAAACTTCTTAAATTTTTACTGGATAACCAATGTCTACTTTGGTTAACATGTAATAAAATGATTGGTGTTAAATGAGGTTTGACATGCCCATTCATACAAAAAGCACTTGAGAAACCTCCATTTATCCTTACTTTGTTCTTGGCAAAACAATAGCTCAATAGTGTAGGTTAAAAAAAAAAAAAAACTACAATCACAAAAATTATGCCAACCATTTCTTTTGACCAGCCCATTTCTTACATTAACTTTACTTAATCTTATTTTATTGAATAAACATATGACAACTTTACAAACAAGTAATTGATCTTTACTACCTGAACTAATTTCCATTGGTTTTCTACTTTAATATTATAAATAGATATCTCAAGTAGTACCCACTGCATATTCCACAATTTTATTTTTTTATATGAGCATATATTCCGTAGTTTTGTAATTTGGATTTGAGCACAGTTGACACATAGAGATAATATTTTTTACCTGTAGACAACTTACTCCTTATACTAAATTGCCAACTTATTTTAAAATGTGAGCTAAGCCTAAGCTGCATCAAAACACAATGTTCATAATATATGCTTCTACAAAAGCGCATAAGGGCCTCGAAACTCTTGGCATATTGTGTAGCACGGACAAACCAAACCAATAGGCTATGATGAGGATAGCTCACAACATTTATTCCATAATTATTAAGATTTTTGAGTTGAAGATGCTGATGTTGGTTGGCTAGTTTCTATCCTTAGATGCCATTCACTGTGAGTCCTCCATCAATACAAATGGTTTGTCCTGTTATGTAGGAAGCTGCAGGTAAGCAGAGGAAGGACACTAAGGAAGACACCTCATTCGGTTCTCCGATTCGTCCGAGAGGGGTTCTTGATATAAAACTCGCTAGAAGGTTTTCATCTTTGAGGTCCTACAAAGAAAAATTCAATTCAAATCATAATCACATGAATAAAGACCTACTACAAGAAAATAGTAGATTTCTCACAGTTTTCATATAGCTTTTTTCACAAATTGTTTTGGTGAGAAAGTTCTCAGAGTCTCATAAAAATCATGAAAAAATTAATTTTTTACTGTTTTTTTTCTGTCATCTCCCTTTCTGTGAGAAATAGGATTCTCATGATTTTTCATGAAATTTTTTATTTTTATTGATCATGAGAAAATCTTTATCTTCTTGTAGTGATTAAAGAAATTAATATACACTCTATAAGATGAATTATATATGAAGAAAAATTACTCTTTCAGCAAGGGGTGTTCTAATTGGCCCGGGTGCAACACAATTGGTCCTTATATTGTCTTTTGCCCATTCACAGGCCAAATTTTTTGTCAGTTGGTTCATTGCTCCTGCATATATATCAATCACCATGTTGTAGAGTCAGCTCAAACCCACGAAATTAGCAACTCCTATGCCTCTTCCCAGCAAATGAACACAAACAAATAAACTAATGAATACCTTTCGTGGCACTATATATGCTTCCAACATTTATTGAAACCACACCAGCATTAGAGGATATGAAAACGATGCTTGCAGCTCCTGAAGCTTTAAGAAGAGGATGTGCCAGTTGGCTCATGTGGTAAGCAGATTCAAGATTGGTACTAAGTAGAAAGGAGAAATCTTCGGATGTGTAGTCTACAGTCTGTTTCCTTATGTTTGTCCCCACATTGTTTATCTAAATCCATACAACAGATCATGAAAAATTAACAAAAATGGGGAGTGGGTGAAGAATTTTAGGAGGCCAGCAACTTATTAGCAAAATCTTCACCCTAAAGTTCTTGCACTTCTAATCCAGAATTTATTAATGAAAAAGAGGGAAAAAACGAAGAACTAATTTGATTGCCATTCCAATTGATTAATGATTACTCACAAGGATATTGAGTTTGGCATCAAACAGAGAGGAGACTCTGGTTACTAGCTCCTCTCTTTGGGCATGAGAGGCCATGTCACACACTGAACCAGTAACTTGATATCCCTTTGTTGCCCATTGATGTAAGCATTCATTAAGTTGAGCTTCATTCCTAGAGCAGGTGTATACTCTGGCCCCTAGCTCTGCCAGTTCCTCCACAATAGCATATCTAGTATATACATATAAAAGTAAGAAAAACTAGTGATCAGTAAATTGGCTAGCTAATTCATTGTTAATGGGTTTCTCTCTTTCTGAATTACGCTCTTTACATAGTTGTCCAACTGTCTGAAAAAGAAATAAGAAGAGTAGAGAGTGAGGAAGAGAGAGAGGAATCCGATTCCTTTTGTTCCACCGGTGACTAGAGCAGCCATTCCCTGAAGAGACCATTTACTGCTTCTGCTGCCCATGTTAGCCTCAGCCACTTCTCCTTTCTCTATGTGTATCTGATCACTAATTGAGTACCAATAAGACCAATAATAGATATATATATGTCAAAGAGTATCTCTTTCTGTCTTATTTTATTCCTCAAGACCCCATTGTTTATATACAAAATAGGCACCTACAATCCCTCTTATGCGTGGGCCTAGCAATATTAAATTACAGCTACACTACCTATTTTAGCTATACAACAATCACGATAATTAATTAATTTAAAGGGTATACCCAAGATTAACTCCTAAGATCTCTTAGAGATCAATTCAGGCCACAACTCACGCCAACAATATATACTTCCAAAGCTCCATCTTCTCATATGGTCCTTTAGTGACGCCATTGCACACATCATATGTCACTAATAATTGAATACTGATTCCACTTTCCGTCTCATTTTCTTGGATAAGATTATTCCTTGATTTGAGTAATACAGTAACTTGATTTGACTAATCCCTTTTCTTAGTAATTTTTAACTCGGCACAAACGTAGTACTTTTTTTTAAAAAAAAAAAAGGAAAAAAAAAAAAAGAGACTCAGTTCTCCCTTCCTTTGATTTTGATGTCCTTTAGCTATGTCGCTTTTGAATTTCTATCCTGAAATTTTCGGTTCAAATCATTGACTAAATAAATGTTAATTTTTATTGATGAATTATTTGTAATTAATCATCAATTCTGATGGTTTGTGTTATGTAACAAAGTTAACTTTGACAACTTTAGATGGGTCGTGTTTACGTAACAAAGTTAACTTTGACAACATATATACAAAAATCCGGCAAGTACTTGCTCTGATTTAAATCATTGATAATATAAAAACATTTTACACCATCATAGAATCATGTGCTATTAGATATAATAAGAATGGTTAAATTATTTATTTTTATTAAGAGATTGCCTACCAAAAATGATTACTAGTAACGGATGAAACATAAGCTTTAGAAGCGAAGTGCTTTGATCCTTATTAATTGATCCAATCCCAGTTGACCTGTTCAAATGAATAAGGCTATCATAAGTTTTCGGTTTCCACCTCATTTTGCCAAATAAAACTTGAGCGTAATGCTATTTGCATAATTGTATTGTTCCAATGCTAGATTTTGTTGGTAGATGTCTATCAATTACAATACATTTTGTTTTAGAATTTAGAGCTAAAAACATTTATTTGTATAATTTTTTTAGTCAAAAAGAATTATTGACTGAAAGTACCAGTTGCCTTATTTCACAGCAGAGAACAAATTTTCCAATAAAGTGAAACCCAAGTTTTTCACTTCTGAGGACTTTTCCTGGGAACTTTTCTCTATTCGTATTCAATTATCAACTCAATTTGATCCAGTCACGCCATGGAAATTCAAAAATGAACCACAACCCACAATAAAAATTCTTATCTTTTACCAAAAGAAGAAACACTAATTTAATGTGATATATATCCTCCATATTTGTTACAAAGTGATATTATTAAGATAAATATTGTAAACACTAACAATTGCCTTCAGCATGAACTCATTACATAAAAGCTACAATGTTTTCTTATTGATTTGTCTATCCTATAAATTTTTTGAATTGGAGGAGCGTATTTTTAAAATTAGTCTAAATTAGGATTCCTGATTAGCTACTTATGAAATCAATTGAATCAATCCTAATTTCAGGATTGATCTAAATTAAAACATCTACTTTACTAGTATATCCAAATGACTCAAATCCAATCCTAGAATTGATCTCAATTGGAGTGTCCACTCATCACTATGTGCAATCTAACTAGGGATTCTTAGAATTTAGTATCCTAATTTAATCATTATGTGAGTTTACATAACTGGGAGTATACAGTGGTTGCTGGTTACAGATATTGAGATGGTGAAGGAAGTCAGCCTATGCACCTCTTTGAATCTAGGGAAGCCTTCTTATCTATTCGAAAGTTACGGCCCACTCTTTGGGCAGGGCATATTATCATCAAGTGGGTCAATTTGGGCTCACCAAAGGAAGATTATTGCTCCTGAACGATACCTTGACAAGGTCAAGGTAAGTTGCTGCCTTATGGTTTATTTTTAACATCCTTTCACCACTCCCTCCCCCTTCCCTCTTTTTCATCCCAAGCCCTACCTAAGATAAAAGGGACAATGAGAAAAAGAAGGAAGTAAGCAAAGTATTTTAACCTTAGAAAGTTCATTCAATGGGGTTAGGGATCCAAGTTTACTACTAATTATTGTGAAATATTGTGCTGTTAGAAGTTGATGATCATATGTACTTAATTGTACAAAATTATGAATGCTAAAGCATTTAATGAGTGAATGGAACCACCAAACCAATCACATTATGAGCTTTTCCTGTCTTACAGTAGATTCATTTGAAGGAGTAGATTGATATTTTGCTGTCTTAAAAATTATGTTAAAGGGTATGGTCAATGTGATAGTTGACTCCACAAATATTATCTTGAGGTCTTGGGAGACTAGGCTTGAAAGTGAGGGAGGAGCAGTTTCAGAGTTTAAAGTTGATGAAGACTTGAGGAGCTTGTGTTCAGACATTATTGCAAGAGCTTGTTTTGGGAGCAGCTATACTTAGGGAAAAAGAAATATTCACAAAGCTTAGAGATTTTCAAAAAGTCATATCCAAGATAATTGCTGGAATTCCTGGCTTTCGGTATGCATGATTATACAATAAAGACATTTATTGTTATGAGAGATATCTTATGTACTTTTTTTTCTTTTCTTTTCTTTTCTTTTGGGCTGCATCTTGTATTAGCATATTATGTTGTTCTACTTGTTTTTGTTTCTTTTTTTCTTCCTTGCTAAGGTACTTGTTCATTTTAATAATGAGGAATTTGGTATCATAAACTGTTTAGATACTTGCCAATCAAAATCAACAGGGAGATGTGGAGATTGGAGAAGGACATAAACTCAACCATATCAAAGCTTGTAAAATGCCGCCTCCAGGCTGCTCAAGAGAAGGACCTTTTACAAATGATACTTGAGGGTGCAAACAGTTATGAGGGCAATAATGGCCTTGCTTCAAATCCTATCTTGAATGACAAATTCATAATAGATAACTGCAAGAACATATTCTTTGCTGGACATAAGACTACTGCAGTTACAGCATCATGGTGCTTGATGTTGTTAGCTGCACACCAAGATTGGCAAGATCGTGCCTGTGCAGAGGTGCTTGAAGTTTGTGGAAATGGTCCACCAGACGCAAGTATACTCCGAAGCATGAAGACTGTATGTGTTGCACAACTCGAACTGGCTGTATGCTAAAATTGAATGTTGCTAGGAATTACATTACCCTGAAATTATATAACTTGATTTTTGACATCAGCAGAATACCATTTAATTTTCATATAATAGATAAAAAAATGGGATGCTTATTCCAGAATGACTTCTAATGCATATCAAGCAGTTATTTATGAATGGAAAAAATAAATGTTTGCTTTAGAACTTCTTCTGTCATTGAGCAAGAGAGTTTTGTCTGGTCATGAAGTTTTATAATTTGGAGAGAAACTTCAATCCTATATTGTCCTATTTAATTGCATATCAACCTCTAAAGAATTGCGAGGAACATAAGCACAGAAACTTTCTTAGCTAATCATTTTGACTTATTTGATTGATGGACTGTCAATGAGAGCTTTCCTAAAAAATCAAACAAAAGAATATGTTCTCCATCCATGCTATTTAAGAAGTCTTAGTTTTGAAAGTGACAAAATATTTTCATTTCAATATTTCCTTTTTCTTTTTCTTGTATTGCTGGCAATATGGTTGTCCACCGACTAACTCTGGTCTCAAAATGATGTTGTGGTTTAGGTTGAGGATCACCCTCCCTTCATCACTGATGTTCTTTTTATAGATGTTTTTGTTCTTTAATGATGGTGTCATTTTCCCTCAAAAGAAAGTTTCCTTTTTTCCTTTTTAAGGAAAAAATCCAGTTAGTAGATTCCAAGTTTGATCACGAACATGGTCATTGATTGAAAGCTTCTATGAAAATGGTACATTTGCAGTTGACCATGGTGATTCAAGAGACCTTGCGGCTTTACCCACCAGTAGTATTTGTGATTAGAACAGCCTTCAAAGATATTAAATTCAAAGACATTCAAATTCCAAAATGAATGAACATTCAGATTCCAATCCAAGTATTGCAGCAAGACCCTGATCTCTGGGGACCTGATGCCCACAAGTTCAAACCAGAAAGATTTGCAAATGGGATTCTTGGTCCATGCAAGACTCCAC
>QAOA01000512.1:56472-97962 GCA_003255065.1 Cercis canadensis
TTTTTTTTTTTTTTTTTAAGGCAGATTTGGAATATTTTTGTTATTACTTGGTGCCCAAGTGTGGGTAATAGCTAGGCATTCCTATTGTACAAGGAAGGTACAATGATGCCATGTGAATTTTCAGGTTTTGTGAAAATGTATAAAAAGTCCTTTAATTGAAACTATGTGCATCTTTCAATTGTTATTGTATGTGAATGTGGGTTTAGATTGTTTTGGTTTGCACTAGTTGCTACCTTTGGATAATTGGTTGGCATTCCTATTGTACGAGAATGTTACAATGGTGCCAAGTGAATATTTGAATAAATTTACCGAAAGTCCCTCCTTGAATGTGTGTATTTTAGATGCTATTTTTATTTGAAGGGCGATTCTGAATACTTTTGTTGGCAATAGGAACTGAGTGGGGACAATCAATATGCATTCCTATTATACAAAAGAGGTACAATGATGCCGAGTTATTTTTTTGGTTGGATTTTTAATTGCAGAAGAAGCCCTTTCAATAAAGTATGTGTTTTTCATTGGTTCTTTTTATGTAAAGGAGGATTTGGTCGGCACTAAGTGCCCGAGTGTGCTATACATTCCTATTGTACAATAGAGATACAATGATGTCATGTGAATTATTTGTTTGCACTTCTTAAAACATATAAAGTTCATTCAGGATATGTGTGCATTTCCTTACTTATTGTTTTGAAGGCAGATTTGGAATATGATTGTTGGCTCTAGGTGCTGAAGTGTGGATAATTTCTAGGCATTCCTATTGTACATGGAAGGTACAATGATGTTGTGTGAATATTCAGGTTACGTGTAAATGTATAAAATGTTCTTTAATTGAAACTATGTGCATCTTTCATTTGTTATTTTTTATGTTAAGATGGGTTTGGATTGTTTTGGTCTACACTAGTTGCTACCAGTGGATAACAAGGCATTCCTATTGTACAAGAGAGGTAAAATGATGCCTAGTGGAGATTTGAGTCACATGTAATAATGTACAGACTATCTCTTCAAGAATGTATGTATTTCATTAGCCATTTCTATTTGAAGGGGGATTCAGAATATTGTTGTTGGGAATAGGTACTAAGTGGGGACAATTAATAGGTATTCCTATTGTACAAAAGAGGTACAATGATGCCAAGAGAATTTTTGCATCAGCTGTGTAAATTTGTAAAATGTTCATTAAATGAAACTTTGTGCAAATATCATTGGGTATTTTATTAGAAGTTGAATTCGGAGTATTTTGTTTGGCACCAGGTACTGAGTATGGAGAATTGCTAGGCATTCTTATTGTACAAAATGGGTACAATGATGCCAAGTGAATAGTTGGGCCAGCTGTGTTAATTACTAAATGTCACTTAAATCAAATTTTGTGAATAATTGCCCGGTGCTCTGAGTGTGAATAATTGCTATGCATATACAAGAGATGTACAATGATGTTGAGTCAATTTTTTTGTTTGCATTGTGAATATATAGAAAGTCCCTTGAAGATAATGTGGGCGTTTTGTTGGTTATTTTTTTGAAGCCAGATTTGGAATTATATTTATTGGTTGTGGGTAATATCTAGGCATTCCTATTGTACAAGGAAGGTACACAGGTGCTGTGTGAATTTTTCAGGTTTCGTGAAAATGTATAAAATGTCCTTTAAGTGAAACTGTGTTCATTTTTCAATTGCAATTTTTTTGTTAAGATGGGTTTGGATTGTTTTGGTTAGTACTGAATGCTACCTCTGGATAATTTGGTTGGCATTCTTATTGTACAAGAGGTACAATTATGCTTAGTGGATGTTTGAGTCGCATGTATGAATGTAGAGTGACTTGTGTCTGATTTCATACAAAGCTGCTCAAGAATAAAATAGCTCCTAATATATGTGCAAGATGATGTGAGAAAGAAAGAAAAGAGATGTAATTTTCCTGGTTTGAGAGCTTCAAAATTTTCCATTTTCATCCTTTTTTTTTTTCGGTAGGACTTGTGAAAATTCTCAAGTTTCACTCATCAACAGCAAGGTCAAGGAGCATAAACATAGATTGTATTCAAACTGTGTATAGACCATAAAACGATCTATCCTATGCAGTAAAAGTTTAATTTGTTTTGTCTTTCTACGATTATCTAAGCTGAGATGAAAACAGGATATTTAGACAGCTAGTTACAAATAAACTTTCATTCGAATCCCGCTCCTATTGTATCTATAATGAAGGAGAGAAGATGGGAAAAGAATAGTAATATGCCTAGTGAAATTAATAACAATATATCAGATATCTTTGGGACTATGATCTTTTTAAACGCTTCTTTGGAAAGAACTTGTATCTCAGCTGGGCATTTTTCAAGCTTGAATTAGAATTTATTGATGTGATCTCATTAGAGGAAAACAATCCTTCCACATTTACCAAGGTCCTCACAAGCTGCAACTTTCCATTCAATACCAAATTTACTCAAATGTTAAACCCTCCCATTTTAATTGACTCAAATGGACCTCCCAACTGTAAGTCATTTATCTATATTTCGGAAAGACACATTACTAGTTCGAGTTTACAAGTGCTTGGAACAGCTACAACAAGATGATTTTAGACAAAACTATTACTCCAAAAATCAATGTGCACACTAATAGAAGTAAGCACTTCGTTGTATGCACTTTAAGTCATATGCACTAGACGGCAGATTAATATTTGGGATGAGACTAAAATTATGTGCCATTTCTGCTACTAAGTAAACTTTGTTGGCTGATTAATTTGGGAACAAGCAACCATGGTTACACCCTTGGAACATAAGACCTCGAGGCCAATACCCATGACCCGGTGAAGTCACTGGTTATCCAGAACAAGACAATGAGAAATGGAATGGAATGGAATTGTGATGTATGAGTAAAATTTCTCCAGAGGAGAAGATATTTGAAAGACATTTTGATATTAATATAAAGTGATAGACTTATCTGATAAGCTAATTACTGGGATGATTTGACAGAAGATGAACGTAGGTTGCTTGACAAATTGAAGAATCATATGATGCAGTAATTAAAGAGATTTTATGTTGGCAATAGATTATGCTTTTCAGAAAACAATTGACCTTTCATGTAAAATTTCATCGGAGGTGTTAATTCATATGTTATTATTTATAACTTACAGAAATTGATCGGGTTTAAGTTAAAAACTGCACTGCTGGGATCATTTATACATTTTTTGCTTTATAGTTTATACTATCTTACACATGCACACTTGGTAATTGATAACATCTGAGCTTAATTAGCCCTGTTAAATTTTAGTTGACTCACTCAAATTTTTTATATGTGATCCAATTATATGTATTACTTTCTACAAATATTTCAATAGATTTTTCTAAAAGTAAACCAGTAATGCTACTTAAACATTAAAATTCTTTCATATTTCTTGGTATCATAACTCAACCTATTTAAATTTTACACACTTCTTTCAAATGGTATATAACAATTATTTATCAAAAGCATAGGCATAGACGCATAGTGCTGTGTTTCAAATATGTCAATTTTCTTTTTCTCTAAAAAGAAAGACACTAGATTGCTTATGGCCCACATTATCTCAAGAGAACTAGTGGTGGATAACCCGCTGTGCTCTCACTGACAATTACAGTTACGACTTACAAGTTACAACCATTGCATGTTTCCTGTTTATTCCGTTTTCACTTGTTTTCTTCTTCTCTGAAAAACGATGATCTTCTCTTCTTCTTCTTCTCCTCCTTTCTTTCCAGTTCCAACATCTCCTGTAATCCCCCAAAGAAAGCTGCATTTACTACTGAAGTTTCCTCCATTGCACCAAACATCACTCCAAATCCAACACACCCAACTTGCTTCTTCTTTTCCTTCTCTTTTGAGAAGAAACCTACACAAGTGCTGGCAGTCCAAGTCAGCACAAGAAGAAGAAGAACTCCAAATTGAGCGCCTCTTCTCCAATCTCAACCAAGCCACTATGAAGAGAGAGCCTGGTTGGTGAATAGCATAATGCATTCTACTATTTTTCAGATATTTGATTGTGCTAGTATCATTTTTATATAATATAATTGTAACTAATCATAATACTATTTTTCAGAAATAAACTTCTGTTCTATAATTTTATTTTATTCATTTTCTTCCTTTGTGTCAATATTACCAGGAAGTTTATCCAGTGCAATTTTCTTGGTAGCAGGCACAACGGTCTGCAGTTTTTCTGTTAATTTTATTTTATTTATATTCATGTTGCAACTTGCAACCACAAAGCATTTCCCTCAAATGCAAAGAAATATTACAGGTGGGTGCAGGGATCCTTGCAATTCCTGCAGTGACACAAGAAGCAGGCTTTTTGGCATCTGCAGTTACATGCATCCTTTGTTGGGTTTACATGGTAATAATCTTTGATGGCCATATATAATTTCCAAATTATATGGTATGAAGACTCAATATTCACTGTAAATTGGTTGATTATGAGTGAGAGAGGGAATTAAGTGTAGGACACAAAGGGCACCAAGATTTGCTAGTGTGGCAATGCTTAACTACTTTAATCTTCACAGGCTTATAGTATTACTGTACAATTTCTGTAGGCATACAGTTATTTGTTTTTAATCTGTAATTGACAATGAAAGGTTTTGTATATATTTCTTTATTGCACACATAAGCATATCTAATGAGAATTCCTGCAGGTTGTGACAGGTTTGCTCATTGCTGAAGTGAATGTCAACACCATGTGTGAGCTGGGTTCTGGCGGGGTATCATTGGTAAGTGATTTTTCATCGTATTGATACATGCTTGCAAAGAGTTTGCTTATCTAAACATAGGAGCCTATTAAATTATCCTGAAAAGGAAAGATGCCTACATGTTCAGACATAAAGTTGGTAGCTTCGCAGCAGAACTCTGCACCCAAGTTCCCAATTTATGTTACATGAAGCCTGAATAGTGAAGAATTGCTTTTATTGTGTAAGAGAGTGCATAATCTTTGTGAGAATGAAAACTTAATAGACCATGTATTTTTCTGTTGGGAGTTTTCATTTTTATTGACACCAATTTTTGGCTTTCTATTGTTCTGCGAAGGCCATTAGTTTCTTCATCTTGATTAATTTCAGGTATCGATGGCTAAGAGAACTTTGGGGACAGTAGGAGTTCAAATTTCATGGTAGGTTCAGATATCATCTTTGTACAAATATATGCAGATGAACTATAGGAAGTGAACATCAAACTCTGTCATTCTCTTGCAGTTGGTCATACATCTTCATCCATTATGCCCTCCTTGTTGCCTATGTGGCTCGTTCTTCAGATATCTTGACAAATTTCCTTGGCATTCCCACGTATGAGTCACTAACTCTGCCTCCAATTATGCCTAAATTTTCATGAACTTCTGCTTCCCAGATCTGTAGTTAAGTAAGCAGACTTTATCTTTTGTATTCCAAGTAAACCTTGAATACTTGTTAGGTTCTGATACTAACATCTTGCTCTCAGATGGGAGAGTGCAGCTTTGTTTTCATTGGCTTTCGGAGGCATATGCTTCTTTGGAAGGTTGGTGTTGCCTTCTTCATACTTACTAAACTTATTGTAGCTCCAATTTCTAATTTCTATGGGCAGGAAAGTTGACTGAATTTATTTTTAATCTGTAGCCAGCGATCTATAGGTGCAGTTAATGGGATTCTGATATTTGGAATTATCAGTTCTTTTACAGTTCTTGTGGTAAGACTCTCAATTCAAGAACTATGGATTTTTTTTTATTTTTTATGATCTTTATCTTTCATATATACTGTAGCAATCATTTATGACACTATGATTTAAGAGGCATTTCTTTGTATTAAGACAAGGACTAAGTTTGCATTCTTAGGCAGTTGCAAGTGGAGACGTGCACTGGGATACTCTTTTGAAAGCCAACTTCCAAGCTGCTCCTATGAGTATACCCATTATTGCACTTTCATTTGTTTATCAGGTAACATCACCGATTTATAGTTGTTGAACACTGAACAAGCTTTAACACTTTTTTGATATGTTTATTCAGAACGTGGTACCTGTTCTTTGTACTAATCTTGAAGGAGACCTGTCAAAAGTAAGGTGACAAATCTTATCACCATACTTTGTTGTTTTTCTTGTCATTTTCCCCTAAAGTCATAGTTTTGAAGTCATTTTAAGAAGCCTTATAATTCTATGATGATTGTAAAATGATTTGCATCAGCCATATAAATTTTTAACATATAGTTTTTCTTGGTGGTACTGCTTAGGCCTTACCCAAGCTATTCTGGGATAGAATGGTCAATTTTTTTCACCAATCAAACGCTTTAAGATGTGTACTGCTTCAGTACCTTAATATGTAACACACACATGGCAATATGCATAATTGACTGATATTGAAGGTTGTCTCACTGAACTTCCTTGAATCGATTCTAACATCTTCATTTATCTACTTTTCTCTCTTGTATGCTAGAGCATGCTCTACACATTCTCTATTATAATACTTTTCCTAGTGCCTATCACAAGTTTTCTACAGATTTGTTTATCACCAAGTTGTAATCTTGCAGGAGTGCAATATTGTTTGGCACTGGTATACCTCTTGTTCTGTTTCTTGTTTGGAATGGTGTTATCCTGGGAACTGTCAATAATACTGACATGGCTCTAGATCCATTACAACAATTGCGATCTACAAACGGAACAGTTGGAGTAAGTTCATAAGACCTTCAAGGATTTTTGAGCCAAATTTTTAGGGATCTGGTTTGCTGACAACATTTTTCTTTTTTTGCTTCTTTCTCCTCCTTGCCAACCAATTCTGCAGCCTATAGTTGAGGTGTTCTCTCTTCTTGCAATTGGAACATCTTTCATTGGCTTTGTTTTGGGTTTGTCTGACTTTCTTTCAGACTGTAAGTGTTATTTCTTTTCCTTTTCATCTTTTTAATTGATTAAGAAATAGCTAACACTGAAATCTGATTGATTTACTTGCTTATTTCTTTCGACATATTTCTTTGACATGAAGATATTTGCTGGGTATGCCATAAGTCAAATGATTTTCTTATTGTTTTAAGTAGTTTCCCAAGTTTTTGCGATGAATAATATCTCTGTTGGTTTCCTCATGTGTATTTTCAGTGCTGAAACTCCCAACTGGCCAGAACAAGCCTCTTCCATACCTCTTGACTTTGATCCCACCACTAATACTCTCACTGCTGGACCCAGAAATATTTTTCAAGGCCTTGGACTTTGCTGGAACATATGGAGGTATAGCTGTAAATGAGTGCCTCTATATGTCTTTCTGTGCTCATTCCTCATTATTTCAATGTTCCATGTATAACTTGTTTGATTTGGAACTCCAATTCTGACATGTCTAGTTTTTCTCACTGTTTCATGTAATTGCTAGTGTTGCTGCTATTTGGGGTTATTCCAGCTGCAATGTCATGGTCTGATAGGTACTCCAATTCATCTCTGTCTGTGAAATTGCCTGAGCTTGTTCCTGGAGGGAGGATTACCCTTCTGCTTGTGCTTGGAGGTGCAGGATATGTAATTCTTTCTGAGTTACTTGAGAACTTTCAACACCTTTGAGAAATTTACAAGATTATTTTATTTTAGTTTTATTTTTTCAATCTATTGAATAAAGTAAAAGGTTCATTTTTAGAGATGAGGGTTATGTACAGAATAATTTTACATTTTTTCCCCCATTTTGTACCTTTTGACCCTCAAATTATATTGTTCCTGATATAGAAAGGTTCATTTTACCTCAAGTGCCCTTGTCCCTCAGGCCTCAGAGCGAGTGAGACACTTTCATGTACATCTAGTCTCTGCTCAATCATATCTGATCACAATGAATATGCAAGACTCCTCTGAACTTGCTTTTTCATAGCTAAGCCAAACAGAAGCAGAAGACTCTTTTTTAACTCGTCTTTTGTAGAAAATGGGGGACTTTTTGGACCAATCTACAAATGAATTCACCAATTAAAGAGTTCAAGCACAGTTTACATAAGCCTGTAACTCCTGGCGACCATCTGATAGAAAAAGTGGAGGTTCAATGGAGCAAGGCCTTGCCTGGCATAGTGGACTAGTGAAGCAGAGCAGCTTGTTATACCTTCCACAGTTGGAATCGGCAAGTTTGTGTGCGTTGCTCTGTGAAGCCAACCTCACGCGGTTTCCCTCCACGAGGGACCACGAAGCCTGAGCCCTTCTTCGGCCCTTGGCCAAGCCTCATCGGGCTCAAGTCACAACACCAGCCTTCGTCCAAGCCATCATGACCAGACTCATCAACATGGAATGGGCAAGCCAGCAAGGTGCAATCACTAGTCCAACCAAGCAAGCCATCAAAAGCTTTGTTCCACCGCTTTGATGCCCCCGCTTGGGTCACAAGTCAACGCTCCTTAACTCGGCAGCGGAAATGTAAGTGCATGCTTAATATAGAGGTTGCTTCAGCTTGATTATTGTCCGATGCGGGACTTGGTTCTGACAGTTGGGACTTGGGACTGACCCAAGTGAGAGCTTGCAGTTCTTCAATGACCACTTTGGTTGTGTCTGATTAGGATATAATAGGAACAATGCTGAGTGTTATAATCTAGTTAACAAGTAGTTAATGCTTCTCTAAATATAAATATTTTTACCAAACTTCCCCTTTTATTTTTCATATGCAACATTACTAACCCCGAATTAATCTGTAACTCATTTGCTGTACACCAAAGGAAGGAGTTCATTATCCGTTTCTATTTCTCTAGCTTCCTTAAGCTGCGTCAGACCACTTCAGTGAGGATAGAATAGGCATTAAACCCTAAGAAAAATAATAATAATAATAATGTTATTTGTATATTAATTACTCTTGTGCAACTGCACATTCACACAATTTATGATAATACAACAGGAGAATGGCACAATTGGTAGAATACAAGCCTTATGTGAATAACATTGTCAAACGTAATTGGGGGCCTAATTTTTGGGACTTGACCCCAGCTATATAAAGGACCTTTATATAAATGGGCAGCCCAATTAATATTATTTTATAAAATAAAAAAAAATAGAAGAAAATAATTATAAAGGGAAAATAAATTAAAAAACAAAAAAAAAGGAACAGCCCAATCATTAAACGGGCTGGCCCAAATCAAGTTAGGCCTTAAAATTCAAGTCTTAACTCGATTTTGTGTAGGCCAAGCCTTAAATTTAAATAGAACAATGCTAAATATAAAAAAGTAACATTATGCCACCTATACAAGTGTGGAATAGTGCAAGTTTTACTTGTATAGAAGTAACATTACTCGATTATCCAACAAGAGAGACATTTTTGTAGATTTTTGGGTTTATGGCAGAAAATTGGTTTTATTTCTTGGTTGCAAGGGAAGAAACAAAGAAGGAATAGAAGAGAAGAGAAGAAGAGAGATGTCTGTGGAGAGTATTTGACGTTTATGATTTTTTCCCTTGCTATTTCATGGTTTTTATAGCACACCTACCTCACTAGGGTTACATCAATAAAATACACATAGGCTTAAAACATAGAATGGTCAACCAAATTATCCTTCACTGATCAACCAGATAACTAAAACACAACATAAGTAAAAACGTTACAACACACACATAACAAATATGAAAGGAAGAACTTCAACTATAGAATCTATTATTCAAAAATGGAGCTGTTGGAATCATACTGCAGTCTTACGGTAACGATAAATAGTCTTTAAAAATGAGGATTAAATTTATAATGAGTGAAACTCTGAAAGCATCGTGCTGTCTTCATCTGGTGAACTTTCATTCTTAAAAGGAAAGAAAGGAAGAAGATAAAAAAGTGCTGATTTAATGGAGCCAGGCTTGCCTGGTATATTGGGCTAGTGAAGCATCAGCTGGCATCAGCTCCATAAGTGACGTGGGAGTCACCCACGTCACTTATGGAGCTGCTGTTTGACCCAGCATGGTGCATACGTTAGTCCAACCAAGCAAGCCAAAGATTCCACTACATCAATGCTCCCACTTGAGTCACAAGCCAGCGCTACATGACTCGGCAAGCAATAGCTCAATGCATGCTTAATATAAAGATTGCTTCAGCTTGATTACTATCCGATGTGGGACTTGGAAAAGTCTGACAATTGGGACTGACAACTGACCCAAGTCAGAACTTGCAGTTCTTCAATGACCACTTTGGTTGTGTCTGATTAGGCTATAATAGGAACAAACAATGCTGAGTGTTACAATAATATGTAAGAATTTTGCCCTTGAGGCAAAGATTTCAAGTTTTCAGGACATCATTTTCATTGGGTTGTAATCTTGTTGCGAAGACAAAGACATGAAAGTTTTCATTTAAGGCCATCAAAATTGTGGAGAGACCAGATAGACTTTAGCTTTACTCCAATAATTAAATCCGAAGATAACATTAGGATTTTGGTTTTGTGTTACAATCACATGTAAGAGTGTTCCCCTTGCGGCAAAGATTTCAAGTTGAAGGATACACCATATTCAATGGATTTTGATCCTCCTGGGTTCCATGCATTGGAAGGCCTTCAATATCCACTGATTTAATCTGAAAACAACACTCACAGATAATATCAAACTGAAACACTGTCTTTAGGTACTCAAAATGATCATCAATAATGTTCTGGACCGGGAATATAATTGCCTTCAAATTAAAGGATACCATAAAATTATACTCTCATAAAACTTACCCTTGTTAATTAACTTTTTCTACTAAACCTACCCTTACTGGTAACTTGTTTCCTATCCACATAAATTTTTTTTTTTTTTGACCTTTTTGTTCCCAATAGAATTTTAGTAAGAAAACTAGAGAACTTGATGCTTCCATATAAGTGACAATATATATTATCCCTTGTCTCCGAATGTTTATCAATTTACAATTGTAGCATTTTGTATTGTGTATTATAAAATTGGCCGAGAAAATTACAATCTACCTCTAATCCAAATTTTAACACACATTACAAATATTTTTTTGAGTAAAATATATTTTTTGTTCTTGAATTATTTTTTAAATGTTATTTTAGTTCTTGATTATTTTTTGTGTCAAATCAATCTTTTATAGCACAAAAAAATCACTTAAATGATTGATTTAATGAGTAGAGTGATTATTTTAGGATTAAAGTGACAAAAAATAAATCAAGAACTAAAGTTATATTTAAAAAATAATTTAGGAGAAGAAAAATGTATTTAACTCAAAAATAAACGACAAAAATGATCATTTCAAATATGAGGTATAAATCACAAATGTTAATTGCCAATCATTACAATGAGACTTTTGTTTTGCAGAAAAGAAAACAAATTTTAATCCCAGTACATAAGAATACAAAGACACCTACCTGGAATTTGTCCTCTTTACACCATCGTCACATTTTGACTATTAGTTGTTTCACACTTCTGAATAAAGCAAAACTCATATATTAATATGACTCAATAGCTTTCTCCTTACATATATAATTTCTTATCCAAGACTTGGGATATTCCAAGACAGCAACAACTAAGTAAATGGATGTCATCATGTGAGTAGACTCTAGCAAGTTGCAATCCATCTAGATCTAGTTATGTTTGATGGATGTAAAAACTTAATTTGTGAGCCAATAATTTTGATTCACAATATCATTTCTCTTCCACGAGTTACTAAAATACTAATTTAATTAAAAATTGAGTAAAATATATTTTTCGTTCTTGAATTATTTTTAAATATTACTTTAACCCTTAATTTATTTTTAGTGTCACTTTAATTCTCGATTAATTGCATTGTTCGTCAAATTAATTTTTTATAACACAAAAAATGATCACTTAAATGACTAGTTTAACAGACAAAGTAATTATTTGAAAATTAAGTGACATTTGAAAAAGAAAAATAATATATATATAAAAAGAGAATTCTAAAAATAAATTGTGAAAATAATATCAAGGAGAATAAAAATATAAAATGTTATAGGTAAGATACAAATAGTAGGTATATGAAGAAGAAAAATTCTGAGTAGTTGGTGATAATGTCAAAACTATGAGAGCTTCTTCAGATAAACCAAAGGATCATCAAGGATGCTGTGGATTGTCAAAGCAATAGATTTTCATTGAAAACTAATTAGACCGAATTAGAATAATAAAATTATAAATCAATTAATTACTCAATCAAAATATAAGTTGTTATTATTCAAGTAATGCAGAAAACAACTTTGTCCATGACAAGAAAATTTAATTGGAAATATATATAGGCAGATACAAAGTATTTCGAAACATTAAAATCTTATGCCAGATTAATTAATAACAAATTAAGTTTACATTGGCATATAAAATAGCTAAAAAAGAAAACAGATAAACCATAAACACCATATGACTCGTAATAGAATATGATAAGGTTTATAGTTTGCGGCGTAAGCCATCAAGAAACTTCAATTCAATCCATTATAAGCTTCCTTGAGTAGACGATAAGATGGCACAGCCATCAAGTGGTTAGCTCTTGGCATTGATAGGCCGAATTTCTCAGTCATATCCAAGTCATTGGGAGTCATCCCAGGGGGAAGCTCCCAATTGAAACAGTGTAGTAACTGTGCTAGAATAAGTTTAACTGTAGTCAAACCTAATTGCATAGCAGGGCATCCTCTTCGACCAGAACCAAATGGTATGAGTTCAAAATCATGTCCTCGAAGATCTATGTTGTTGTTGATGAACCTTTCTGGATAAAATGTTTCAACGTTATCTGACCACACCTTAGGATCTCTTCCTATAGCCCATATATTTACTATGATTCGTGACTTTTTCTTTATATAATAACCATCGATCGTCATATCTTGTGAAGACTCTCGAGGCACTAATAAAGGCCCAACAGGGTTTAGTCTTAGGGTCTCCTTCACCACCATATCCAAATAACCCAACCTTGGTAAATCAGTCTCCTCCACCGTTTTGCTCAATCCAATTACGTTCTCTAGCTCATCTTGGAGATTTTTCATCACCCTCGGATGCCTCAAGAGCTCGGAGAAAGCCCACTCAACCACAGTAGCAGGAGTTTCAAACGCTCCAGCAATCATATCCAATACAATAGCCTTGATGTTGGTTCGATCAATGACAAGCTTCTGTTCATCATGAGCATCCAAGTGTTGATTCATCAAAGAGAGCAATATGTCTACGAAGTCTTTATGTTGCCTTTTATGTACACTACCATCCTGCTGATGCTCCTCAATTGTCAGTTCCAACAATTCATCAATTGCCCTGCTAGTTTTCTTTAAGCGTTTTCTTAATCCCTGACAAGAAAAGAGATGAATAACTTATAATCATTTCGATGAACCAAAAGCTTAAGCTATTAACTAATATAATAGATTTACATGTAACGAAAAAAATTCATGTATACCTGAAAATCAAACACTCTTAGCCAAGGCACATAATCTGCTACATTAAAAGCTCCAAACAAGCTCAGTGTCTCATGAACAAGCCCCTTCAAATCAAATCTATCATCCTTTTTACGACCAAATATCATCTTAAACATTATATCCTCAACAAAATTTTCCACCATGTCGCTAAGATCCACAACCTCACACGCCGCCGCGGCTTTCTCAAGTGACTTCACCAATAGTCTCAGCTCCTCCCTCCTCTGTGGAGCAAACGACTCAACTTTTGACGCACTTAGAAGTTGTGAAGTACACAGTTTCCTCATGCCGCGCCAGTATTCACCATACTCGGAAAACGCCATGCCCTTGGAGCCATAAGACATGTAATCTGTTGCTTGAGTTTTGGGGCGGCTAGCGAAAACGGTGTCGTGGGTCTTGAGGAATAGCTCAGCAGCTTCAGGTGAAGAGACTACGATGGTTGGGACCTGTCCTAGCCGCAAGGACATGATGGGTCCATATGTTTTGGCCAGAGATTGAAGGGTGCGGTGTGGGAGTGTTCCCAACATGTGGAGGTTGCCGATGACTGGCATTGCCGGTGGACCTGGTGGTTTTTTCCGATCATATCTCTTTCTCTTTGGATGCAATAATGCAGCAGAGAGAACGAATATGAAGGTAAGGAGGAGAAACACAGGAATGGCTAATGTTGAAGGTAACATGTTGATGATTTGGCTCACACAAAATGAGAAGGGTCATGGGTATTTATATTGCTGGGATTACTTAACAAGGTTGTGGCCTGCCCTCAACAATGAATTAAAAATAGTTTGGAAATTAAATGGGATTAGGGATAATTTCAATTAAAATGAGATGAAAATAAAGATGAGACTCAAAATTTTAAGATAATTATATAAAAAATTTAATTATAATAAAAAAATTTACACATAACTCTTACTTAAATAAAAACTTAATTCACTCTCACAATAATATTTTATAATTGTCATAGCTGCAATATTTGACTTCTGCAGCACCGATGGTTATTAATAGATTACATTAAGAAATACGGCGCCTCACTATAAACCAATAGAATATAGGCTCAACTATCTAAGCAGGTTACAAAAATTAAATTGCAAGATAATAGAATAAAAAGGTGATTAAAATAAAATCTTTAAAACGTGATTTATTTAAGTAATCGGCAATATAATAGAACCCAACATGAATATACAGATATACATACAGAGAAAAAGATTTGAAAATGCCCAAGTCTAGAATAAAAGAGCAATAGTTCTTCACAGAATGATGGCAACATCATAAGATGGCTTTAGCTTCTGAATCTTCCAGAAACAAACTAGTCTAATCATTACAAAAAGGATATCCTTCTTTCACAGTAATTCAAAATCTTCAATTGTGAGCAATACAGGGGCCAATCAAATTCCCTCTTGTGATTATCTTCACAATTTCAATGCTGCTCTGAATTTGAATGGAACAGCAAATCATCAGTAAAACTGAAGACTATATGTTTACACAGGCCTTCTAATCAAGTTTGAAAGTGAATGAGGATTCGGGGGGAAGAAGATAACCATTGAGAGAATGAGAAATGAGATAGAGAAGAGAAAGGGAGTCACCAAGGGAGGGTGAAAAAGAGAAGATTCAGAGTGGGTTTGAGAAAAAAGAACCCAGATCAATGAGTGAAAGGAGACCAATCGAGATAGAGGGAGGTGATGGTGGTTTGCTTTTCTTTTTCCTTAGATAATTTGTTGGTTTCTTTCTCTTTTATGTTTGTCATAGTTTTCATTTCCATTCCCACAGCAATTTGAAGAATATGCTAGATTCATTTCAATGTGATAAAATGGTTTTGGGTGAATTCGTTCACTAGATTTGGATGATGTTTAGGAGGTGATAATTGTTTTGAAGGATTTAGTGCGGACAAGGTGTTTGATAAAAGTCCAAGAAGAACAAATGGCCTTGTGGGTCTTGAACTTGGGATGGGAAGAAGGAGATGGTTGCGTTTCTTTGATGGTGAAGAAGAAGCATCCAATGTGGACAACAATGGGACTTGCAAAGCAGTGAAAAATGCACCAGAATGCAGGAGAAAAATGCATCAGTACAGCCATAAAACATGCCTAGGACTACTGCTCACCCCACAAGGAGAAGCATCAGGTGATTGCTTGTTCTTTTCAGTAGAAAGAACTTGTAAAGCAGCTGCTGCTCTTTGTGGTCCTTGACTTTTTCCAGAAGGCTTGGGAGTAGAACTTCTCGCACAGGTTCAGCCACTAGAGTTGTGAAGCAAAGAGAAACAGAGTGACAGTGATAGCAAGAGCAGAGAGAGAGAGAAATGAGAGAGAAGGTTTTTTTTTTTAATGTCATGTCAGCATTTTACGTGTCACATGACAATTTCCGTTCAACCTCACTAGCGGACCTAAACAGATTGAGGACTAAATTGCCAGACAGAACATAAATTCAAAGACTAAATTGACACAAAAAAAATTAAGAGACTAAAGTGACAATAAAAATATTTTTCAATGACNGAACTTCTCGCACAGGTTCAGCCATTAGAGTTGTGAAGCAAAGAGAAACAGAGTGACAGTGATAGCAAGAGCAGAGAGAGAGAGAAATGAGAGAAAAGGTTTTTTTTTAATGTCATGTCAGCATTTTACGTGTCACATGACAATTTCCGTTCAACCTCACTAGGGGACCTAGATAGATTGAGAACTAAATTGACAGACAGAACATAAATTCAAAGACTAAATTGACACAAAAAAAATTAAGAGACTAAAGTGACAATAAAAATATTTTTCAATGACCAAAAATGAGTTTTACTCTTTTGCCAATTACTGCAAATTGACATCATTATGATCCAATTCCTGACCTAGCTATTTTTTATCGGTGTTTAGTTTAATCAGCAGGAGGTGGTGTTTTATCTTTCAACACCTCTCAAAATGTTGTATGTTTTTTTTTCTTTTTTTATGGATAAAAGTGATTTTTCATCTTTTAAGTTTTCATTGATTAATTGAAGGAAATTTTGTTATATAAAGCGAAAGATGCATTTCAAGAGAAGGGTGTACATATTAATTTACATTATTTTTCCATTTTGTTCCTTTTGACCTCAAACTATATATATCCAGTCCAGATACGATTTATGCATTGATACACTTGCAACATTTTCATCTGCCCTGCATTTCGTGTACTTTTGACCTGTAGCATGTATACCTAGTCTCACTCAGCTGGATTGTATATGATCACGCCACGATGACAGATAATAAATAATCTTTAAAAATGAGAATTAAATTCATACAGAAGAGTCTTTTCTGATGCATTTTGATTTTGGTTAAACAGTAAAATTATAAAAGTGGTGGTTCAATGGAACCAGGCTAGCCTGGCATGGTGGGCTAGTGGAGCAGCAGCCTGTGATCCTTCCACTGTTGAGAGTGGCAAGTTTGCGCTGCTCTGTGAAGCCAGCCTCACGCGGTTCTCTGCACTCTAGGGGCCACGAAGCATGAGCCTTCGCCCAAGCCACATGACCCAACTCTCAACTTGGAATGGGCAAGCCAGCATGGCGCAGCAACTAGTCCAACCAAGCAAGCCAAAGCTTTGTTCCACCACTTTGATGCCCCCACTTGGGTTACAAGCCAGTGCTACTTGACTCGGCGAGCAAGAACTGAATGCATGCTTGATATTAACATTGCTTCAGTTTGATTATTATCCGATGTGGGACTTGGCAAAGCTTGACAATTGAGACTAACAGGACTGACCCAAGTGAGAACTTGTAGTTCTTCAATGACCAATTTGGTTGTATCTGATTATGTTATAATAGGAACAATGCTGAGTGTGACGAACATTGATCAGCTTTTTCAACCTTTAGGCGTTTCTGTCCATCATGAAGATCCAAGGGTTGATTCATCAATGAGAGCAATATGTCTAAAAATTCCTTATTTGCCTTTTCTGTACACTACCATCCTGCTCATGCTCCTCAATTATCAGTTCCAACAATTTATCAAGTGCCTTGCTAGTTTTCTTTAACCGTTGTGTTAATCCCTAACAAGAAAAGAGATGAATAACTAAATAATAAATTAATTAATTAAAAAAATATTTATATCTAACGAGCATAATCTAAAAGCTTAAGCTATTAACTAGGTGAAGACAGATAATAGTTTTATATGTAACGAAAAAAATTAATATATACCTGAAAATCAAACACCCTTAAGCTATTTTCTGATGCATTTTGATTTTGGTTAAACAGTAAAAATGATAAAAGTGGTAGTTCAAAGCCTAGCCCAAGCCACATCACCCAACTTTCAACTTGAAATGGACAAGCCAACTTTATGCAGCCGCCAAACAAGCGGTAGCTTTATTGAATTATTTCACCACTTTTATGCCCTCACTTGGGTTACAAAACAGCAGTGCATGACTCAGCGTGCCGCAACTTTTCCCATGCTTAATTTAGACATTGCTTCAGGTTGATTATTATCCGATGTGGGACACTGACTCGACACAGAATGTGACAAACATTGATGAGCTTTTTCAACCTTTAGGCAACATGAAAGCAGGATGTCATTTTCAATGAAGTCTTACCTTCCTAGGAGCACAAAAAAAACAAGGAAATTGATGCAAGGCTTTCAAAATTATGAGGAAAATACCACTATATAAGACTTTGGTTCATCGTAATTTTCATTCTATAATCTCAAATTATTATTATTATTATAGGTTGGAATCTAATGTTATACTTTGTAATTCAACATAGCTCAAGGGTTAAAATCCACTCACAATCATTATACCAAACATAAGAATCTTAAATATTTCTATTTTTTTAGTCTCTTTTATGATATCTTATACCTATAATTTAAGATTATAGGAGAGATGTAGTAAACATCACTCCAAATCAATATGAAGGCAACACTTGGTAATAATGTCAAAACTATGAGAGCTTCTTCAGATAATCCAAAGGATCATTAAGGATGCTATGGATTGGCAAAGCAATGGATTTTCATTGAAAACTAACTAATTAGACCAAACAAATTATCTTTTTTTTTTTTAGTTTTTAACTATGACTTTGAGTTCGAACACAAAATTTATAAATCTTAAAGATTATTTCAGTATCACTCATTTGGTTTTCTCTCAATTCAAGATTCCTTGTACAACTAGAACATATGTGTTTAGAGAACTTGATAGTGATTATTTATCCGCTAGCAACATGATGGTTGGTTTGGGTCTATCTTTCCTACAGGGATCAAGCACTATAAATATGAAATATGTAGAAGTTTTCATCAGAAGGTTGTTGAAAGTGCTCCTCAAAAAACTCAACGTGTAAGGACATGGACAAAGCAAGAGAACATGCCTTAATGGGTGCAATGATACTTGGTTTCAATTACTATCCCCCTTGCCCTAATCCCGAATTAGTAGCTGGCATCGGCCGTCATTCTGATATATCATCAATCACTGTCCTACTACAAGACGAGATTGGTGGGCTTTATGTAAGAGCCAGTAATGGTGATGGTTGGATCTATGTCCCTCCTGTTGATGGAGCACTAGTAATCAACATTAGAGACGTGCTGCAAATAATGAGCAATGACAGATACAAAAGCATTAAGCATAGAGTGGTTGCTAACCGAAGCAAGACCAGGATCTCTCTCCCAATTTTCAAATATAGCTTACCATACATACATACACCCAAAGGGCCAATAGACAATGAAAAAAGGGCATATTTAATATGTGATAATTGATGTCTATGTATCCATCTTTGCTGCAGGGATCAAGCACTGTGCAAAGTTTACATTGACATATAAAATAGCTCAAAAAGAAAACAGAAAAACGACACACACACACACACACATATATATATATATACACACACCATATGACTCCTAATAGAATATGATAAGGTTTATATTTTGCGGCCTAAACCATCAAGAAACTTCAATTCAATCCATTATAAGCTTCCTTGAGTAGGCGATAAGCTGGCACAGCCATCAAGTGGTTAGCTCTTGGCATTGTTAGGCTGAATTTCTCAGTCATATCCAAGTCATTGGGAGTCATCCCATGGGGAAGTTCCCAATTGAAACAGTGTACTAATTGTGCTAGAATAATCTTAACTGTAGTCAGACCTAATTGCATACCAGGGCATCCTCTACGACCAGAACCAAATGGTATGAGTTGAAAATCACATCCTCTAAGATCTATGTTGTTGTTGATGAACCTTTCTGGATAAAATATTTCAGCATTATCAGACCACAACCTAGGATCTCGCCCTATAGCCCATGCATTTATTAAGATTCGTGACTTTTTTTTAATATAATAACCATCAATCGTCACATCTTGTGTAGACTCTCGAGGTATTAATAAAGGCCCAACAGGATATAGTCTTAAAGTCTCCTTCACCACCATGTCCAAGTAACCCAACCTGGGTAAATCAGCCTCCTCCACCATTTTACTCAATCCAACTACGTTTTCTAGCTCATCTTGGAGATTTTTCTTCACCCTCGGATGCCTCAAGAGCTCAGAGAAAGCCCACTCAATCGCCGTAGCAGAAGTTTCAAACGCTCCAGTAATCATATCATATACAATAGCCTTGATGTTGGTTCGATCAATGACAAGGTTGTCTTCATCATTAGTATCCAAGGGTTGATTCATCAATGAGAGCAATATGTCTACAAAGTCCTTCTGTTGCCTTTTCTCTACGCTCGCGTCCTGCTCATGCTCCTCAATTACCAGTTCCAAGAATTTATTAACTTCCCTGCTATTTTTCTTGAAGCGTTGTATTAATCCCTGACAAGAAAATAGATGAATAACTTGGTGACTAAATAATAAATTAATTAATTAAAGAAAATTATTTATACCTACCAAACCATTCAAGAGCAAAAGCTTAAGCTATTAATTAGGTGAAGACCTAATAATAATTTTACATGTGACAGGAAAACTTCATATATACCTGAAAATCACACACCCTTAGCCAAGGCACATAATCTACTGCATTAACAGATCCAACCAAGCTCAGTGCCTCATGAACAAGCCCCTTCAAATCAAATCTATCATCCGTTTTATGGCCAAATATCATCTTAAACATTATATCCTCAACAGAATCTGCCACCGTCTCGCTAATATCCAGAACCTCACGCGCCGCCGCTGCTTTCTCAAGCGACTTCACCAATAGTCTCAGCTCCTCCCTCCTCTGTGGAGCAAACAACTCAACTTTTGATGCACTTAGAAGTTGTATAGTACACAATTTCCTCATGCTGCGCCAGTATGCACCATACTCAGAGAACGTCATGCCCTTGGAGCCATACGCAATGTAATGTGTTGCTTGAGTTTTTGGGCGGCTAGCGAAAGCGGTGTCGTGGGTCTTGAGGAATAGCTCAGCAGCTTCAGGGGAAGAGACTACAATGGTTGGGACCTGTCCTAGCCACAAGGACATGATGGGTCCATATGTTTTGGCCAGAGATTGAAGGGTGCGGTGTGGGAGCGTGCCCAACATGTGGAGGTTGCCGATGACTGGAAATGCTGGTGGACCTGGTGGTAGTTTCCGATCATATCTGTTTCTCTTTGGATTCAATAATGCAGCAGAGAGAATAAATATGAAGGTAAGGAAGAGGAACAGAGGAATGGCTAATGTTGAAGGTAACATGTTTGATGATTTGCCTCACACAAAATCAGAAGGTTCAGCTTCAGGGGTATTTTATAGTGCTGGCTGGGATTACTAAACTAGGTTGTGGAGGTAACATGTGCGGACTATTTTGTTTTTTTATTTTTACAAATAAATTAGTTTAAAACTGGATGAAAATGTTAACATGACACCAAAAATTAATATTATAGTTATAATCATTCTCTTAAACACATGTGCCGTCATCCAAGTCAACAAATGAATTAATATCTCACTAATTTGAGTTTGAAACGTTTCACATTTGTTAATAAATCAAAAAACAAATCATGTTTTTTGGTTTTAGCGTAAACAAAGATAATGTATTGGATTGGAGTGATTCAGAAGATTGATGCTCCAAATTGATGTATCTCGAAAAATCGAGCTATACAATTAGATTTCAAAATAATTAGAATTTGAGTTTAATTGTATAAAACAAATCACTATTTATAGTTATTATTAATTTGATATTTTTTTTTTGGTATTACTCTGTTTATATATTTTATAAAAAATTATTTATTTTAACTCATATTAAATAATTTTTTTTTTTCAAAATTTTTACGATGACATCAATTTTAACATCTTCAGCCTTTCCAAAATCCTCTCAATAATGTGTACTGAAATATTACCGCCTTTTAAACAGGAGATAGCTTAACATACCCTTTTATTTTTATGTTAAGCATGGTAAGAGAATATTAGATGATAGAATATGAAAAAAGTAATCATTATGAATATTAGGATAGAGGACATGAGCCATGTCCTTAATCACGCGCATGAAAATCCAACATGTCATACACCTTAATGCATACAAAAAAGATACCTATGTCAAAAGAAAAAAAAAAAAAANAAAAAAAAAAAAAAAAAAACAAAGATACCTAAGTAAAAGGGGTGTCATGCTAAAGCCGAATAAAGGATTAATTGTAATTTTTGTTTTTTCTTTTATTTTAATAAAGTGAATAATTTGATTATTTGTTTAAAAATAAACTATTTAATCTTTTTATTTTGATAAAAATTACAATTTTAGTCTTTTCATCTCTCAAACGTTAAAAAATAAACAAAAATGCTGAAGTAGCAATAAAAACTTATTATTTTAATTTGATTTAGCCTAAAATATTAAAACTAACCTTAAAAAAAAAACTCTTATTTTCTCAATTCACATGTCTATATCAAAGTTTAAAGACATTGAAACCAAAATCTCACTGTTCAAAGTCAATATTTACATTTTTCAAATCTTCTCGCAAAATTTTAGTTTGATCCGATGATAAATGATTTTTTATCTTCGATTTGATGAAAACTATCAGAAAAATATCAAAAGATAGGCTCCCAACCACAGTAATGGATCAAAGACTGCTAGATGCAGCAAGGCTGGGACATGTTGATGAACTACAGTAAATTCTGAATGAGGATCCTCTAATTATAGAGGAAGTCTCTATAGCCCCTTTTGCTTAAACCCCACTCCATGTTAATGTATAATTAGATGGATTCACCAAAAACAAATGTATACACTTAGATGGCTTTTCTCTTTTTGCCAATTACTGCAGAATGATATCATTATGCTGCAACTTCCCCATTAACCTTGACGAATCAAATACAAAAAACCAATACATGATGTCATTAAATTTCCACGCACCGCCAAATATAATGTGCATTGAAGACTTGCTGTTTGTGGCATAGGAAAAAGAAATGGTAAGGTAGGACCATATTTGGAAAGACGAGAGCTTTCCAAACACATACAGAAGAGTCTTTTCTGATACATTTTGGTTTTGGTTAAACAGTAAAAATGATATAAGTAGTGGTTCAATAATGGAGCTAAACTTGCCTGGCATGGTGGGCTAGTGAAGCAGCAGCCTGTGAACCTTCCACTGTTGGGAGCGGCAAGTTTGCGCTGTTCTGTGAAGCCAGCCTCACGCGGTTCTCTGCACTCTAGGGGCCACGAAGCATGAGCCTTCGCCCAAGCCACATGACCCAACTCTCAACTTGGAATGGGCAAGCCAGCATGGCGCAGCCACTAGTCCAACCAAGCAAGCCAAAGCTTTGTTCCACCACTTCGATGCCCCCACTTGGTTTACAAGCCAGTGCTACTTGACTCGGCGAGCAAGCCACTTTGATGCCCCCAATTGGGACTGACAGCACTGACCCAAGTCAGAACTTGGAGTTCTTCAATGACCACTTTGGTTGTATCTGATTAGGCTATAATCGGAACAATGCTTAGTGTTACGAACATATGTGAGAATCTTGCCCTTGAGGCAAAGATTTCAAGTTGAAAGACAACATTTTCATTGGGTTGTAATCTTGTTGCGAAGACAAAGACATGGAAGTTTCATTTAAGGCCATCAAAATCATGGAGACCAAATAGACTATAGCTTTACTTCAATAATTGAATCCGAAGATAACATTAGGATGTGATATGTAGAGATGAAACTAACTAGCATCGTTAAAAATGGAAGAGTTGGTAAAAGAGGAGTGAAAAATTACTATATGCTTTCTTAATTTCAGTGTGAGGTGTGACGTGAAGGCAACATCAAAGTCCAATAACAGGTAAAAAGCAACATGGGGTCCTTAATCACGGGCATGAAAATCCAACCATGTCACACACCCTTATCCCTTTGCATACAAAAAGTTAACTAAATAAAAGAAATTCAAAAGTGTTTTCATTGTACTATTGATGATAAGCAATCGTTCTTGCAGAGATGCTTCTTGTGATCCCTTTTCACAACAATTTATGGGCTCTATCATTTTTGCTTCTTGGATATGCCAAAACGGCTATCATAAGGGAGCTTCAAAGGTCGCTTTCCATTTTATACAAGTACACCGGCAAATTTTGAGTTTAAATTAAAAAAAAAATTCAAACGGCACATTTTTTGGTTCACTAAAAGTTATATAACAAAAGATTATATATCTTTTTTCATAATCTCATATCATCATTAAGAATCTAAATATTATATTTTGATAATTTATTTACCTATAATTTCAAAACAATTAACTATAATATTATAATTTTTTTGTTTTTAAAAAAATATAAATGTCAGTAAATGGCTCCCACCGAACACACCCAATGACATGCGGCGCGCCCATTGAGAACATGTCACATGACATGTGATGTGTTCAGTGGGCTTTACCACATGTATGTTCAGCAAACTTTGCAAAAAAGGAAATATGACTTTGCAAGTAAACACAACACATGGTATGTGGCATATCTAGTGAGCCCTACCTACTGATATTTATTTTTTAAAATAAAAAATTATAATATTAAAGTAAATAGTTTTGAAATTACAATAATTAAGTAAATAAATTATCAAAATACAATATTCAAGTCAAATAACTCATGGTCAATTCTTAGAAACTAAAATAGAATTATATAAAGGGAGCCATTATTTTCACACCTTAGTTTGTTAATGTCATATCATTTTTAATGTTTAAATATGATATAGACTAAATTACCCTCATTCAAGAATGAATTTTTTTTTAAATTTCACTATTCACAATTAGAAAGAATATTATGATTTGTCAAATTTTAAAAACTTTCCATTTTTGAATAAAGGTAATTTTGTCTATATCATATCTAGACATTAAAAATGATGTGGTATTAGCAAATTAGAGTATGAAAATAATAACACCCTTATATAAACTCAAACTCTATCAATTATATTATGTCATTAATTTACGTATAGTTTTCTAGTAGTACCAAAAAAAAAAAATGCATTCACTTTACTTGTAGAACAGCAATAGATTTCAATGTATTGATTTACTTCTGCATAAAAACATATCTAGGCTAAGTGAAAATTGAGGGCAATCTTAAAAGAGTGTCTTCATAGTTCAAATTAATTATGAATAGTGAGGCCACGAGCAATAAATCTACAAATTGAAAAGAGTGCTTAAAGAGTCTCTTGTGTATTTTGCATATTGCAAACTTAAGTACTAGAAAGGCAATGTATCAAAGCTTGAAATCCTCAGCGATTACAAATTCTTCTCAGTTCATCGATGTATCCTTAAACTAATTTTGCGTCAAATTATTAGCTATTTGGATTTTTTTTTTTCCCCCAATTAAAATACATAACAATTTGGCACAGTGGGTTGCTAAGAAGCCACCCTTTCATTTTGCAAGATTCTAATAACGCATGAATGCTTCAAAGCCATTCAACTTACCATGCACATAACATGTACAAAGTGATTTTAACAAGCTTCTATCTACCATCTACTTTGTGCGATGTTAAAGTTCAACTCACACTCTTCATAAACTCTTTCCATCTCATTTAAATTTCCAGCATTATTAAACAGATAATTGCACTTAACCAGGAGAAGATTTGAAACTTCAGTAATCGAAGGGCCATCCACTATAATCCCTCCCATTGTTGTGGTCATGAGTAGTTGATGAGCTGCTTCCTCCAGTCTCAGCATAATGATTAGTGTTTGAACTAGAAGAACGAAATGGCCATAGAAACGATAGTGGATTTCTCCTTCCATGGTTCTGGTGGCTATTCTCCCTGCCCCTAGAGCTATCATTGTCACTGCTGCTGTTATCATTCCTTGCTCCCCAACTTCGACTGCCACGAGAACTACTAGCTCCTTGAGGTGGTAGCTCAACACGGCAAACTGGACATGAGTTATGCTGGACCAACCAAGGAACAATACAGTCAGAGTGATATATATGGTTACATGGCATCTGCCTAGCCTCAGAGCCGAGTTCAAATTTATCTTGACAGACAGGACAGTGTGAATCAGAGCGAAGATGTGTGTGTGTGATCCTAATAGTAGGCATTGCATCAATTGAAGTACGCGAGGCCGGAGGTGGACCACGCCGATCATTCAGGGTGAGCTGTTCAATAAGTTCTTCCAGTCCAGGGCCCATAACGTAGTCACCATAACGCCTAGCACCACCTCCCGGACTACCATTAGTCACAGTGAATCCAGGAACTTGACCATGAAATATCAAGTAAGGACCAGAACTAAAAACACCCCAATGCTGTTCAGGAACTGGGGCAGAACCAGACCTCCCTCTAACATCAAAGTTAGAGTGTCGTCCAGCCATTCTCTGCCTCATGAAACTATCAACAGCATCCATAATACCAAATCTCGGTTCAGAACCCCTCCGCTGCATGACAGCATGTATAGCATCAAAAATATCAGGTGTTTGTTGAAACTCTGTTGCAGAGCCTCGCATCTCATTAAGTTCTTGCACAAAGCCTCCATGACAGTAAGGGCAAGTGACATCTCTCCCTTCGATCCAGATTGGCTGCCTGCAATCATAACACCAGTGTGTTTCTCCACTTGACATCTTTTCTCTTTCACTAGACTTCCGAATTAAAAAATCCACTTACTTTCTGCACCAAATATTAGCGCTTCAGAAATAATAGCAGCCAATACATCAAAAACTGGGTTATAAAGCTGAAATCAATAAAAAGCGAATAAATGCTGAAGATTCAAGATGTCCATTGGCTGTGCTGGTGAACTCTTGGCATTGCACCAGATGCACAATATACAATTTATATCCTTACAGGAGTAAAACGGAAGCCTAAGAGAAGTGCAGGTGAACTCAAGAAAATGGACCAAAATTCAATCTTGAAAACAATGCCAGATATCTCAATAATGATAATTTCTCAGCTTTATCAAATGCTTTTCCAGACAGAGAAGTTATAACACGTCAGATATCTCAATCAAGAAAATAAACTTAAGACTGTCTGTTTGTCAATTCAAAATTCAATCTTGAAAACAATGTTAGATATCTCAATAATGATAAATTCTCAGCTTTATCAAATGCTTTTCCAGAAAGAGAACTTATAACATGACTCCCTCCCGCAAGGAAAATGGTATTACCCAGAAGTGCAAAGAAAGGCTTAATTAGATTGCATTAAACTCTTAGGCAAATGACGAAAACATATTAGAAATTATAACTATATGGAAACTAACTGCCAAATAAGAAGAATATCGTACATGAAGCATCTAAAGGAACCATTTTAGAAATTATAACACTTGAACTTCCAACCAAGGGCAGGCATGTCTAGACACTATCAAGGTCAGTGGACATATCATCACTCATCAAGCACCAAAACAAACTAACAAACATAAGAGAAAGTAAACTCAGAGTCATTCAGAAAAATTGAATCAATCAATTAAATGAGAAGCTATACTTCAGTCTACAAGCACAACGATTGGTTACAAGGAAAAAAGATTTAAAAAATATATCTGTAATTCATCTACACAAAATCAATGAAAATCCTTAACTCCTCCTAAAAATACTAATTATTAAAAAAACATAGAGAGTAACAGAGAAAGCTCCAACCAGAAAAGTTGCATTTTTCATCAATTCAAGCCGATTATCAAGCAGAAAAAGCATAAGAAAACCCCAATTGAAAATTGAAACCGGGGGGAAACCAAATACAAACCAAACCCATTCTCATCAAAGCACAAAATATTCCAATGGATTCAAGAACCGATTAAATTAATCAAAATCAATAAGAATTACGGTAAATTTATACTCATAGTATCGACCATAAAGAATCCAAACAGAAAAAGAAAAACAAGAAAATAACTGCAAATTCAGCGAAAGAAATGGGGAGAAAACGAAAGAAAAAACTACCAAGCAAGTCAGAGCATAGGTGCGTGAGATCCTAATCCCCAAATGAAGTGATAAAGGAAACAGAGAAAGTACAGAGAGAGAGAGAGAGAGAGAGAGAGACAGTATGTCTGCGTAGAAGACGACCTTTCTAAAGTCGTTCCACTCAGTAAAACTAAAAAGCCTTTCGTGTTTTTTCACGAGTTCAGGATTATGCTCTTTTTTTTTGTTGTCCTTTTTTCTTATAAAAATGGAAAAAGGATATTCGAAAAATCCAAGGATTTCTTTCTTCAGTTATTGGTAATTTCCGAATGGAAAACCCTATTTTTAGCTATATTTTCTAGATGTTACCTCTTTATTAGATTTTGCGGCACATGGAAACGAATTTTTTCGGTAAAAAGGACAAAAAGGAAATGAAATTTAATTCCACACAAAATGGTGGGTCCCACCAAAATTGTGAGTGGGATGGATGCTACCCATGATGATGGGTCGTGTGGTGTGGTGTGGAAACAGTTCTTGTCTGCGTGGAAATAGCCTCCGCCAAAAATGGATGAAGTTTGCCTGTAAAGTGAGCAGCCGACAACGTCTCACATGTCCTATGCTACAATTGGATTTGTCCTCTCTCATTACTTCAGAAAAATTGAAAATAAAATAAATATATATATACACTTCTCTTTTAAAAGAATGAGAAATAGAGAAAACACTCACTCACCCAAATAGTAAAATAATAAATTAAAGAAAATACCCAGACGGCCTTATCATAAATATTTATACTCTATCACCTAAATCAAAACCAAGTTTTTTTTTTTTTTTTGCCTTGGAAATTTAAAACCAAGTTCAAATTCTCAATCTTTGATATTCCCATAAAAATATAACTATTTTTATCTAATGAAAAAAATTACAATAAAATAACTAAACTTGTATATACATTAATAAAACATTGAAAGTACTATTTTTTAAAATTAAATTATCCTTATCATAAATATAGTAATTATTGTAGATAGTCCAGAATTATAGTCAAAGTATGCAAATAAAAATTTGGTATATTTTTGTAATTATAAAATCGCTTCACTTTCTATTAGGATATGAATTTTTTTTCATTAAATATCAACTATAAATCATGTTTAAATTAGGTTTTAAGAATATTGAAATCTATACCTGCACCTTTACTCACCTTGCTTTATGGCAATTGATCTAATCAAGAAAGGAGCAAAGAAAATTAAATGTATATTTATTTTTTGCATTGAAGGCGCTTGAAAAAAACACATTCATTTATAAATAAAAATGTAAATGTACACCACTACATTTTTCCTTTGAGATATTTTCATTTAGTTATAAAGCTGTAATCTAGGCATGATGATGTTCCTTTCTTTGGCATTAGCCTCTTCATTATTTACTTATTACATTGCCTTGTCAGTTTTCACCCTCCAAATGAAACCAAAACATAGAGTCAAGGTCAATTAACGTAAGAGACCAAGTCAGATTTGGCATGCTACAAATACTACAAAATAAGAATACCAATCTCATAACCAACATAATTTTATAGGAAGCGTTTCGTAAGTTAGACGGTGATCTGAAATATATCATCAAAGGTCAAGTTTCTGAAAAATAGAGTTTTAGATTAATTAATGAGTAAACTTATATTTGTGTCCCTAAATAATTTAAGATTTAACAAAATAGTCATTAAAAAATATTAATTACAAAATAGTCCTCAAAAGAATTGATATACGTAATAAAATAGTTTTTGAAATATTCAAAATTTAACAAATATTAGACTATTTTATTACACATAACAGTTATTTTGAGGATTATTTTGTAATTAATATTCTTTTAAGGACTATTTTATTAAATATTGAATCTTTCAAGAACGTAAATGTAGGGCAAATTTACAGTANAATAGAGTTTCTTGAATAAAACTTGGTTTGAAACAGAGTTTTAGTCAAGAAACTCTCTTTGAAACCGCGTTTCCTACTCCATCTTCGGTCCGCTTTTTCAAACCCATCCATTCAGCGTTTAATCAATACCAAATCGCGTTTTTTTTATAGTAAAACGCAGTTCTACTTTTGCGTTTTCTGTTAAAAACGTGGTTTCCTTTAGCGTTTTATGATAAAAACGCTTCAGCGTTTTTTGTAAGAAAAATTAACCCATTTCGGTAAAATGTTTCAAAACTATCCTATATTCGTAATTATTTTATTAAACTGTATTATTACTGTAAATTTGCCTAAATGTAGATTTACTCAAATACAGAAGCACATTATTAGTGATATATACATACCTGACTACCCATCGGTTACCATTTGAAAAGGAAAAAATAATTTGGGATAATTGCTAAGAAGTATGTACAGAGAATTGTGAGAACTTCAAATCTATTGAATTGGAATTCTTCTTTCTTTATATTTGAATATACGTTTTAATTCATTGGATAAATTATTTATGAGAAAATTATTATTCGGTTTTAAAAATTTAAAGAAAATACTATTTGGTTCTAAATAATATTTTTAAAAAAAATTTAAGAATCAAATAATAATTTTTTTTTTTCTAAATACGAAAGCATGAAATTTTTGACTCAGGGTTTTCTCATCCTTGTACCAAAAAATGAACTTAATATTTCCTACAAAATACCAAAAACCCTTTAACACTATATCCCAAAATGTCATTTGATGGAGACTTCTGTACATATACATGACAGTAAAGTGTAATCAAGGTTTGAAGAGAGAAATAAATGTCCCCATACAAATTCTAATGATTGAACACTTCCCAACTCTAAAGTTAAATTATGCAAATAATTTATAGAGAAGGAGCTATCTTATTACATAGCTCAAAAGAAAGAATCTGAAGTTTAGTCTACATATCTTGATGTTTACTAAGAATTAAATAACACTAACATACAAAAACACTTTGCTATAGTCAATGAAACATATATTAGTCCTTCTTCCCAACTGTTTGAATTTAGGTATTTTTTTCATACATGATATAGTGACACAGGTTTGAATTCTTTCAAATTATCCAAACTATAATACTATAGATTATTCTTATTTTTTTAACCATTAAATAAATAAAGCTAGAATTTTTAATTGAGGGCATAAGAAAATGAGAATTTAAAACTAGGACCTCAAACTTCTTTTGCTAAACTACTCATAATTTTTTTTACTTGCAAGTAAATAACGACTATATTAGCGATCGAGAAAATTTAAATTAAAAAAAAGAGTAAGGAGATCAACTTTATAACTAGGAGTACACTCCATTGAGCTGTAGCTCTTCCTCGTTCCTAGGACTACTCATGTTTATGTTGTATAAATATAAACGATCAGCATGATCTTTTTTTTCCCCTTCATATATCTTCCTAGATATTTGAAAATGTGAAAATGGAAACGAATCAATTGGCAAAATATAAAAGAGACATCAAAGACACTTCTAAAGCTCCCCTTCCCCCCAAAATTAGTCTTCACAAATTCCATAATTGGCGTGTACGCATAATAAGATGTCAGCACTGGTCTATTATTTGCAGAATTGTTACGCCTTTCTCCAAAAGTGCTCCCTCCATTAATGGTATTGAATGTAGATTGTTGGGGTTGAAGTTGGATGAACAAAGAGAAAAAAAAAAAAAAGAAAAAAAAACTCTGCATATTAGGCAGACGAGTCAGGTTGTTACTGTCTGTTAATTTGCTTCCTTCGTCATCTTCGTTGTTATCATATAAGGGAGGATTTAAATAATCTTAATATTTTGTAAAACGTTTTTTTTTAATTCTCTTCGGAGTTGAATTCTATCATCAAGAGTTCCCCATTTACAGAGAAACTATTGTCAGTTAGAAATTCACCTAATTCCTTTTTGGGTCTTCTGTTATGGAGACCTTTGTGTAATGTGTATTTTGAAGATATTAGATCTATATAAACACTGATTCAGGGAATTGGAGCCTTCCTTATAGAGTTGACAGTCATAGCAGTTTGCAATTGCCTCAAAACAACTGAGCATATCAAGAGTCCAATTTCACCAAGGTTTAGGTTGTATAAGCACAATGAAATGATAATCATATTTCTCTTACGAGAACTCAGAAGTTAGAATTTTCCTTTCGCACGTAAATTATCACTATCCAACCTTAAAAAGAAAGGACAAAATGGATGATAGTTGGAAGAATGAATATTGGTTGAATTTTGATTTCATAGAAAAATCCAAGTTCAATTTGTTTTAGAAGCAAGTAAAACAAATAATTACAACAATAACTATTTTACAAACAGGATTATGTAGAAAAAAAACAGATATCATTCAAGTTAAATGCACCTTGATTTGTTCAAAAGCTTTTTCTTTGAGAAAGAAAATACTAGCATGGAGATATGGTAAAAAGATGTCCAGTGTAAAAATACCACGTATCTACTGGCCAAAAAAAGAGTACCATGTATCTACTACGCCATGTAACACAATAACAAAGATCTTAAAAATATTAATTTTACTTTTTAACATTCTAGTAACAAAACCACCATTAAAACACAGACCAAGAGAAAATAGGAAATGGGTTAACAACGAATGACACACTAATCAGCCGCTTGAAAATGGCCACCCTGATTTCCCACAAAGAAAACTTAAATTTTGTTGAAGGCAACAATGTCACAGCTCTGGACATACTCGTTGCATGGCTCAACTGTAAGGTGTTCCTCAATAAGGTCATCAACGGATACAAGGTCATCAACGATAGTCATCATGATCTGCAGCTTCTTGATACCATAACCAACAGGAACCAGTTTGGCTGCAACAATTGAAAAGCATTCGTTCAAATCATGATTCATTTAAGCTAAATGCATTATGTTTGTGAGAAACAGTAAGGTGATGAGAAGATGGACATACATGCTCCCCATAATAGACCGGGCTGCTCAATGGAACGAACAGCCTCTTCTAGCTTCTTCATGTCTGTCTCATCATCCCAAGGTTTGACATCGAGCAGAACAGAAGACTTCCCACCTATTAAATGTCATCATATTACAAAATCACTCAATTTCAGCGGCAGAAAAAGAAAAGTTGCAGAAAACAATCTAAGAGACAAGTTAGCCCAAATGACAACAAGCATTTACAACATGAAATCAGAAGCACACGTTCTAACAACCAGAAAGGCATGGCATGATTGCAATTAAGCGGATGACAAAAGTCCATAATCAATAATTTACTTTCCTCAAGATGCTTCACAAACAAAAAAATTTATAGTCAAAAGAAAGCTTACTCTCTTTCTTCTTTGCGGGTTTTTTAGTAGCCTCCCTTTCCTCTGCTGCCTTCTTTTCCTCTTCTGTCTCATCACCAAAGAGATCAAGGTCATCATCATCATCGGCTGCCTGCAAATTCAAATAGATCAGAATAAAATTAGTTGAAGTAATTGGCAGGGTTTGCTACCAAGCATTCTTGCCTTTTTCCCTTCATGGATACAAATGTAAATAGTCTTTGGAAGAACTTTGATAATTTAAGGGTTAAGTTGCATTTTTTTTTATGTAATCAAATATGCAAGTTATCTAAGTATATGTTAAGTTGCATACTCATTAAACAAATTTAATAAAAAAATGTAACTTTTAATCTATCAAAGATGTAAGTTTTCCATAAACTATATAAATCTGTATTTATGCAGGGGAAAAAAGTAAAATCGCATGGCACTACATCCCAAAATTGGTATATTATCTACTTCTTATTCATATATGAGAGGTAATGCCAATGATCCATCCTTGATCCCCTTCAGCTTTATGCTAGCTACTGTAAGAGTTGGACACTAGTTTCCAGTGTAAACTATTTGGTTGTCATATTAAAGTTTCCTGTGAAAGTTGAAGTGGACCAAGCTAAACTCTACTTCCTTCAATTCTTATATCTTAGCTACCAATAAAGTCACTGAGAAACTTAAAAGGTAAATATACAAACATGTGGTAATCATGATAGAGTGGCTCTTGATGGATGGTAACAAAATAAAGATATTATTTTTTCTGCAGATGAACAGCCAACTAATTTAAATTCAGGGGTTCACCTAAAATGTCTAACCCAATTGATTACATACAATCATACTAAATTGGCTTCAACGAAGTAAGTTAAACATATCTCTGAAAAGAAAGCATTATAAATTGAATCAGATGCTTACAGCCTTGGCAGGAGCAGCTTCAGCTGGAGCAGCTTTGCCACCGAATCTTACTCCTTGAGCTTTACCAGGAAAGCTACTCATACAAACAAACAGCATACATTAAAATCAATACAATTGAACGAAACCCAGTTACTTAAAAATCAACAAAATTGAACCAAACCAAGAGAGAGAAAAAAAAAATTCTGACCCAGTTGCAGACAGAGATAGCGGAACAAACCTTGCAGCAAGCTGGCTAGAGACGGCGTGGTACCACTTGCTAGCACTGGGGAAAGAGTCTCCTGGCTTCTCCAAAACAAATGCATAGACTTTGATATCATCCTTCGTCAATTGATCCCTGAAAATCCAATCAAACCCAAGAGAGGTTACTTCAATTGATTCGCGAAAACAAAGTCTAAAAAAATTGCTTCTTCTTTCCCCTCACAAACGAAATTGAGAGAAATTACCCAGAAATATAGGTCTTCCCAGAAAGGAATTCATCGAGGGATTTGAGGCCCGATTCGGTGTGAAGATCTGAAAAGGTAACAGCCATGACAGAGACGATAATGTCGCAGTTGAAGAGTGAAGTGAGAGTGAAGTCGAAGCAGCAGAGGCTTGCAGTCACCACGCAAAGAGAGAAAAGGTTCCTGTTCAATAATTGGTATTTATATTATTTGCAAACCCTAGATCAGCTAAGAGTGAAGTGAATGGTATATACTATATTCTCAGGCTCCGACACCCGCACCCTCCATCAGCCAATAAATAAATAAAAATTATGTGACCTACATACATATTATGCCTTTTTATTTTATTTTTTCCTTTTCATTTCTTTATAGTAAACCTTTTTTAAAAAAAAAAATTAGACTGTAAAATTTAAGGTAAATATTTGAGTTTAACCTGAATTATATTTTTATTTCTAAAATTTAGGTTTTTAAGTTTTAAATGAGTTATTTTAGTATTTTTTACTCATTTTGTTCTTAAACTTTTAATGCGTATAAACTAGTTAATTTTATCTTTGATTACATGACCTTTTTTATTAACATAGCACACATAATTGATTTAGATGATTTTCAATAAATTGAGCTCCAAAATTCAAGTTCTTATTCTTTTAATATTTTAAATACAAAATTTTAGCTTCTTCTATTTAAGGAAAAAAAATTCATATTAAGAAACAAATTGGTTTAACATGAAACTAATGTATTCAATGAAACTTATTTAGTGTTTTTGAGTAATAATTCAATTAGTCAATATACTCATATTCAAAAGAAATTAGTTTTACATATTATTTAGTATCATTCAAGAAGAATCTCAAACAGAAGCCTCCTCTGACCATGAATCTATAGGACAACCTTGTGACATTGGAACTAATACAATATGTGGCAATTGTAAAGAATGTAGGGATGGAAGAACGTGTAAAAGTCAGAGTATTAATGTATTAAATAAAACTTCAAATCCGAGGATAACTTTACAATTAATAGACGAATTAGAAGACCCCAACCTTAAAAAACATTATTTAGAACAATTAAAAAGGGAATTAGAATCCGAAGAAGAGAAAGAGAGACTAGAACCCTATAATTTAGGAAAAATATTTCAACAGTTTCAAACAAAACCCTCTACAAGTCAAATCTCTATTCAAGATTTACAATATGAGATTAGTCAATTAAAAGAAGATATAAAAGAATTAAGATTAAAAGACTAAGAATTGGAAACTCAATTAATTCATTTTACAAAAAAGGATGAAGAAGATAAAATCGAAGTCTCAGATGATAACTATTTAAATACTATCAGTCGAATCCAATTTCAAAAATGGTATTGTATAATTAATTTAGTCATAAATAACAGTTTTAACAAAAATCTCATAGCTTTGTTAGACTCTGGAGCCGATCAAAATTGTATTTAAGAAGGACTAATACCTATCCAATATTATGAAAAAACATTTGAAAAACTACATGGAGCCAATGGAATGAGATTACAAATAGAATATAAACTATCCAAAGTTCACATATGTAATCAAGGTATATGTTTCAAAAATACCTTTCTTCTAAAAAAAGACATGAGAGAACAATTAATTTTAGGAACTCCTTTTTTAACTCAAATTTATCCTTTTAAAGTAAACCATAATGGAATACAAACAATAGTTTTAGGTCAAAACGTAAACTTTGATTTTTTATCATCCCCAAAACTAAAGGAAATTAGCAATTTACAAAATAACATAATTTCCTCCTTAAACTTAATTTATTCTAAAAAACAACAAATAAACTTCTTAACTAAAGAAGTCCATTATAAACGAATAGAAGAACAATTACAAACTTCTATAGTAAAACAAAAAATAGAATTAATACAAAAACAATTCGAAAAAGAAATTTGTGCTGAGATCCCAAATGCTTTCTGGCAAAGAAAAAGACACATAGTTAACCTTCCCTATGAAAAAGATTTCAATGAAAGAAATATCCCCACCAAAGCTAGACCAATACAGATGAATAACGAATTATTAGCTTACTGTAAGAAAGAAATTCAAGAACTCTTAGATAAAAAATTAATCAGACCAAGCAAATCCCCTTGGAGTTGTGCAGCCTTTTATGTTCAAAATCAAGCCGAATTAGAACGAGGAGCACCTAGATTAGTAATTAACTATAAGCCTTTGAATAAAGTACTTCAATGGATAAGATATCCCATTCCAAATAAAAAGGACCTTATAGGAAGATTATATAATGCCTCAATATTTTCAAAATTTGATATGAAATCAGGTTTCTGGCAAATACAAATTACTGAAGATGATAAATATAAAACAACCTTTACAGTCCCTTTTGGACACTATGAATGGAATGTTATGCCATTTGGTTTAAAAAATGCCCCTTCAGAATTTCAAAACGTAATGAATGATATTTTTAATCCTTACACTCATTTTTCTATAGTCTATATAGACGATGTCCTAATCTTTTCTAATTCTTTAGAACAACACTTCAAACATTTGAAGACTTTCTTTCATATTATAAAAGAAAACGGGTTAGTTGTTTCAGCAAAAAAGATGAAATTATTTCAAACTAAAGTTAGATTCTTAGGACATGATATATATCAAGGCAAGATAAAACCAATTAGTAGATCAATTGAGTTTGCTGATAAATTTCCTGAAGAAATTAAAGACAAAAAACAACTTCAAAGATTTCTAGGATGTCTAAATTATGTTTCTGATTTCATACCCAATCTTAGAATAATTTGTAAACCTTTATTTAAAAGATTAAAAAAGAAACCACCAGGTTGGGAATTCCAAATAAAATCTCTAGTCAAACATCTCCCATGTTTAAGAATTCCAAATCCCAATGCCTCAATGATAGTACAAACAGATGCCTCAGATCTAGGATATGGAGGCGTATTAAAACAAAATCTCAATAATAAAGAGCAAATTGTTCGTTATCATTCAGGTTCTTGGATTGAAAGTCAAAACAAATATTCTACTATAAAAAAGAAAATTTTGTCTATTGTTTTGTGCATCTCAAAGTTCCAAGATGATTTAATAAATAAACAATTTCTATTGCGGATAGATTGCAAAGCTGCAAAAGACGTTTTACAAAAAGATGTTCAAAATCTATGAATTATATTTTTATTTCTAAAATTTAGGTTTTTAAGTTTTAAATGAGTTATTTTAGTATTTTTTACTCATTTTGTTCTTAAACTTTTAATGCGTATAAACTAGTTAATTTTATCTTTGATTACATGACCTTTTTTATTAACATAGCACACATAATTGATTTAGATGATTTTCAATAAATTGAGCTCCAAAATTCAAGTTCTTATTCTTTTAATATTTTAAATACAAAATTTTAGCTTCTTCTATTTAAGGAAAAAAAATTCATATTAAGAAACAAATTGGTTTAACATGAAACTAATGTATTCAATGAAACTTATTTAGTGTTTTTGAGTAATAATTCAATTAGTCAATATACTCATATTCAAAAGAAATTAGTTTTACATATTATTTAGTATCACAATATATCATACTAGTTGAGGTGATAAAACTTGAATCATACATAAAAAAAGTTAATGATCCACTAAAACGTGTAAATAGCATTACTTCATAGTTAATGGTAGGAAGTTTTTAAGGACTGAAGTTTAAAAAATGATATATGTACCTAATATTGCATACTATGTTCTTTTATGTGTTTCAAGATTACAACTCTCCAAGAAGAAAGAGATATGCATATATAGAGAAAACACAAAAGCGTGTTGGTTGCTCTTCTTTTTTCTTCCCTACCTTATGGGAGTCTGCACATTATACATTGATCAAGGAATGAATCAAGAATTGAAAATAAACCAAATGAAACATTGATGGATTGATTCAATCGGTTTCATATATTCCCTTGATGTGTAATATTTTGGAACCAAACAAGGTTGATTAAGTTCAAAGGCTAATGTCCTTGCTACAAGGGCAAAGCTGCAACGTAAGGATTGGTTTGGTACTGCTTATTAGAAGTGATTTATGCTTTTATAAGCACAAATGCTAAACTTTGTATTGTGCTTATCAAAAGCACAAGTTATTAGCATTGAGTAATACCCAACTACTAAGTCCAGCTTCCAAAAAGTAAAATAAAATTAAATGATCTGTGATAAAGTGATATTGAGAATTTTTTCAGGGTTTACAAGTATTGTGTTTAAATTTAAAGTCGTAGCCAAAATATACAGAAAAAAAAAGATAGATCAAAATAAAAAATTAATTTTTTTTTTTTTTGGTTAGAAACAGAGTATATGACTTTGATAGATGGATTAATTTAATTTGAGATGTTATATAAAATTTGAGAAAAAATATTTCTAAGTTCTAAAACCTTGAAAAAAGGATAGAGAAATTTGGGTATCTTGTAAAATCACCAAAATATTTTTTATTTTTATGTAATTATTTTATTTATATATATATGGTTATTATGTATAAAATAAATAGTTATTTTATTTAATAATGTGATAATTATAATTAAATATAAACAAAATAATCACATATATAAATAAAATAACCAATATTTTTATCATTTATAACATAATTATACTTCTCCGTCTTTTCGACAAAATTCTAGTTCTTAAGAATAATTTCTCCTAAAATTTATTGACCTGTAAAATGTGATAAACTCATTTTCTTCCATAACCAATATATTTCTAGAGCCCCATGGTCCCCATCCTATGGGAACACTTCCAAATATTAAATTGGTTATAATTATCACTATTGCTACCACCACCACCGCCATCACCTTAACTACTCATCACCACTAATCTCTGCCCTTACTGCCACTGCTAGTGTGCCACCATCACAACTTTTATTGGAGAGAATCCCAAATACCAATATCAGAGACATGCACCATGAAGCCACATAAATAAACTCATTCTTTTTGGGTATGATAGAGAAAGGAAAACAACACCGTTTCCTTTGATCAATTAACCATGATGTTTTACTTTATTTTAGTTTTATTTCACTTCTTTCTTAAGTGCAGCAAACTAGTTCATCAAATTCCTTGAAGCCATTAGTGGCATCTTTAAGCTCTGAGAGCCGGAAAACTTGAGGCATCCCAGGACAGGAACCTGTAGAAGGGGAAGAGTGAAGACCAACATTCATGTCATTTTCCTGCTCTGGTTTTGCCCATGCAAGATTTGGATTGTTTCTAGCCCCCTGCGACTTTCGTGGTAAACAAATGAGGGAGAAGACACCCGCAAGTTAATATCAGTATGAAACCAAAAGCAGAGGAACCAACTATGATCAATAATCTACGAAATGATTCCAACGCTTCTGATGCAACAGTGCAGATGATTGAAGTTAACAAACATCCCAACAAGAGCTGCTTTGGCAAAGAGAATAAACGGTGCATACTCTATCAGCATTCTCAGTACATGGACTAGACAAGAAGAAACCTTGAGAACAATTTGACCCACAAGGTGAGCAAATCCTCAAATCTTTTCGAACGCAGAGGCTTGTTAAATCCGGTTCATTCAGAACACTCACATTGAAAGCAAATTCCCCTTCGTTATAGGGACTAACTCTGCAGAGACCCGGACTAGACAATTCCAGTGGAGGATCAAAATCAGGCTTCGATGCATTGACCAACCAGCAATCATCATCTTCTCTGATACCGCAGGTTGTATAATCTGAAGACGCAATTGCCATAAATCCAGAACCTGTTGGAACTATAGAGGAATTGGGGATGAGGGTAATGGGTAAAAGAGATATTTAACATTTTAAAAAAATTTCTCATGTGATGGAAATTTTTTTGTGGGAAACTTCTCAGAAATCCTACTTGCTGAGAATATTTTTTTGGAACTTGTCTTAGGCCTGTTTGGTTTGACTGTTTTCTGTTTCCATTTTCAATAAAAATGGAAATAAAGCTAAAAATATTTTTGGTCGAATATAAGTGAAAATGTTTTCATTGAAAACATTGGAAATATTTCTAAAAATTAGTGAAAAATTGGAAACATCTTTTAGACGTCTGTTTTTTTATTAATGACTGGTGGCATACTTGTAATTCATGTCACTTTTTTTTTCTCCTTTAAATTTCTATTTCTTCTACATGCAAACGTTTCCCTAGCCATCTACGACTTGTAGCTTTCATCCACTCAATTCTCTCACATGCTGTACTGAAGAATTTCAAAAAATGGAAAATAAAAAATAACAGTAAATGAAAATCAGTTATGACTCACCATAGCCAAGGAGAATGGAGTTTGTGGAGGCCAGAAGAGCACAAAAGAGTGTGAACCTGTTGAGGCGAGGTGCTGCTTTTGTTTTGTGCAGTGATGTCCATTTCTTCCTTTTGGTACTGGGATTGCAGATTTGTGAAAGGTGGATGAATTGCTTGTGTGAGTGAGGAAGAGGAAGACGATGAGGAAATGGTGGGGTTGAAGAGAAGAATGGGTGTTGGGTCAATGGGGTTGTGGTTGAGGAGGAAAGATGATGCAGCATATTGCAGAGGAAGAGAATAAGGGAGGAGATGAAGTGGTTGACACTGTGACGTCAAAGCCGGTTGAAAATAAAATAGAAAACAATTTGCAATTTTACAAACTAAACATATTTTTTAAGTCTGAAAATAAGAAAATAGAAATGCATTTTAAGAAATAAAAATTAAAAATGAAAATATTTTTCAAAGCAAACATGCCCTTAATTTTTCAAGTTGTAATTTTAAGGAAACTAAAAAAAATTCATATATCAAATGCCACCTAATATTAAGGTTTTCTATTGAGAGTTTTTGAAAGTTTTATTATATACAATGTAATCATTATCGCTTCAAAACCAACTATTTTATTGTTTCCCTCATGCCATTTCTAACACTTACACTACCAAATTACTTCTGTGATGTTTTGTAGTGGGATAAATAATGATAAATAACATTTTTCTTATTTTAAACTACTAGATAGATATCAAATGATGTTGATACTAAAATTGTCTTCGTTGCTAGCTTGTTCTATGTTTGAACATGGAGTAACTAGATCTAATAGTAGTCCATCATAATGTCTTCAAAGGAATACCTCTGTGATTCATCACTTGGTACCTCACGAAAGAGGTACCAGGTTCAAATTTCATTGGGTGCATGTGAAGTGAAATTTTGAGAATGAATAGACAACTATCTCTATTGTGTAGCCTCTAATAAAAATAAATAAATAAAATAAAAAGTCTAGAATAAATATTTGTCAAACCCATAAGCAAGTTAGGGGCCGTTTGGTTTAGAAAATGTTTTCATGTTTTCATTTCCTATTTTCATTTCTTGAAATATGTTTTCATTTTTATATTTTTATTTTAAAAAAAACGGTTAATTTTTGAAAATAGTGAAAACGTCTTTTAGACGTTTCCAGTTTTCTACCAATTTTTGGAAACATTTTCAATGTTTTCAATGAAAACATTTTCATTTATACTCAACCAAACATATTTTTGACTTTATTTTCATTTTCAATGAAAATGAAAACAGAAAACAGTCAAATCAAACAGACCCTTAGTGATTTTGTCATAGAAAAAATGCGTTATAACAATCCTATTACCCAAAAAAAAAAAAAAAAAA
>QAOA01000512.1:97998-140379 GCA_003255065.1 Cercis canadensis
CAAAAGCAAACTGAAAAAAAATCAAAAACACCCAAAAAAAAAAAAAAAAAAGTAACAAAGTACAGTTTTAGAACAATTGGGATTAATTAGAAGAATGGGTGTATCAATAAGGACATACGCTCAAAATGGAAGGGTTCAATACCCCAATGTAAACGATGGGGATTTAATTAGAATGGGAACAATAATTCTTAGTAACGTGACAAAAAAAAGGCAATTTGGATTTTGGATTGACCAATGACTTAACCACCTAACTTAATTTCAAATTAGTAAATCATATTAACCAAAGCCACGTTCGGCAAAATTAAATAATTTTTTAACGGCCTCGGTTATAGCTGTGCCACCTGTTACAAATAACAATCCTCATGGAAAATGATGGACAATGAACAAGATTTATCATATTCACACCGTCTACCACGCACAAAAATCCAAGAGAAAACTTGCCTTTCAGCTTTTAGCTACTGATATTTATCCACAAAGCTGGAATGTACAAGCTAATGGCATAGCAATTTCGTTACTTAACCAAGAAAATGCTTTCTTGTTATCTTGACTCTCTAAATTCCTTTGTTACTTAACCAAGAAAATGCTTTGTTCTTAGCTTAGCTCTCTAAATTCCTTTGTATTGGTACTAATAAGAGAATCACACAAGGACAAGGGTTGTCGATACCTTAGGAATAATCACCAACAAGATTCTCAACTAAGAACTTGAAGCCAATCACCATCCTTAAATGAGACACCACCACAAGATACTAAAGCTTTCTTTGGATCCCACAGGATATGCTCAAGGAGAAGTAAATGCCTATTCATACTTTTATCAAGAACTGAAAGGCCCTAAGGACAAGGGTTGTCGATACCTTAGGAATAATCACCAACAAGATTCTCAACTAAGAATTTGAAGCCAATCACCATCCTTAAATGAGGCACCACAAGATACTAAAGCTCTTCTTGAAGTTCTGTTCAGCAAAATTTTCTACTGGCAATAAGCTATGCTGGTATGCTCTGAACAACTTTCTTTGTTGCAAAAAATTGAGTTCCTTAGTAATACAGCAGAGTTCTTATCCCCAAAAACTCAGATTGAAACCATAAACCAGATAGGTTGTTAGCATGGAAGCACAGAGTGTCGTGGTGATCCTGGATGCATCCAATGAAGTTAATACAAGAGTGTTTACTTGGGCTTTAAAGAGCTTAGCATTTAAGCCAGGAGATAAGCTCACCGTGGTTTTGGTTCTTTATCAGATTAATACTCCCAGTAAGTAATCTTCCATAGAAAGTAGGAGAGTCTGTAAGATATCATATTATTTACCCCCTGAAAAAAGAAGTGCAAGATTGAGTTTAGCTGTTGACTGTTGAATAACAAATGTTAATCTTTGGAGACCTTTTGCAGCACACATATATTAATTTCAATAATCAGTTATTTTTTCTGCTTTCTTTGCCACTCAATTCTTTTGTAGTGGGCTACAAAAGCTTCGTCGACCACAGGTCAATGTTGGGAGCTAATAACAGAATCATTGAGATAGAAGCTGCAAAGAGGATGGAAATGTATCAAAATAATGAGGAACTTGTTCAGATTGCTGAAATGTATGAATCAGAGAAGGTAACATCAATACTACTTGATAGACCTATTGTTTATTTGGTTTTTATTTTTCTTTTCTTTTCTTTTCTTTTGATTTTTTTATGAAAATAAGAAAAATTATAGAGATAAAGAATAGAGAAGTGCAAAGGCAAAGCACAAAACATCCTCTTAAAGGAAAAAAGAGAAAACAAAAACCATATTGAAAGAGAAAGACACATCAAGAAAGTAAAACTTGCCAAACACTCAGCATAATAGAGAAAGAGACTCCTGGAAAAATCATTAGCCAAGCACCATAAAGAAGCCAAGAAGCCAAAAAAGACTATTTGGTTTTTCTTTTTGAACTTTACTAGTCTTTATCATCATCAGAAAGCATGGTTTGTGAGCTAAAATCATTTAATTGAATGGCTTATGCTTTCAGAACCAAATAACAAACACAAGCAACATTTAAAGAAACTTCCTGACCTAGATCTTCTGCCAACGTCTGCTTGGTTCAGCGGTGAGAAGCTCAAACTCCTTGCTGAATTGCTTGGGTTTGAGATCGTGGGAATTTATTGATAAGGTATCCCACATGAGCCTTGCCTTTGGTTGTAGCTCAGCCTAGCTAGTTCCTAAATTTTAGTACACCAAAAAAAAAAAAAACTCCTGACATATTTCCTGTAAGATATTACAAAGAAATGAGTCTGCAAACATTAACTGGGGAAAAGGGGGAGTTTTGAGAACTTTCGTACCAACCCCCATTAGAAAAAAAAAAAATTCCATTAAGTTATTATGCAGCTGTTTCATTGATAACGGGAAATAATAATCAGAGAAGAATAATATAATCCTGTGATGCTCCATGATTTACTATTCTGCAGGCTATAAAATGCCATGTATAATATTTTCAGGTTGAATTTAATATCCAGTTGGTCACAGGACCTTCACCTAAGGAGGTTGCTTTGAAGACAGTCATAGAACTAAAGTCAACTTGGGTGATAATTGACAGGTCAGGAAAATCTAAGCTGATAATGTGAATCTTCTAGACATGTGTATTATATCATAGAGCAGAGCCACAAAATGGAACTGCGAGTAGAAACTAGAAAGCCAATAGAAGCACTTTTTTATTCAATTTATAGTTATGGTGTAAAATGACACATGTGAAGGGAAGTTCACAACATTTGAAATAGCATTAACTCCTGGTAAGATGTCTTAAGCTGAGAAATGGGAAGTACATTTACACTGATCTTAATATAACTATACTTTGAACACAAGAAACAAAATAGTAAAAAGAGGAACTGGACTATTGTTGGTAAATAATGTCAATGATGTACAACCAGAGAAAATTTTCATGTGGACTATTTGATGTCGCACTAGGAAGTAGGCATTTGGTGAATTGTATTTGTATTTAAACTTAAATATAACTTGACAAGTAGTATATCTGTTCATTTTGGACATATCCATGTGTTTGTTGCTGCAATTTTTGGATTAGGAATTAGAAATAACTCCAGAAAGGAAATAACTCTAGAAAGGGTATAACTTGAAATATTCCTCTGATGACATTGCATTAAAATTATGATTCAATAAAATAAAATAATGAGTGATCTAATGTGAACACAAATGTCCAATCCAACTACCATTTGTTTTTGTATTTATCTCCGTAACTAAGAAAAAAGCAACTGGGTCACAGGAAAATGAAGAAAGATGGAGAATATTTCCTTAAGAATCTTTCTTGTGCTATATCAAGACTGAAGCGTCACAACAGGATTGAACATTTAAGAGGACCACGAGAAAACACTCCCCCAGAATATAATAGCCAAGAAACTTATGATGACAGCAACCGGGATTATCAAGATGAAGAGTTTAGCATGGAAGCTATCCCTAAGAGTAAGTACTGAAACTCTTTAAGCACAATATTCCAGCCCAGATACTCATAGTATCAACTGTTAACCATTGTCATTTGCTGTTTATGAAATTATTTGCAGTCTTCTATATTGTGAGACAAACCGAGAGAAAGACACTTTTAGTAAATATGACATTGGAAGGTTGGCATTACTCTACCTTTGCTTCGTTGCATGTTTCTTCCTAGATCTCTGAAGGAGGGAGGAGCATCTCAACAATTGCACCTAATAATATAATCAAATGACAGGTCAAATAAAAGGTGATCAGATGACCCAGGAACAAAGCAGTGCCCATAAGGAGGAGAATGACTCATCACTTACTATAAACGACAATCAAAACACCAGTCAGATAGTATCTGATCAACTGAGCCAGGACCAAGAAGATAGTAAGGAGAACATCCATGATGAGTATAGCGGCTTGACTCTTGAAACAAAAGATGACCTGCTTAACCAGAATCAAGAACAACAGAGGACCTCCTATCAAGATTTACAGGATGGGCAGCAAGAAAATAGCATGTTGGGAAGTTCAAAATGCTCTATCTGCTCTGTCTGCAAAAATAGACGTCCAAATATTGGATGGCAAAAGGACTTTTCTTATAAAGAACTCCAAGCAGCTACAGATGGATTTTCCATTGAGAACTCTCTATCTGAAGGTGGATATGGACCTATCTTCAAAGGTCGTTTAGAGGAGAAGCTGGAAATAGTAGTTAAGCAACATCAAATCACAGACCCTCAGGTAGAGAAAAATATCAAGTTGGAAGTCCAATTGGCCCTCATAGCTAGACACAAGAATGTTGCCATGCTGTTGGGTTCATCTAGAGAAGAAAGTCACCTTCTGATTGTATACGAATATGCATGCAATGGTTCACTTGACAAGTATCTATCAAGTAAGTACTTATTATTTAGTGGTAAATATAGAATTTGTCATCCATAAAATAATAAACACAAGAACTTTATCCTGGGAACTTGAGTGGAAATTTGAAGTTAATACTACAGGAACTTTCTGTGTTATGCAGATGAAAGTTGCAGATCATTGACCTGGAGACAAAGGGTGAAAGTAGCAATGGGTTGTTGCAGAGGTCTAAAGTTCCTACATGAGAATAAAATAATTCATGGAAGTATAAAACCAAGTAACATTCTTCTAACCCATGACTTCGAACCACTGGTACTTCCTTCAACCTTGATAGCAGTGAAGCTATTTTCCATCTAAGTTTCGATCTACTAACATTTTTTCATATTGACAAACTAGCTTTTATTTTGACTGGTGCATATATCTTTAGCTTGGTGATATCAGCTTTGGAAATGCAAAACGTGAATCGAAGAAGTCCCATGGAGATAAGAATTGTGGATACATAGCACCAGAGTTTCTGGAGAATGGGAAACTATCAACTAAGACAGATGTATACTCCATTGGTGTGGTTCTGTTAGAACTGATAACAGGCCGAAGGGCTACAGACAAAATATCAGGAGACAAAATTCTTGTTGTATGGGTAAGTGCCACATAATTTTACTTTTATAAACAACAACCAAATGCTTGTTTTTGAATTGTTAATCAATAACAAGTACATTCTTCTCCAAGCTGACGTCTCAGATATCTAAAGCAAAAGTTCCACTTTATCAACCTTTCTGTTTACGAACAATGTCATGAGGGGATCGTAATTACTTGTGATAATCCGTATGACCTTTCAGATCTGTTCTCAAGCACTCCCATTATGTTTCAATAAGAATTACGATCTTCACTAACCATCTTAGTCATAATGTACCATGTAATTTTCAAGAGATTTCTGCAAATTAAACTATACACTTGATTGGCAGAAACAGCATGCAATTGTTGCTTCTTATGCTTGTCTTTGGTCAGGACATCTTATATGATCCTCTGCTTGTGAATCTCTTCTAGATCTCATTTAATTTCTCAACATTACATTTTATTTGGATCATACAAACATCCATCTCAAATAAAAACTTCAAGCACTAAGTATTGCTAATACACACACACACACACATATATATATGAGTGGGGATCCACTTACACCAGATGTAAGACTTGTCACACTTGCATCCTTCAATAACTTCTTGTAGAAGGTGAATTTTATAGATACAACCGTTGAATTAAAAGTTTTCATGATGTAGATCATACTCATAAAATTTCATAAAATTTGAGAATTAATTGGTACTCCATTAGACTATCTTATTTTAAAGGATAACAAGATTTTAAAATATAAGTAAATGTCATGAATTTGGATTAGGTTCTTAGGAATTTTTGATTTACGTAAAATTTGACATGCATGATAACACCACAATATCACATGGTTCAATGGTTGGATCAGTGAAATTTACTTTTTACAAGAAGTTATTGAATGGTGTAAGTATTCAAGTCTTACACCCTGTATAAGGGGATCCACAAAACACACACACACACTCTTTCTCTCTCTCTCTCTCTCTCTCTCTCTATATATATATATATATTCTACACACACACATGTATGTAGATGTATTTGACTCATTATTTGGTTTAGAAATTCTGATGTTTTCTTTCTTCGACTTTGTCGCTCATGTATATAACAAACCAAATATCTCCATTTATTTTTTAATGAAGGCAAAGCAGTATCTTGGAGGAAAGAAATATCCGCAGTTGGTGGATCCCAAAATCATCAACTCATACGAAGAAGACCAACTTCTTTCATTGGTTCGAGTAACAGAACAATGTCTCAAAAAGAATCCTAAGGAAAGACTAAGCATGAATATGGTAAGTCTCAATTATTTTGATTATGCCAATCATAAAGTGCAAAATATGCAACAAATAAAACATGCTATTGCATATATGGCTATCTAATTAAAAGGGTTGTTAATTAGTTACAGGATGAATAGAAAAGTGCACAACAGAATTATGTATGTCAAAGGCTCACTTGACCTAAAAGCTTAAACTATTAAGCAAAGTAAAAAATGGTTCCTATGACACTAACATGCCCAGTACCATGAAAGCTCATTTGTTTTACAACATTTCAAAAGAAACTAAATTTTAAGACTTCAGACTAAAGTTTTCGTTATATCACTAAGGACATGGCTCATATTTCAGGGTATAGTGAATGCAGGTATAGTGAATGCAGTTTATTTTTAAATGTTTTCAAGTCACAAAATATGCTACGCATTGTCTAAATAAGAAAAGGAAAAAAAAAAAAAAAAAAAGTCAGAATATTGACTTGGCTTGGGATTCATTTGCATAAGATGAAGAATGCGTTTCATCCCATATCATGGCCTCAAACCATCATATTACTAATTTATAATTATAAATTGTCAACAAAATATAATTTGATATACACACAGACAGATGCATGTATATATGAATATATTTACTTGGGCCATTTCAGGTTGTCTCTGCATTACAAGGCATATCAGATAGCGAAGAGTACTGTGTAATTGAAGAATCTCTTCCAGAAAACTCTTATTCAAAATGCAGTTTGCCAGACATAACTGGTTCACAAGGTAATGAGGAAAAACTGGAACAAGAGAGCTTAGGCGAAAACAAGAAGCAGACAAATTGTTGCAGAGGTAATAGAAAATTCTAGAAGTAGAAAGCTTAAGGATAAATGTATATTAAGAAAGCTAGAAGCACATAACTTATAGTGGATCTAGAAACCAGGGAAGGGGGTGAATTTCTGATAGATAATCATTTATTTATATAAGTTTTTCATTTTATAAATAATTCACTCTTATTTATTATCAAACATAAGTCTATTAAGTCATATGTCAGAATTAAACATATAAGAGGTATATAAGAAATCAAAAGTGGTAAGACCCACATAGAAGTACAATGCCAAGCAACTAGTGATGATATGGTACAAGACTCCAGATGCAGATCAGATCAGCCTATGATTTTTCACCAAAAGCAACAAAACACTTTTGTCACCATAACCCAGTCAATCGTAAGTTATACTGCTGAAATTTATTACTATTACTATTATTTATTATGATGCATAAAAACTGAATCCAATCATAAAACCTAGTAGAAACACATTTTACTGAACAAAAAAGTAGTTATTATCTGTGTTTGTTTATTTTTGGTGTTTTTCCTGAATGAAGCATGAGGCCCTTAATACTAACCAAATGATAGGTCAAACAAAAGTCGATCAGCTGAGCCTGGATGAAAAACAGATGCAGAGCAGACCCCATGGGGATGAGAGAAGCCGAAGACAGATGATCAGCAATCACCAAATAATAGGCGAAACAAAAGCTGATCAGCCAAGCCAGGTTGAACATCAGACGCACAGCAGCTTCCATGCAGATGAGAGGAGCTCAAGACCAATGGTTTGCAATAATCACGTGATAGGTCAGTTAAGAAGCTAATTAGCCGAGCCATAATCAAGAAAAAATACAGGGAAGCTTAGAGAGAGAGAGGCTTAAGTCTCACACCTACTTGTTACAGAACAAAACAAAACTGCTCCAATGAACAGTAGAGAATTCTCACAAAATTTTTTATTATCAAATTTCAGCAAAAGACCCTAAAAGTTTACTAGGTGGGGTATTTTTATCCCCTATAGTAAGTAATCCCTAAAATATATCCCCTATAGTAAGTTATCCCTAAAATATAGTAAGAATGTAGTATCCCTATCCAGACACAGAATGAAATCCCTATTTGACAATTAAAATTCCCAAGTCAAAACCCTAATTCTGAAAGTAATATCCTGATAAATAGACATTCTCATTCACCATCACCACAAATCAAATGACAGGTGAAATCAAAGAAGATCTGCACAACCAGGACCAAAAACAAATGGAGAGCAGCTCCCATCAGGATTTACTGGATAGGTATCCAGGTGGAATCATTGTGGATAATTCAAAATGTGCGGCGTGCTCTATTTGCAAAAGCAGACGCCCAAATATTGGATGGCAAAAAGACTTCACTTATAAAGAACTCCAAGCTGCCACAGATGGATTTTCAAATGAGAATTCTTTATCTGAAGGTGGATATGGACCTGCTTTCAAAGGTCAGCTAGAGGGGAAGCTCAAAATAGTAGTTAAGCAACGTCAAATCTCAGATCCTCAAGTAGAGAAAAATATCAAGTCAGAAGTCCAGTCGTTGCTCAAAGCTAGGCACAAAAATGTGGTCTTGCTGTTGGGTTCTTCTAGAGAAGAAAGTCAGCTGCTGATTGTATATGAGTATGTATGCAATGGTTCACTTGCCAAGTATCTATCAAGTAAGGACTTATGATTTAATGGTATATGCAGAATTTTTCATCTATGTCTAACAAACACAAGAACTTTGACCTGGGAATTTGAGTGGAGGTTTGAGGTTAACACTAAAGGAACTTTCTGCTTTATGCAGAGGAAAGTTGCAAGCCATTCACCTGGAGACAAAGGGTGAAAGTGGCTATGGGTTGCTGCCGAGGTCTAAAGTTCCTACATGAGAATAACATAATTCATGGAAGTATAAAACCAAGTAACATTCTTCTAACCCACGACTTTGAACCACTGGTACTTCCTTCAACCTTGATAGATGTGAAGCTATTTTCCATCTAAGTTTCAATCTGGACCTACATTTTTTCATTTTGACAAACTAACTTTTATTTTAACTGGTGCACATATCTTTAGCTTGGAGATTTCAGCTTTGCAAAAGCAGAACATGCATTGAAGAAGACCTATAAAGATAAGAATTCTGGATACATAGCACCAGAGCTTCAGAAGAGTGGAAAGTTTTCAAATAAGACAGATGTATACTCCTTCGGTGTGATTCTGTTAGAACTGATAACTGGCCAGAGGGCTACAGACAAACTATCAGGAGGGAAAAGTCTTGTTGAATGGGTAAATGCCACATAACTTTACTATTATACTCCGAAACAGAATGCTGGTTATTCAAATTATTTTTTGATAGAAAAATGAATCCATCAGAGAGGAAACAGATTACAAAAACAGAGGATAAGGCATCCTCCTAAAACAAACCAGGGAAAACAAAGATAGAAAGAAAAAAGATATCAGCTCATAAGAGGTTTTCAATCTCCTTGCATTTCTGACAATGACAACCCACTAAAATAGCCATTAGAAGAAACCCATAAAGAAGCCAAGAAGATATTTCTTTCCCAAAGATGATCTGGCATCAGGGTCTTCTCAAATGCACCACAACCCTGCTAGCATGAGACTTCCAGAGTGCCTTATTTTTCTCTTTTCCATCAAAGCTGTGGAGCTGAATGGGATGAAACTGATCCAAGGAGTCCAGACAAACTCAATGTTCCTCAAAGAGACAGAAAAAATCATTCCAAATTTTCCTGGCGACCTCACAATGTAAAATTAGGTTGCTGCTAGTCTCAACAGCTAAAACACATAACAGATATGAAGCCTTACGAAGCCTAAAAATATGTGTGATAGAGATAAATCAAAATTATTCCCAAGCCTTCTAGATGCTTAAACTTATGAGTTGAATTGGTATTAGATCAAAAACCATTTCAGACCTTCTCCTAGCAGGTAAAGCTTTTAGGATGATTGATTCCTTGGTCAGGAGTTCAATCCTTAACCCCCCACCCCCTATCCCAAGCTGTGTTTTATTCATGCTTCAAGCCCAAAGGCTTTTGCTTGAGGAGCATGTTAGAGATAAATCAAATCCATTCCTGAACCTTCTCGCAAGTTGGTTCCTTCATCCTTGACAAAGTTTCCAAAAGCTGATACCTCAGAGCATCTAAAGCAAATGTTCCATCTCGACCCTTTATGTTTTAAAACATTTTCATCAGGGGATATATCTCCTACTGGTATTACTTAATCCATATGACCTTGCAGATCTGTTTTCAAGCGCATCCATCCTATTTCAAAAGGAATTACAATGTGCACTAATCATCTTAGTTGTACTGTCCCTCATAATTTTCCAGAGATTGCTGCACATTAAGCCATAATACTTGATTAGTAGAAACAACATGTGATTTTGAAATGCCATGCAAAATTAAGTATTGTCTCTAATGCTTGTCTTTGGTTAGTACATCTTATGTGAAGGCAGTGGAATGGCCACTATTATCTAGCTGTAAATTTGTTTCAGATCCTATGCAATTTCAGGATATTACATTTTGTGTGGATCACACAATTATGTCAAATCAAAACTCCAAGTTATAAATATTACTGGAATATATATATTTACCTATATACACAGATGGACTTGAGTCATTATTTTGTTGCTTATTTATATGCATCATACCAAATTTTTTTTCTTTCCTTTTGTCTTTTTAGGCAAAGCCCCTTCTTGGAGGAAAGAAGTACCCACAGTTGGTGGATCCCAAAATCAGCAGCTCCTATGAAGATGGGCAACTTCTTTCGTTGGTCAAAGTAACAGAAGAATGTCTCAGAAAGAATCCCAAGAAAAGATCAAGCATGAATATGGTAGGTCTCAATGATTTAGAATATGTCAATCACAAAGTGCAAAATACACAAACAAGAAAAATGCTATTGCAATGAGTGTGGTATCAACCTTATGGGGTTGGTGGTAGTTACTTAGATGAATTAAAAAACTGTAGAACAGATCATGTATGTTAAAAACCAACTTGACCAAAAGCTTAAACTGTCTAGCAAACTGAAAAAATGGTTTCTATAACTCTAAGCAAGGGCCTAAAATTGACTTTTATAGCTCTGACTGGCAAACTTTAACCTTTTTATATGGGCAAAAGGAAGAAGGAAAAAATATTTAACAAATAACAGTTGGACAAGATTGGTTTTTAAACAAAGTTCCGTAACACACCAGAACAATGAATTTTTTTTTTTTTTTTTAAAATACCTTGTATATACATAGAAAGATAATGAAAAACCTTTAAAACCATGTTAATATTGTGAAGAAAAAGTACTTCAGTTTTTTTTTATATGACTTTATTTTTGTTGAAGCTGCATAAATGAAGTTTGCAGTAAAAGTATATGTATACAATCAGCAAAGTGATATTTTATAGATATATTATGGTCATAATATAGAGACATCCTAGCTTGAAACAGAATGATGGCCTCAGAAAGAGAAATGAATCTTTAAGATATACTCAAGATGTAGATGCTAGAAGAAATAAAAATAAATATATATAATGAAGTAATAATAAAAGGATAACATTAGTAAGGCCTCATAAATATATCCAAATACCTATGCATGTGCTAAACCTTTCCTGATGAGATAATGTTTTATCTGGATATAGAACACAATATTAACGTTTCCCATATTCATATTTCATGGTAGAGTGAATGCAGTTTATTTTTGCATGTTTCCAATTTGGGCACAAATTATGTTACACACTGTCTTAAATAGGAAGAAAAGAAAACTCATAGTCAGAATATTCACTTAGCTTATGATTCATTCCCAGAAGACCAAAAATGGTCTTACCCTTATCAAGGCCTTACACTATCATATGTACAAATTTATAATTACAAATCGTCAACAAATGATCATTTTACACACTCATACACACATATACATATATATTTACTTGGGCCTTTCCAGGTTGTTTCTGCATTACAAGGCATAGCAGATGGCAAAGAGTGCTATGTAATTGAAGACTCTCCTCCAGCAAACCCATATTCAACATGCAGTGTGCAGGGCATAAATGGTTCACAAGGTAACAAGCTAAAACTGAACAAAAGAGCTTAGGCAAAAAGATAAATTGCAAAAACAAGAAGTGCACAGCTTATGACAGAAGTAATAAGAAAATTCTAGAACTAGAAAGCTTAAGGACAAAGGTGCATCAGGAGAGCTAGAAATACATAATTTATAGTGGATCTAGAAATGTTGTGTTCCTGGGGAAGGGAGAAAATATCCAATAGATAACAATTTATTTGTATAAGTATTTTATTTTTGAATAATTCATTCTGTTATATTATCACACACATTAGTCTATTAAGTGATGACAAGGATTAAACATATAAGAAGAATAAAAGAAATAAAAATCGCAAAATCTGCACAGAAGTACAATGTAGCAGCCAAACAACTTATAATGAAATTGTATCAAGATCTCCAGATGGAGGGGACCATTTCAGCCTTTAATTTTCCCCAAGGGTAAGTAAGGAAACACTTCTGACAACATATAAAACCCAGTAAATCATACGTTATACTGCTAAAAAATTTTATTCTCATTTTTCTTTATATTCTATTTGAATCCACTAAGACGAACTGTGGTAGAAACACATTTTATTTGATAAAACAATTAACTTGGTGGATTTAGTTTCTGCTATCTTCTTTTCAGTTTAGCTTTTCTTCCAGATTGAGGTATGATATGCTTAACAATATTCAAATGATAGATCAAACCAAAGCTGATCAGCTGAGCCAAGATGAAGAACAGAAGCAGAGCAGAGTGCATTGGGAGGAGAGGAGCCAACAATCAATGATTAGCAATAACCACATGATAGGTCAGACAAAAGCTGATCAGCTGAGCCAGGATGAAGAGCAGATGCAGAGCAGACCCCATAGAGAGGAGAGGAGCCTAAGACAAACAGTAAGCAATGTTTCTGACATAACTAGTTCACAAGGTGATGAGGAATCACACTATGTTTCTGGTGTAATTACCTCACCAGGTGATGAGGAATCACACTATGTTTCTGATGTAATTAGCTTGCAAGGTAATGAGGAATCACACTGTGTTTCTGATGTAATTAGCTCACAAGGTGATGAGGAATCACTTTATGTTTCTGACATAACTAGCTCACAAGCTGATGGTGAATCACTAACTCAAGAAGAGTTAAGCAGAAAGGTTAGTCAAGAAGAAGAGAAATGCATCACTTGTGACAGAAGTAACAAGGAAACAGAGATTAGTCAAGAAAGCAAGAACTACGTAACCTGTGGTGCTAGTACTACGAAAACACAAGAAAAAGAAAGCCTAAGCACCGGCATGTCTCAGAAAAGTGAGAGGTACACATCATATGGTGGAGCTAACAGATTTTTTCTTGGAGGTGCTGAAAAATATATAGTTGATGAAGAATTTTTTAGTTTAAGTTCATTTTGAGTAATTCATTTCAAATTTATAACATGCACTTTTACTTATTAATACATTTATTTTGTCTCGAACTGAATCACATATGTAGAACAGGAACACAGTATCTTCTAAGGAAGTTGTGCCTAATGAAATTTCAGAGATTTCGATTCAGCAATTAAATCATCCTAACTTGTACAAGGAATATTTTCCTCAGCTAGCACATTGATAACTAGAATATATGCAAAAGGTTTATCAAATGAACTTCTGTGAAGTCAGTTTCATTATTTTGATCTCTAAAGGAGCTCACTTCAAAGTCAATGTAGGTAGTGAATGCTCTCAAGTTTTGGACTTAAAGATATTAGCTTTCATTGGCACATACCTTTACAGTATGACACATTACTATTATAAACCAACAACAAATAACAGGATAAATAATTTCAAAATAAAACTAAGCATCAATAGGTTTTTCACATACTATGCTAAATTTTTTTAACATTTCTTAAGGAAAAAAAATAATTCTAGACGTGTGTAAAAAAGAAACTTTTCAAACTTTGTGAGACTGAAGCATGGTTTTCTGACTTTATAGAGCTCATTTTGTTTCTTTTCCATCTATCTTTCATTATTTACCATTCTCTAGATCTATACTCTCTAGAACTGCCCAGTATGTTGGGATCAGGATAGCAATTATCGATTCTTCTCTATGCCTTTATTTGTAGAGGAACAATGCAACACCCATAAAATATTTTAGTCTTATTTTGACAAAATGATAGGCATATTGACACTATATTCATCAATATCAACCATAAATTTATCATATAGGATATAGCATTCTAGAAATGCATACATTTTAACTATTCCAGCATCTCATATATTTTCCTGATTTCTTGAAACTTCCTTTTTAAACTAATAAAAATAATTCAATTATAACATCCGTAAGGTATATTCTACAGAATTACTATAAACTATATATATTGTTTTTGCCAGATTGCATGTTTTTTAAAATTGGTTAATTAAAATACCCTTATTTACCAATCGTTTTTCTTCCTATACCATCCTTCTGTCTCTCTCTCCTCTCTCGTATGCTTACCATAACCCTCACAAACCTCCCTACATTCCCACCAACCCACATTCTTCTCCATCTGACGCTATCCTCCATTAATTCTCGAACCTCCTGCTTCTTTCCACAATCCCTTTCTCCACCAAATTAGAAAAAAAGACATTCACTCAAATGTATGGTGCTCCATTGCTGAGGAGTCCATGGTATCTCCATCAAAGACTAGCAGGCCAAGAAAATGATAAAATGCTGCATTTTGTCATTTAAATTCTTAATTATTTTGAATTTGAAATCCTTTGTGCAAGTATAACCCATATCTATATTAGATCACAATATCTTCAATTGCAAATGAAGAGGTGAGCTGATAGAGATTGGGGCAAAAATCTTTAGTTTGATCCCGTATATAACTACATTAGCAACACAAAAGGATCTTGTTTTGAATATCTTGAGGTGTAAGGAAACTTACTATTTGATCCCATTTGCATCCTTGGAAATCTGCTGTATGCTGTTCCAAAATGGCATATAAAGGTCATCCATCCCCTCTAAGAGACATTAATGGATATAATTGCAATTCCCCAATCATGCTCTGACTAGACATGGAAGTTCATATTCAAGCTATCTGTAATTCTGTATGGTACATTCTAACAAAAAAGATACCATTGACAGAAGTACTGCCATTTACAATCCCACCAAAGTTGCCAAGGTCATGCATAGTCTAAACTCTTCTTTCTTGCTCTCATATATGTTTGAGTAATGTTACCAATAAAACTCTTACATTTATAATTGCACACCACTTTACAGATGATTCCATCTGAGTTTAACTAGGCTTATATATATATATATATATATTAAGTTAAAACTCACATGGAGCCACTTGTACAGTTGTTCATAGTTATGAATATAAGAGTTGTAAAAGTAACATTATTCTATTGGTTTTAACTTTGCCCATTCTTTATTATCATTTTCTTTTTGTCAATGGTCAAATTACCAGATTAAATTACCCAGTGAAAATCTTAAAAGTAAAGATGATGCTCACAGAAAAGGTACCTTAATATTCTTCATCCAAGGGAATTGCACAGCACACACAAAACAGTACAAGTGGAGGTGCTGGTGGAATGCAATTAACAGCATCAAGTTCCCCAAAATCAGATTTGGAACCACCATCAAAATTGAATCAACCACACCCGCCAATGGGAAGTATCCTCAACTTCCTCAAATTTTCCTCCAGCAACAAGTAGTAGATTCTAGCAGCAGTCATGCCTGAATCATGACAAACAATAATTGAAAGAGCAATTGTTAAGCACATTTTGTGGGGTCAGATTTTTTTAAAAAAACACTAGAGGGTTAAAAACAATGAGTGAAAATGATCAAAGCTATATTCTTTGTAAAAATTTTGCACCTCAATTTGGCAACAATCACTGAAAATAAATACAAATAGGAAGAGATTCTTACATGCACATTCCAAATTTGACTCTTGCTCTTCTCAGCACTCCACAAGCAACCGACGAATGAAGATACTATCGGAACAAATTCAATGGAGGTGATGGTGGAGGATTCCACCGGAGCTAAGAAGAAACCGTCGAGGGAAGAAGGTGGGGCTGGGAAATTGGGAGTTGGGTTCAGCTCGGAGAGCATGCTTTCAAGGCAGGTAGGAGGGATTGTAATGGACGATTTCCGATGAGAGCTAAGAGATACCATCTTGAACATCCCCCATAGCTTCCTCAAGCTGTTCCAGCTTCTGGGCTATTCCGACAACCTAACCTTGATTCATTTCCGCCATGAGATTTGAACTGGAAAAGCTCGAAATCGAGCTTCTATGGCTGCGACCCATTCGGGTTGTGGGTTAACCCGCTGGAGAAAGAAGATGCTACAGTCTCTTTATTGTTTTTTTTTTTTTTTTTNTTTTTTAAAAAATACCCTTAACTTTTAATTAGGGATTAATTAGGTATTTAATACTTATTAATGAAGAATTCAGAATAAAAAGTTATTTTTAATACCATATCAGCATAACCGTCTAAAAACATTTTTTAACGGTGTTAGATGTCTGCACTATTTCATTTATTTTGTGAAACTTTAAGAATTAAAAAGTTTCGTTTTAAAATAAGAACCAAAACGCTTATATAACTAAAATAGGGAGATTAAAATTATATTTAAACCTTTGAAAAATGATGAACTGATTATCATATGTATGTTTGGGTGTAAATGAACTAAGTTATTAGAAAATTATTTTAGCTTGACTTGTTTAATTAAAGCTTTTGGATTTGTAATATTCTCTTCATTGAGCTTAGTGAGCCACGTTTATAATAAACAAAAAATTTACGAGAAAATGATTTTTTAATTCTAAAATTTGGAAGAAAATATCATCTGGTTGTAAAAAAGATGAAATTCTAATTTGGTTTCTCCAGTCGAAAATATTTAAAATATCAATTGATGCAACGTAAGTGTTTTATTCATGTATATAGTTATCATATTTAAAAATAAATGAAATAATCACATATATAATTAAAATAATCACATAATACTAATGAGTATTTTGAATATATCACACATTATGAAAAAACTAAATGAGAAGATTATTTTGCTTAGAATCAAATAATATTTTCTTCCAAAATTTAGAACGAAACAACAGAGTGTGTATATATATATATATATGGAGGTTTTCCACATACTATGAAAGTATGTGATACCTCTATGACATGTCAGCATCACAATTATTGATATGAAAAATAATTAATTTTAACCGTTAAAAATAAATAATTAAGATTAAATATTTTCATATCAACAACTTTAACACTACCACATGGCATGGTAGGATCCTCAATATATATATATTTATTAATGCTAACTAAGAATCCACACAAATCAGACTCTGTTTGACTTAAACCAAAGCTTTCTTGTTTTTTAATAGTCTCATACGCATCTGCTCTCTTGTTCTGCAGCAGGTTGCCTGCATTTGACGTTCATCACAAGAGGAAGGCACCTGAATTGGCAAGATGCAGATTTTGTTGGGTGTAATTAGATGGGCCACATTTGTCTTAGTTTTCTTTTCCGTTTACCTTAGTTGTGTACTGTCAGTAATTTGGTTGCAGAAATTTAGATAGAGGACCAAGGTTGAGTAATTGAATCAAAACACCTTATACAGTTATACTTCAGTGCTCCTTTTATGTCGCTGCTTCATGATAGTACTATATGGTATTGTTTTGCAAACTATACCAATTATTCCTTTGGCAATATGTTAAGTTACCTTAATATTCAACTTGGGCTTGCTTCTTCTTAGAAATTGATTATGAGATTCTATCAAAATCAATTGTCTTCAAAATTACTTTTGGAAAACTAATCCAAACACATGCTAAGTTTGTAACAAAGTAGCTCCACCATTTAGCTCAGTTAACTTGATAGCTCATGTTCTTATTTGGATTAAGAAGTTTCTTCATTAACTTTGTTTGGAACAGTTAATGTCACGGAAGTTTTAGATTTAGTAGTAGCTCACTTCACTTGAAACCTCTTCTCATTAAGTGATCTCTTAATCCAAAGCTCACCAAACTAATACTTAAAAAATAGTTCCTCTAATTGTGAGGTCTGAAGCCTCCTGTATAGGGGCTTGGCCTAAAACAATAACCACTTCTAGGGAGTGAAGGCTCTCTTAAAAAAAGGGTAAGGCATTGTGAGAGCAAGATGAAAGGAGCTTTTCAGCCAACTATGTCTTTGTCTGCAGGGGCAGAGCTTCCTTACAGGAGACTGCCTTGGAGAGTTTTGGGCTCCTCTCAGGTGATCAAGATGAAGCTATAAGACATAACATCATATATTAGTATAGATAGATTAAAAAATGGTTAAATATATTTTTTATCCCGAATTATTTTTCAAATGTCACTTTAGTTTTAAATTTATTTTTATTTTTTGTGTCATTTTAATCTTTGAATAATTACTTTGTTCATTAAATCAATCATTTAAGTGATCATTTTTTGTACTACATATGACTAATTTGGTAGATAATGTGATTATTTGAGAATTAAAGTGACATTTGAAAAATAATTCTATGACAAAAAATATATTTTACTCTTAAAATATTTATATAATATTTTCAAAATAAAAGAGAAGATCAATAATGACCAAGGGTAGAAAGGAAGGCCAATTTAGGGTTTGCGTGGGGATGTTTTTTAGATGTACCACATGATCCTACTCAAAGACTTACATAGCTAGATAGATGGGCTTTAGCCAAAAAAAAGAAAGGAAAAGAAAGAAAAAAGAAGAAGAAAGAACTCATATTCAAAAAGGCTAAAACAATTATTCTTGGCATTTAAAGATAATCTGGAATGGTGATAAATATCTAGAAAAAACAATTAAAATTATGAGTTTGCATTAATTTAGAGTTCATGTAAAGGAGTTGACCGAAGATTCTCTATTTTTTCCCCTTTTGCGTGCATTAGAAAGCAAGAAACAAACGACAAAGAAAACTCGTCCTTATCGGTGTATCAGTCAAGATACCTCAAGCGTTTGTTTAAAAGCATATCGGATTCTGCATTTAACTTATAAGTAGTTGCATATGCGCATACAATTAATTAAACAAAGAAATTAAATCTGTGAAGACAGATAAGAAAAACAGAAAAAGTTGTTTTAAATATATAAAATGATTTGCTTCTACAAAGAAAGTAAATGATCGTTTAAATTGTTTTCTCTTAAAAGGAAGTAAACCAATGGTTAGATAATAGAATATGCTTCCTTTATGTCTAACTAGTAAACTGTCTCACGCCGGAATAATTTTGTGAAATTGGACCAACAATATATGCTGAAATTATCTGATACATCACTATTAGAAGACTAAAGGAAGTAGTACTTTCACTCTCAGCTTTGTCTATGTTTGTTTTGACAAAATTAAAGTGAACTTTAAGTGCTAACTAGTGGTTAAGGGATTGAATAATTAATAATAGGTCCTAAGTTCTATTCGTTAGAAAAATAATTTATGTATGTATGGTACTTTTGAACTTATTTACGTAGATAATATAATTTTTTTTAAAAAAAAATCTAGGATGGTGGGGCTCACAAGACGTGCCAATGGCTACACGGCATGTCCAAATTGGACAAGTTACGTGACCAATGACGTGTCCACAATTTACACATCCATGGTTACAACAAATAAAGGGAGACAATCATGAATATCATACAAGAAATGGCCAAGTTCAAGCCATAAGCGATGTTGATAACTGAGCTTTGATTGAATAATGACGCAGGAAAAACATTTTTTTGGGGGCCATTATATCTTTGTGCATTATGCCTAAATTTTTGTGTAAAATTTTAATGTAATGTACTGGAGATTTTTGGAGGTCACCCACCATCTTGAGCGAAGTTCAAGGTTTTTGAAATTTAATAGATACTCATGGCTGTAATAAAAATATGTTTGCTGCATAGTTTTTTTGTATAACTATATTCTTAATGCATGGTTTTGTTTCAATATTAAACCTCTATGAATTAGTAGGTAATTGATAATTGGTTTAGATAATAAGCTATGCTATTATCCAAGAGGTGGGCCATTGTGCATTGTTATCTGTTTGACTAGTTATTGATCTTTTGAATACTTCACTGCCATGGGACTTATTTTTCGGAATAATTTACAAGTAATCAAGTTATGTGCCTTTTATTTCCCATTAGGTTATTGAATCATAGATCTTGTAAGGTTTGTTCATGCTTTCAAGTTTAAGTGAAATGGTCTGAATTGACTTTGTGGGAGACTTAGCTTTTAAAAAGTAGAGTTGCAAAGACACTACAAGAAAAAACACAGATTTTTTCACAAAGCATTTTAAAAAAAAATTCACAAATTAAAGGTAAAGAGAAGAGACCATGAGAACTCTGTGAGAAATATGGCGCGAAGTTGTCACCAATCAGGCACCAAAGTTTCTCAGGGAATATATGTCTTGAGAAACCTTAAAAAAAATCAGAAAAGCTTTCTCACAAAATATTCTATGAAAACCTTGTGTTAAATTTTCTCGTGGAAATTTTCTATGAGAAGTGAAATGCATTGTTCCATTTAAGATGAATTTTTAGGGTTTTTCAACCTAATTTCTCACGAAATTTTCAGTGAGAAATTTGAGTTTAATCTCCTACTGAGCAGCCCCATTTAAAATATGTAAGGCACTGCTTATTGAAATGAACTAATTCATTCTCATATGACATTCTATTCTGAATTCCTACTATACTTTGCATTGTAATTACATGACTTTTTAGATCTAATCCATGGAACGAAATTTGATAATATACTAATTTGTTTAGCAGTTGAAATAGGATAGTGAAAGGTATTGCATGATGTATGTCAAAAAGACCATAAATGATCTTCCTTTCATACATTGTTGATTGAATGCTATCTTGATAACTTTGTACGCATTCAGTTTTTCAAAATCTAGTGAAATTAAATCTATTCAATTAATCTAAAATACATTCAACATATTATCTAAACTTTTAATAACAATATATTTTCACTCTTTTTTTTTTTTTTTTTAACATTTCCGTGCAAANTTCCTTGCAAAGGTCATAAACTAGTATAAATAGAAGTAGATACGTAGTCCTAAGTTTCTCAGAACTCAATCTCCTGACGTTAGAAATTTGTTCTATATAAGTAAGTTAAGATTCCAGTCGATTTACCGAAAGATCAATTTGTTCTAGTTCATAAAGATACATTGCAAATATCGAATGATCAATTGATTTTTTGTATTTTTACTGAGACGTACAGATAATTTTATTGGGAGAACCCGTTGATTGAAAAACAAGCCCAACGTGCTGAGGTTTTCCGCAGTTTAGAAAAAAGATGAATTTGGGATTCTTCATCCAAACCTCAGGAAGCACAAGTGTTACTAATGGATGCTACTGTACATAATTCTCCAAAGGAACAACATGTACTTTCTCGGTGCCTTAACTGACCATATAGAAACTAGAGACTTAATCGGAGTGCCCACAATGGCATTATATGGTTATACTCTGCCTTTGGGTTTCTTCTTATCTCTTTCTTTTATGTGTTGAGGGTTTATCCTTTTGCTTGGTACTATAAAGAAAGAATGGTTCATTAACCAGGCTTAAAATTGGATGGAGAAGCCCTTCCATCAATCACTTGCTGTTTGCAGATAACATTTTTTTTTGTAAAACTGAGTTCAAAGAATGTGCAAACTTGAAGGGGATTCTTGAGATTTATGAACAAGTTAGTGGCCACCAGACAACAGCTTTCTTTAGCTCTAATACCCCACAGAGAGTACGTGATCAATTAGCTGCTAGGCTCTTGGTAAAACATGTGGGAAGGCAAGAGAAATATTTGGGTCTCCCATCTATTGTTCAAAAATCCAGAAAGCAAACATTTTCAAAGGTTAAAGATGAAGTTACTAAAAGGTTGGCTACTCGGAAAGGGAAGCTCCTTTCTCCAATCGTAAAGTTCTTATCATTGCCATGCTTGGATAAGCAAAGTTGGAAGCTAGGTGGCGCAGACAACTCACTGTTATTTCAGGTGTATAAAGGTAGATTTTTTCCTTACTGCATTTTCCTAGAAGCAAGTTTAGGCCACAACCCATCATGGGGTTGGCGTAGTATTTTAGAGGGCAAGAAGGTGGTGGAGAAGCAAGCTTGCTAGCAAGGAGTGTCAGGTAGAGACATCAGAATTGCCCCAGACCCTTGGATCCCCAAGGAATTCACTTTCAAAGCTGTTCTACAGCCAGGTGAAGGAAGACCAGTCTTGGTCTCGCAATTGCTGATACAGGGTGCAGATTGGTTTGGAGTGAATCAAACTCTCCATCTTATATTGGTTAGCTCTGGATATATATAAGAATGATCAATTAACTTACTTCCAATTTAACTTCAGAAGTTAATAATGGTATACGATTAAAATGGTTTTATTGCGCATTTTCCCCATGGGGTCTTAAACCTCCTCGGTTGAATTATATTATATATACATACATAATCATCTCTATCTCAAGCAGAGTAGGTAGCTATATAAGTTAAAATTGGAGGCTCAAAACATGTTATCATGGACCTTTTCAAAAAAAAGTTCAAAATTTTTGCTAGGGCTAAACATATACAATATGAATAAAAGTATCAAAGTAAAGGCAAAATTTTTAATTCTAAAAATTTTGGGGGAGTGGGAGGGCACAATGACGAGCTGCTCCTGCATGTACCAAACGTGAATATAATCGAGGCGTAGAGATATTGACCCTTAGTAAATAAAAACTATCAATAGAGTTTCAATTTCGTTTGAAACCTAAAGTGATCTCCCTTTTTCCCCTTCAATTTTGCTTACTTGGGAGAATATGATATCCACCACGCAAATGTAACACTTTAGCTAGTTTCTCCTTAATTATTTGGTTTTGAACCTCCTAAACATTTTGTTTTTAATATTACAAATTGCTATATATATATATATTGATCGGAAATGGAAATGCCATTAAACATGAAAAGATAATACAACTGAAATAAAACTAAGTGGCATATCCAAACCGTTAACGCAGAAGCATTAGAACCAAAAACAAGCAGCTTATCAGCTACTTGATCTGCTTGCCTTAGAACCTAGTTGAAGGAACAGCTCTCAAAATCTCTACCCAACTCATGTATATCATCAAGAAACAGACCCAACGGAGACGGAAATCTTTCACCTCGGTTAAGAGCCCAAACTACCCCCTGAGCATCACTTTCAACACAAACCTTGGCCAAACCCCAAGACAACACCAGCTTCAATCCCTCCTTGCATGCCATAGCCTCCAGCTCTTCAGTGGGCGGTGCATCTGGCACTGGACAAGTCCACGGTGTCATTAACCGCCCCTCACCATCAGGCACCACTCCACCCATACCGCCTATACTAATTAATCTTTTATAAAATATTTTAGGTCATATCATCGTTTATAATTAACATTTAATATTAAGTATGACAAAATTTAATAATTTCACTAAAAGGCTCTAATATAGATGTTAGAATTGATAACATGAAAATGTGCTATTATAAAGTCTAAACACGTATTTTATTTTTTAAATAAAAACGCTGGATGCTAAGCATGGCCATTCATTTTTTCATAAATACTATTTGGGCAACACAAAATTAAGAAGAACATTATTAAAAAAAAATTCTTTTGTAACCTCTTTTATTGTAGATTAAAAAAGGTTGGTAACTGCAGAATAACATAGTGAGCATTTCTAGTTTTTGTGAGATATAACTTTTTAATTTTATTTTTGAGATAAAAGATAATAAAGGGTGAAACTCTCAAATAATTTTTTTTTTACTATTTTGATTGGCTACGCAATATCACTTGGCACTTTAATAAAAAAAAATTCTCTAATATATTAGTGTTTTTGGTATTTTTGGCTGCAACTATGAATTCGAACACGAAGTCTATAACTCTTGAGAAATATTTCAATACCACTTAATTATAAATCGTTTGGTTCTAATAGAGTGGTTAGTAAGCAAGTTGCACATGTATATATGATTATCCTCATTTTCTAAAAAAATATATTTTCAAAAAATAAAATTACCAAAAAGGAAAATAAAATCTCTACAAACTATTGATTCTATTCCTTACTATAAAGTTTGGGATAATCACTGTGTTAAATGGCCAATAGAAGATTTTATACGAAAAGAAAAGCGAAGCGAGATATTTTACTTTTGTCCTGCTTTTACCAAATCAAACAAAATACAATAGATAGATATTTTTTCTTTAAAAGAATAAACAATAGATAAACTTTCCCCAAAAAATAAAAGATTCGAATACATTTTCTAGATTTTTGTTTGTGAAGCAGTGAAGCACTCACAGAACAATTAGACTCACAGTTCTCACATGGACTTCTTTTGAAAACCGATGGCGAGAGATTTGGCAAAGAAAATTTTTTGCCATAGAAGACTTAAATTAATTGCCGCAATTAAGGAGTCATTTGCAGTAGAAAATCTGTTATGCTTTTGGAAAATCAATAAATACCAACTTATTGCACATCTTTATTCTGAGAGATTCTCGCATTATCACACTGACCCCTCCAAATGTGAAATGTCCTCTCCTCTTCTTATTCTTCTCTTTTTTCTCACTTACCAAGCAACCCATCTCTCCTCTTCCCCTTCCTCCCTGCCTTTTCTGATCCCTCTCTCTTTTACTTTCTGCTTCAAACTAATCTAACAGTGCTGTTGGTTTTACAGTTTCCCTCATCGATGTCACTTTAAACCTATACTTCTAACTTCCTCTCATATTAGTTACGTTTCTTGAGTGTAAAAAGATGGATTTTCATCAAGAAAATCAATTTGAAGATGGGTTTCATCAGGTTTTTTTGTATCTTCTTAATCTTCAGGTTCTTCTTGATTGTTGTTTTGGATTGCTCAGCTAATATAAGCTATTTATCTGTTTTTGTTGTTTTTTTTTTTCCCCTTTTCAGATTGAAGATAAACGAGGGTCAGATCAAGAAGCGGAGAAGTTGAAAGGATCTCGTGGTCAAGATGAAAACCCTAGGGCTAATGAGGGGACCGTTAAGAACCCAGCTTCAACAATCCGAATCTGTGATTTTTGTGGCAAAACTTTTAACAACGGAAAAGCTTTGGGTGGACACAGAAGATATCACCTTCAAGCTCTGAGAAAAGAAGCAGCTCAATCCCAAAAGGTGAAAATTCGTCTCCCAAAACCTAAGAATTATAGTAATTCAAATAGTGTCAATGATGTTGACGAAGATAATATTATCAAGATGGAAGCTTTGATGTCTAATGGAGGAAAACCGACTTGTGATCTTTGCCACAAGGATTTCCCATCCATGAAGTCCTATTATGGGCACATGAGATGCCACCCTGAGAGGGATAGGAGAGGTGTTTTACATCCTCTACCCTGCTTGCCCAATTCTGATGATGATTCTATGGAACAGAAAGAAGATAACTGCGTTACTAATAGTACAGTTATTGCACCAGAAGAATCACCTATTGATCTAACAAAATCTTTATCAAGCTGGGCTAAGACCGATATAAGGGGCCGGAAAAGCATTGGTGGTGCTGAGGCTGCTCAAAGTCTTGTACATCTCTCTCGCGGAGAGTACTTTTCTGCTCCTGAGTCTTGTGTCTTGTTACCTCAAGCCGCGTCCTCCGACGACGCGGTTGAGGCCAAGGGTAGTACTTCTGGAGTTGCAATGCAATGTAAGAAAAGGAAGGTTGATGATTCTTCTTCTAGGAAACAAAAAGTGAGGAAGATGACAGTTTATAGAAGAGAATCACTGAAGTTGGGTGACAAAATTGATGAGAATGATGATGGCGGTAGCCAAACTGTGAATGGAGGAAAGTACTTATCTGAATGTGGGAATGGAAAAATTATGAATATGGATGATGAGGTGGAGGGTGCTAATTGGGGTGAAGAAGAGTGTGAGAAGAATATGAAAGATGATGATAGTCACTTAGATGAAAGTAAGATGATGATGAAGAAGAAGGAGAAGAAGAGAAAGAAGATATTGAAATTGAAGTCTCCTCAAAACTCAGAATCTGAAGAAAACCCTCTCATTAAGACTCTGAAGGCACGGGATGGGTATAAATGCAGAATTTGTGGTAAATCTTTTGCAACTTTCCAAGCCCTAGGGGGACACAGATCCAGCCACAACAAAGAGAAGAACATTAGGACCATGGATGAGTCAGATGACAACAATGGTGCTGGTTTTATTCCTCAAATGAATGAGACTAAGGGAAGTGAATTTAGAGGACTAGTGGTAGAGGAAGCTGACTCTGCACAGGCTCTTGGTGATCATCACAGGAGGTCCTATTCTACAGGACTAGCTGAGACACCATTGAGTGAAGAAGCATCATCAGTTGAAGCCAGTTTGTCTCATTCTACTCAAGAACGTGGAGAGGCAAGTCCATTAGCTCCCAGAGTTTTAGAGTTTGATCTGAATGAGCCATATGTCACGGACGACAAAGCAACTAAGTCAACATTTTTTCAGGAATGAATGCAGTGTATTCTGCATTTGCTGTCTTTAGCAGTTTAGACTATGTCTTGTATCTTAACAGATATTCATATCTTTCTTATCATGAAAAATGTAAGAATTTGCTTCATGGAATGCTGTATTTCCTCTATTACCTTGTCCTTTTATGATGAAGTTGGCTAGCTATGTACCATTTGCCATGAAATATCCATGGTGACTTTTTTATAATAGAAGCCATCTAAGGCAATTTCCTTTTCAATTTATGTATGTTTCATTTTGTGATGATTTACATTTTGAAGTTTCACTCCAATTAGTTGATGAAAAATTAAAATTACAAGAGATAATTACAAAGCAATTAACAAAGCTGAGCTTTTAGTCTGCGATGATTTTACAAAACAAACATACGTTTTTGCTGTTTATCAAAGCACTTACTTTCCTTGGTGAATATAGTCCAACCAGGGTTGGCATCTAGATTAAGCTTGTAATTTGTAGAAAAAAACTCTGTGCAAATGACTCTGCTAGAAATAAAGAATGGATAAGAAAAAAACTTCTAAACCACCTTCTATTAATAAACATTTAACAGCGTGTTTGGATTGAGAAGGAGGAGGAAGAAGTAGAGGCTTAGTTAAACGTTTTTCCTTGTTTGAGTCTTTTTAAAATGTTGGAAGAAAATGCAATGCTTGGGTCCAACCCTCCGAAACCTTTGATACTTGATATTCTATTTTTCTAGTTGTCCCAATTTGGGGGAATAATATGATTTTAATCTTACAGAATCAAGTTGACTATTCTGAACCCCAAATGCGATGAAAATTAAATCTTTGATTAATTTGACTTTAATATTCAATGTAACCTTTTTTTTTCATGTGTTAAATATAACCTTTTAGAGGAACTTGAAAGAAGAAAAGTTGAAGGTACATTACAAATCAAATGATAAAAATATTTTCTCAAGAAAGTAATAAAAATATAAAAGCCCATATTTATGTCTCCTATTTTCTTTTCCTACATTTTTTTTTTCAGTTCGAAAGATTACTATTTTCTCCCTCACAGAAAAAGAATTTTTTTTTGTTTTTCTCATGAATAATTATTTATTGTATAATTATAGTTATGGAGATTTCTCCAATTGCAATATTTTATTATCTATTCTTATTACTTGTATATATATACCCTCTTGATTTCTTGCTCTCCTTAGAAAACGTTTCTTTTAATTCTACATTTACTGCATTCTACAGACTCTAGTGCAATCCAGAAGAAAAGAATAAGAAGATAAAATTTGCAAACATATAAATCAGTATATATCCGGATTGATTAGCAAATATATGTCACCAAAAAAAAAAAAAAAAGATAAACGTCCAATGTTTTATTCAGAATTATTTTCCTTTTTTAAATTTTATTTTTTTGGTGGATTCTTTTTCAAATGATCGATGACTGAAATTCTTATCCTCAAATTCCATTTGTATCAAAATTCAAATATGACAGTGTTACAAATATTTTTATTATGTACTTCGTATCAAAGAAATACAAAGAAAATTCTGGAGGATGACTCCTAGTATTTCTGAATACTAAAAGTTAAAACTTATCAGATGAAAAAAAGATAAAATTGAATATTCATTGGTGATAATATTTAATTAAATTACCAAAAAAGTGAATTATTTAGTTGTTGACCAAAGAAAATATATCACAGAAATTATTGGGTGGAGATCATTGTGAACAAGTAGAATTGGGTTTCTTTTCTTCTAAAGTTCTGTGTCTCCTCAAAGGGTGCACCTCAATAATGGGGTATTAAGTAGTAAGTACTCTAATTTGCAGTTTCAAGTTCAACTGGAGAATTCATTTAGCACAACACTGCTAATTTAAGAGAAATTGGTCCATTAATGCTTGTGAATAACACTCACGTTTGCAGTAACCATAGAAAAATACTCCTGTAATGGAATTCTAGAAAACGGAAGAAGAAATTATTATTTTTATAAAGGTTTATACAATTCTTTGATATAAAAGATTAAATTGAAGATTGCACAAACAGAATATTAAAGAAATGTGCTTAACTACGGGGTTCAAAATTGGAATGTTTTGGTAAGTTTCGAAAATAGAGAAGATCATGCATATAATTTTCACTATAAACACATGGGATGATGGGAGGTTTAACTTACTTACGAAATTATTTTTTTTAAAGGAATATAAGTTTAAAATTTTCAACAATACACTTGAAAAAATTTAACCATAAAATTTTGTTAGAACCCCAAGCAATGAGCTGGTGCACCCTTAAATGTTTTTATTTTTTGTTTATTTGCTTTTTTATTTTTTGGTATTGTAAGTTAAGTGTTGTCAGCGTCATCTTGTGCTATCTCAACAAGTCTGTCGTCCAAGCTCAAGCATCATAAGCAGGACATGCTCGCTAAAACTAGGAAATTCAGGATTAAGCTCCTCACAATTTGTCTCCCAAGAAATTCACCTTAGTGATAATCTTGATAAATTTTCTTAAACTTATGACAGTTTTTTTCATGTATTTGAATAGATATAAGAAAACAACTTATGGAATCCAGATAAGTTGTAATCTGCATTTTTATAAGCTAAATAAGCTTGTGATGATTAGTCAAACACAACTTATATGATATAAGCCGATTGTTGTTAGAAATTATTCTAAAACTATCTCGGATTTGTATAATTGTTTAAATAAAACTTATTCATTAATTGAGCATTCACTTCAACAGTTCATCTAAATTCAATCTTAATTTGAAAGCTTACTCAAAAAGTTAGAGTGAAAGACACTTGTAAGAAGCAATTTGTCCATATACATCATGGCCTTCTGTAACCATATTTGGCATGTAGCCACCTTGCCAATGGATATATTGGTAACGCAAGGTTGGCCTGTAAATCAAAACCAGACCCTCCATGGTCACAGTGAAGCTGGTCAAACTCTCTCAAAAGCTACATTGCGCATTTAAGGTAAGAATTGATCACAGTTGCCCAAATATATTAATTGTTCCTCTAAAGGTGATCTGATCTCCGATAAGATCATAGCAAATCCTCTTACCTTTTTTCTTTGGATTCTCCGATTACCTTTGTATATAAGCGATGATCTAATCTTTCTTTCTGACAAACTTTCTTTGGTAGAGAGAGAGAGTGAGGAAGATAGGGTTAAACCCTTTTCTCTTTTCTTTCTCTTTTCACAGGTACAAAACGGTGCAGAGACCCTGATCTATGAGCTTGAGAACTCTCTAGAAAGGTACCCTTTTGCTATTTTTACTCAATTTCATCGAAAATTTTAGTTTTTCTGCTTTTTGTGCAAATGGTTAATTGTCGTTGGAGAGAGCTTTTACTTGAATGGGAATATGATAAGAACTATGAGCAAAACTTCCAGATAGTTCAAGTTGAAGTGTTACCACCTAAGAAGAAGAAGAAGGTTTGCCAGTTCTGCAAAAGGAGATTCAACTCTGGAAAAGCTTTAGGTGGCCACATTCGTATCCATAACGAGGAGTTGCGACCCAAAAACTACTTGAGTCACTCTAAAATGGAAGAAGGCTCATCATCTGCAGGCTCAAAGATTTATGATCGTTTGGGGTTCTTATCTGAGAGTTGGAGATTTCGTCAGAAGCGAAGTTCTAGACCAGTACTGAGAAAAGACAAAGCAGAAGCTCAAGTCAACAATGGAGGACAAGAAATTGAAGCTGTTGACAGTGCTGCTGACGAAGATGAAACTGACCATGATGAAGAAAGCGCCATGCTAGAGAGCTTAAAGGAACTTGCTGGTTCTTCTAAGCACCAGATTGCAAGAACTGGGAAAAGGTATGTATGCATGTTTTGTGACATAGACTTTCCTACCTTTCATGCCGCTAGGGTTCATGTATCTGAAGCGATTGGCGCCGAAACCATCACCGAAGTCGAGGCTGCAGCTGCTGAAGGAAGTGAGGGGAGCGGATCTGTTAATCAAACCGCTGCTGAGGCAAGTGGAAATCGCAAGCAGTTTGAGTTTGATCTCAATGAGCTGCCTCCTGTGGAGGATGATGATGCATGAACCTTGTTTGGTTTCAATTGAGTCGTGGCTTTGTATCTATGTTCTGCGTCTATTCTTCTTTGCTTGGTGGTCTTTTCTTTTGTGTCAAGTGTCTAGGGTTTCTTTTTCTCTCAGACAGGACACCTTAATGGCTTAATGGTTGCAGTCCTGTTAGATTGAGTGGTTGGGGTTGTAGAAGGGGATGGCTAACCCTATTGTATAGCTCAAATTCTGATGGATTAGAATTGAGAAAGTTAGGGTTTTTTTTTTCCCCCTTTAGGTGTTTGTTGACAATTGTGATGTTTTTCCCCTTCCATATCCTGATGGTTTGGTTAGTATTATGGTGAAGGATTAACTTTCGTTTTCTTTGTCCATTGACTTGGTAGCTTCCCTTTCTTATGCATATGGTTTTTCTCAGCTTGTTTGTTAGAGCTGGAATTAAATTATGGCAATGGTATTGGTATCTGAACCTATGAGATTTCTTTTGATTGGTATATCTAAGAACAGGTTTCAAGCCAATTAGTATAGCTAATGGTGAAGATTTTGGATAGTTTGCAGGACATTCCAGAGTTGAATCTCTGTGAGGTCCTATACCTAAAATCGAAGAACTTCTTGGGATGGAATTAGAGCAACAGCAGGTTGGTTGTACTTGGATTGCTGAGTAATAAGCTGAAAACCCTGACCAATTTGCTTGAAGGTTCTGTGTTTTGGTAGCATGGAATGTTTCTAAGGGAACCAATAGCTTGCAGGCATGTCAATGAAGTAACATGACCTGAGTTTCAATTAGAGTAGATTTAGTCATCGAATAAGCAAAAAAGTGTAATGTTACATTCACCACCCAATTCCTTACCAAGCCTCACCAACACTAATCTGGGACCAACACGGATTTAAAACTACTTGGATCCACTTAAACAACCTAGAGTAATTGGTGAAGAATTGAATGGCGGCTGTAACATTTATCAAGCAAAAAAAAAAGAAATTGGTCATAGTTCTCTTATAGCAAAAATAAAAAATTATTCTAATTACACACTAGCTCGCATTTGTTGAGTTGGTAAACCCTAAGCAAATTCAAAAAAATGTTTAAGTGAAATAAGTTAAATCCAAATTATACCAACCATAATCGTATAAATCAATATGAATTTAGTTAATGTACAGATAGCATTACTCAATCAAAATAGAGCAAAGATCTCAAATTAATGAATGCATTCTATAGTTTATATATAGCATGTTTCGTAAGGAAGTGTTCACTGTGTTTGAGGCAAAAGCTACAATTTGGAGCTTCATCTTTTAGCGTTATGAATGTGATTCCATCGCTCTACCAAACACATTAATCCAAAGGTTTTCTTATGGTATGAATCTATGATTAAGATCGCCAAACTCAAACTTGGGAAAAAATTTCCAAACATGTCAGTAATTTCAACTCCTAATTTGCACATACTTCAACCATTTTTAAGGTGCTATGTCAAGGTAAAAATGGGAAACGTTAGTTGACAAAAATTGACCACAAACCATATATCATAACAGTGGTTATGTATTGACTATTCATTCCATTCATTTATTTCTCCAAATTCCAATGCTAAACCTTACCTATATTAATTACCGTTTTGAGCTTAATCATGATTCTGGAAATGGTCCATTTGAGATATTTTGAGTGCCATTCTTTTAGTTTACAGTGTTTCATGGAACCCACAAAACCTAAGACCGTGGTGTTTCAACTCTGAAATCAAAAGATAGCATTACTCAATCAAAAGAGAATACAAGAAATCAGACTTTCTTATAATATTTTAATTGAATTATCTGAAATACTGATATTCGTTATACCTTGCAAGCTTGAGTTCAGAACTTGTGCAATATGTTGCCCACTGATTCAATGAAGAATTAAATTCCACATTGCTAGTGTAACAAACTCATTTTATTGAAAAATTTTATGGTTACATGTTTTCATAAATGCTATGTTATTTTTGAAATAACAGAATATCTTCTTCTCACCATTTCATGATTCTCTATTCAAATCTTATTTATGAGTAAAAGATATATTTTCTACTGTGTACTCCATAAGAAGGAAATACAATAAACTCGGAAGATTATGATCAAATACATTGTATCCCCCCCAACAAAAGAAATCAACTTGCCAATTTCAACCAAATCCCATCAAACAATCCTGCTGCAGCAAGAGCTGAAAAAATAATACCCATTGAATACAAGCATGAAATAACGCATTCTGCTACACTGTTCAAGGCAATGCGAATCGCAAACTTGCCGAGCATAATGAACCCTAACCTTAATCAAATGAGCAAATTAAAGTCTAACAAGTACAATAACATTTACAAGGTCATGACAATCAAACAAGATACAGAAGCATCTTCTAGATGTGGCAGCAACATTTTCAAATCCCATCATCAAAGATCGGCAACATGAAAGGTAACACCATGAGATTGAAAGTTAGCTCACCAGCACCTTCATACGGTTGATGATACAAAAACTCTTTTCAAACATAACTGAAGGTTCAAAAGGCAACTGAAATTTAAAAATTAAGCTAAAAGTCTTGAGAACAAGGACCACATTACAAAAACCAAAGCAATATCCAGACCATCAACTTGCTAGTGATAATAACCATGGAAGTCTGCAGAAACAAGTGCACCTAGAGCATCTTTTAGAACAGATTGATCCTTGCTATCATCATCGGGATTCCCAAACCAACCCAAATCAAGCAAAGCATCTGGCCTTGTAAGGTCTATCTGGTTCACATATTCTTTCTTCCAGGAAAAGTATGCTGGGTCCTGAACGACTGTTTCATGCTTAACATCATGATCTGCCAAACATAGAAAAAATGTAATGCAACTCTGTTAAAGTAAGCACATAGTCCATACTATAAAATTAAATTGGATGAATAATCTTCTCACCCTGTGTGGTTTCGACTGATTGGGGTTCATCCACCGAGCCCATGCTTATAGGAGTATGTACGGTAAGAACTGATGCACCGGTAGAACTTGGGTCCCGTTGTTCATCCCATTCTGTGTCACAAGGATTTAAGGTTGAACTTCTGGGCATGCAATTATCAGCAGTCTTCTGGAATAAATTACTATTTGAATCTCTCTTTGTCTTTGATCCATAGACTACCGATTCTAACAAACCATTTCTCTGTGGAGAAACAGGATCTGACTGAATCTGCTCAGATGGAGGAGACTGGATCAATGTATCAACAGACTCAAGTGAAGGAAGAGGGGATGCAGGTGTGCCCCAGCTAACTCTTTGGGTTTCCAAATATTGGAATGAAGGGAGCTCCAACTTCACGTCCCCAGATATGGGCACAGAAGAGGTATTGCCATTTAAACCGGCATGGCTGCCAGGAAGGTAACCACCATGAAATTGATCATTGGTGTTAAGATTAGGATCACATGGAGAAGACAGCTCAGGGGGATCAGCAATTTTCTCACAAGAATAATCCACATAATGATTAAATTCTGGGACAGCAGTGCTGATACTACCGTCCAAACTATTGTAAATAGTATCTGATTCCCGAAGGCGTTTATGGGGCATGGTTGGGAACATCATATTATAGCTTTGGGATGAGCCTGCAGTTTGTTCAAACATGCTGCTTTCAGGAATATCAAAAATGGTTGGTCCATAGGATAGATATCCCCGAGTGAGTTTTAAATTTTTGAATTCCACGTCAGGAATATTAAAGCTGTCTACCTGTGAGAGATCAGAATGCTGGCTGGCCCCATTCATCAAGCTACCCACATTTGGACTTTCTTGGCTGTCATTCAACAGTCGCAGGCATATGTCAGCTGGGTATATTGGTAAGCCAGCTCGTTGCATTCTTTTAATTCTTGTATTCCAATAGTTCTTTATCTCATTATCAGTACGTCCAGGCAACTGAAACAAGAAGAAAGAAATCAAATGAAAAGAAAATAACCAAAAAAAGAAATGGTGAAAATGCATTTGGTTAAATGACACAGACAACACACAAGTAAAGTTGAATAAAGGAAAAAAGCCAATCTTAAGTGCATTGTTAACCATAGTCACCTCAGAGGTGTTGGTGAAAATGGGTGGCATAATCAGTACACGATTCCACAAAATGAAAAAAAAGCAAATGGACCAAAGAAAAAATAAAGTTTTGGAGTAACAATTCATCAGGTCACCAAACAAAAGGAGCTATTAATGCAAAAGAAGACTGAGGAATAACCCAACGCAAGGTTTAGGAATAAGGGATTAGCAATGAAATATATGGAACCATTTGAACCTAGAGCTGAAGAAAATTAATATTGCAGAACAATCACAGATTCAGGAATATGCCATGCACCACATTTTTGGGGACACAAGGAAAGGGGCAGAGCAAGTTTATAGCATAACTAAGAATGCAATATTAATATTGATATCAATCATAATAGACAGAATTGCAAAAATGAAAAAAGAAATTATAAAAAGTCATGTATCTGTTCTTTAGGTTGAGAATATCAGTGATCACTGTATGGAAATTACTCAATATATAAGGAACGTTGTAGAGAAGTAGAACTTTATTATATGCTAGGAGTTTAGTGTAGTTTGTATATTTTCCAGCCTTCTGTTCCATTCTCCCTCTCTGTCCCTTTCTCCGCCCCTCCCCCCTCCTCTCTCGCATGTCTGTGTTCGTGCTCCCCCCTACATGTGAGATGTGTCTATGAAGCCTGCCAAAGTTGTGTTGCCCAAAACAGAATCACCTAAAGCTGGGTTTTGGTGATTCTTGCCACTGGCAAGATTAATAAGTTCTGGTTTTCAGCAAACACATTTTCTGTTATTTATTATTTTCCTGAATAGTTGGATACAGAAAGAAAAGCTTTATGATTAGGGCTTAAAATCCTCAGTAGCCTCCAAAATCATTTATAGGATACTACCATGCACATAATGACCACAGTACCCTTCTCCCAAAGACTTATTGTTCCTGAAGATTTTTCCTTTTTTGGTGAAACTTTCAAAACAGTTTTTATTGCCCTTTCAGTTATGTAACTAATTTTTTTTGTTTATCTCTACTTTCCCCTACCAGTTTTCTCCATTTAAATAAACAGATTTGTGAACATGCATGCATGTCATGTTGTGTCCATGTCGTGTTGTGTGTATTGCGTGTTGCATGCCCTAGTCCGAAAACAACAAAATAGTGATTGAATAAGTTAGTTTCCTAGATAATGGACGGTCCCAAGTCTTCAGTGAGAGCATGATGTGGAATTTAGCAAAGTTGAAAAAAGAAAGTTCTGAAAAGGGGAAAAAGTGGGCCATGTTTTCCCAATTAGAAATTGTGTTTTCCACTTTTAGAGGAAAACTGAGAAAACTGCAATAGGTTGGTTTATGGACAAGGCAATCATTCAATTTTCATTTTCAAAAAATAGAAGATATTCACACTGAATATGTTTTATTGTGTTTTCTATTTCTCACAAAAATTCCCATAACTGAATGCACCCTAGCCCCTAAAAAATGCTCAGTTCCATTAACAGATGAGTTCTTGATCATCATAATTATCAGAATATCACATAACCCTACAAGTACTTGACAAGAAATATCAATAAGTTAAACAACAATCCTTTACCAGGAAATAGATCTCTAACCACCAGAATGAATCAAAAAGTGGACATGTATAAGTCTATCTAATCAATTTATCATTAGACTGGAATCAGCAGCATCACACATGTCCTTAAAGCTAAATAATACAGTGAAGTAACGTCAAAAGATTGACAATGTTAAGCCATGTCAATGACGTTACACAACAAAATCACAATGTCAATCACATTCCACTAGGATCAAAATCACCCCAAAAAGAATTCAATATACAAGAAACTAACTATTAATTTGCAACCAACAAGAAGCATAGAGTTCAGTACATCCAGGAAGGGAAGTGTGATGCTTTTATGATGCATCATGATGGCAATGATGCTTAGACCTATTCCAATCACATTTAAATCCAGAGGATAATGTCCAACTGTCAGGAATCTGGAGACTCGTTTATTTATAGCAATGCTTCTATTGACAAATACATGATGTCTATAATGCATTTACGTAGAACTGTGCAAATTAAAAAATCATCTTTAGTGTCTGTGTTCATTATATTTTCTGTCATAGAGCAAAGGCATAAGATGCAAACTACCATGTGGATAAGCTTCTCATATAATCTAGCTACACATGAGCATAATATACTATGACAAGACAAAATTTGAAGAAGATACGTCACTACAAACCTCTGCAGCCATTCGAGCCCATTTGTTTCCCATCTTAGCATGGAGTTCAATTATTTGTCGTTCTTCTTCTTGAGTAAAGGCACCCTTCTTTAAATCTGGTCTCAGGTGATTTGCCCATCGTAGACGGCAGCTTTTCCCACAACGGGCAAGCCCTGAATGCTTTTGAACTGCATTCCAATTACCCTCTCCATGCTTTTGGACATATTCCACCAAAATTGCATCCTCTGTGGATGTCCAGGGACCTTTCTTCAAAGGACCTTCTCCTCCCATGTTATCTCCACCACTTGCTTCTTCAACTGATGACAAGGGTCGGCGAACCTTAGACATTTTCCGGCCGTCGCCACCATTCATCTTGCTATTCATGGCTCTCACTGTGCCTACAAAAGTGGGGAGATTTCAACATTCTAATTTCTTAGACATTGGAGAAGGCAAGAAGAAACAACTTTATCATCAGAAAGCACAATAGAAAGAACATAATCAGTTATCTTCACTTTCTGGAGCAAATTTGTGACTTACTAACATTAGCAAAGAAGAACCATTATCTTTACTCTTTGGAGCAAATTTGTAACGTACTAACATTAGCTATGTGTACATATTTGTCTAGATTTTTTAGGAGTGAAATCACACAGGTCTAATGCCTATAGCGTTTTGAACATGCACTTGTAAAACCAAAGGCATCACTGCTGGTCCATTCATCTAGTAGCACTACTCTCACATTTAAGAGGTTCTAAGGTCAAATCTGGGCAGCTAGACAAGAGAGACTATTGATGACTAAGGCTAAGAGGTTGTTCAAAGGGGCAGGAAACTCAATCTGAACACACAAACTAGATCAAAACAAACACAAATGTTACCAGATTTGGCCAAATCTACCTGGGTCTTCCTTAATATAGTTTAGGTTTCAGGTGTACAGTATAGTGCTTTTTAGCAAAAAAATAAATACTAGTCTTTCTTTTCCCTCTTATATATCAGTTTTACCAACCAAAGGATGCTAGATCCTCATGATTCCTATTCTTCCATTTCTAATAGTATGACCTAGCAGCAGTTGAACGCATTGCAGCATATTGCAGAATTTTAAAGCACTTAGGTACATACCACCTTCAGATATCAATTTCTATTTATAAGAGTCTAAGATAATTATAATTAAATTTAAAACTTGTGAAGTTCCAGAACTTACGAGCTGGTCAGTCAATTCAAGTTTCAAAATCAATTGAACCCTTAACTTCCAAAACGTCTATCACTTTATAAAAATTAGCAAAAGGAGAGACATAATAAGCAAAACCATGCCATAATTCAGCTCAAAATAAATCGTAATTCAAGAAGAAAAAATAATTTAAACCGAAAAAATTAAAAGGAAAAAGGAAAAAGGAAAGAGAAAAAGAAAACTACCCCTAGACTGTAAATCCTTATTGCCACAAGCAAGCAGACATCCACAACAACAACATTAAAGAGAATGAATGTTCCAACTATGTTTTTGACAATTTTGGTTCCCCACATATAAGATGTTCAACCAAATTAAGTTCACTTTAATGTTAGATTATGTAAGATGAATTTAAGAATCAAGTCCCCTGTCACTTATTTTTCTGTTCAACATATTTCTCGCCAGCTAAATGAAACAGAACAGATATACAATGTATGGGGATTTACCAGAATAAATCAAACAGTTGCAGAACTGCACAGTATAAGGAACTGATTAACCAATCGTGGTTTCCAGCACCAAACAAACCCAGAATGTATCTACCAGCTCCAATCCAACTCAGAATGAATCTGCTGATATTGAATTACAAGAAAGCAAATTCTACTGAACTATGAGATTGATGAGCGAGAAACTGATCATGGAAATGGGATCAGCCTCAACCCTTCCAATACCAAGATGGAAAATCGCAAACCCTTTGAAGTACGACCAATTCAGCTAAATGCAAAAAACTAGAACCAATTCAGCTAAATATAAAAACTAGGACCAATTCAAAGAAAGCAACAAGAAGAACTGGAACTACAAAACCCAGCCTCCACAGTCACCTCCATAGACTTACATTTAAGAATTCTCATACCAACACAATACTGAGAACACTGACAACAAAAAAGACACGAAAAGAAAATTGCAGAGTTTTATATACCAAAAACCCACAACAGGAATCTAAAAAAAAATCAAAATTGACGAAAACCCAGAAAGAAAGAAGCAAATGAGGGTGAAGAAGCAAAAATGGAAGGGTGAGGAAGAGCTTAAATTGAAATGAGTGAAGAGACAAAGAAAGGATCTCAGCATAGAGAAGTATATGGAGATGCAGAGAAGCTATATACAGACGCGTGTAATGGAGAGGTTGAGTTTCTGGAGAGACACGGAGAAGGAGAAAAAGAAAGAGAGAGATGGAATCGATGAGTACTCGTTTTCAGTGTAGAACAAGAAAATGGAATTTTGATTATATTTTTGGAGAGAAAGGAAAAAAGAAAACAGACGATAATTCTTGAAAATGGGAAATATGTAGAAACCGGGAAATTAGATGGCATTTGAAGAGAAAAAGTAGGAGATATAGTAGAGGAGAGAATGACCAGCTACTTTGTCAATTTTGCCAGTCTCCATTTTTTGCACAGTTATGCTGTTGAGGTGTAGAACATTTAAATAGTATAAAAAATATATTCAATAGATAGATAAAATTTTAAATAGATTCATCAAATTTAGATTATACTAAGTGCATAATATATGAATCTGCACATAAGGAAATGAGATAACTCTTTTGTAACTCTCTTTCTTTCTCTCTCAAGAAGTCCCAACCACTCTCTCTCTCTCTATATTTCTCTTTGTTTTCACACTAATAGTGAATAGAGCCATAAAGGCAACTTGTTCCTCATATGACTAAATCAAAAGGGCAAGATATTGATTGACAAAAAAAATTGGACCCACAAATTCTACTCTAAAAACTTATGATTATATTGGTTTGGCCAAAAAAACTATATCTATTCCATTATGAAAAATACCTTGTTTCTTAATTTAGAGAATAAATGAAAGGCATTAAACTCAAAAGATAAGCTTTCTTTTTGTTGTATAGTGCAAGAAGTGGAAGTGAACCATTAGACCATCCATCAAATGATTCCTAATAATTTTTATGGTGTCAAATTATAATGTAGTCAAAGTAATTAATATGCCTCTTAAATTTTGTACAACCAAAAATTTATTATTATCATATATAAAGATTTAAAATTCAAATAATTATCATAATCAAATTATTGAAAGTTATTTTAATAAAAATACTATCTTTGATTTGGAAGAATTACACAAAGATTATTTGTGAAAATTATTTTAGCAAAAATTTTATATTTGAGTTTGAAACAATTTCACAAAATAAAATAAAAAAATCACAAAGATTAAGAGTATAATAATAGTGATAATGTGATTTATTGATTGACTTACAAGAATCCCACACCTATGAGAATTTTCTCCTCAATGAATTACGTGTTGTAAGGGCGTACTCTTGAAAACTTACTCTTAGTATATAAAACTGATCTGAACACTGATTATTGAATCTTGACCGTTGAACCAAAAAAGAAGGAAAAAAGCAATGTTTTACCTTTGTTTGCACGTTGATAAAATCATGAGGCGGCAAAAGTGTGAAAGTATGATGCACGCGACAGGGATCGCGTGAAAATCTTGACAAAGATATGCACCCAAGAAATTAGTGATTTAAAAAACTAAAACTTTTTAAAAATTTGACCACGTAGATGCGCTTAACTGACTCACCTAAATAATGGGTGAAAGGTATTTTGCTTCGTGGGGAAAAAGAAATTTGCAATTACCATTTTGACTTTTAGATGCTCCTTTGATTCGCATCTTCCCTGGGTTTTTTGTCTTTTCACTTTGTGAAAGAGCCCTCGTGCTTCCCATGCGGGCTGCATGGTGCATGAAATTGTCTATGGTGGCTTAAGTGTTGTTTCGTACTTTCCGTTCGAGTACTATCTCACAATCTCATACCTCATTCTTTTTGTGTTTTATTTTAATTCAGAAACTACAACTTAACCCTAATATTTAACCGGAGTTAGACTTATTAAATTTAGAGTGAGTCATCTTTACTCTAAAAATCTTGTTGTAGAAATACGCATAGTTGTAATTTTGTGTAGAGAACATTTTGAGACTCTCTGTTTTTTCAATGAGAGACCTCAAGCATAACTTTTTTCTTGCGACAGGAGTCTTGTGACCAATTGATTTATAGTCCAATTGACTTATTTCTTTTTGATAATGGGCTTACCTCTTTTGGAGTAAGGTGAATATGGAGAGACTTCCATCCATGATTATGGATATATTTCTTATGAAATATCTACTATACATTAAACTTTTGTTACAGTTATAGTGAATCTATGAACCTTCACCAATATACTCATTAGTACTATCACTATCACGATTTTAACAAATAATAATTTCGTAAGAGTATGTTCGTTTGTTAATTTGTTTGTTTTTGCCCATAATTGTGTTTGACGTGACAAAATTTTGAATTTGTTACATTAGTCCGACACATGTATATATATAACGGGTGGGTAACGATCACTAACTATCAAGATCAAGAATCGCATTTTGGTTAATTAACCTGACAAAAGCTTGAATTTATTTCATTAGTCAATGTGCATTGTTATAATTTGATAATAGTACTATGTTTGACTCCTTTTTTTTTTCCTTTTGTTGCCCCAACCGCCCATAATTATGTTTAGGGCTGATGTGGCAAATGCTTGAATTTGTTACATTAGCCCGAATATGATTATAAGCTACAACGTGTGAGCAACAATCACCAACTGCCTACAATCACATTTTGGTTAATTAACGTGGCAAAAGTTTAAATTTATTTCATTAGTCTGATTGAATGTGCATGGTTATGATTCGATCATAGCAAGTTCGTCTCATTTTTGTTTTTGTTGCCCCCAATTGCCCATGCTTATGTTTAGGGTTGATGTGACAAAAGTTTAAATTTGTTACATTAGCCCAAATATAGTTATAATGGGTCTTCGGCTTTTGGCTATCATGGCAAAAGCTTAAATTTATTTCATTAGTATGGTTGAATGGAGTTATAACTAGTTACAATCGGTACAGAGAAATTAGATCCATAAAAACATCTATTTCATGATGATTCAGGAATTTTTATGGCAAGTTTTTTGGCCAACTTGGGTCAGTGCACCCTTATGTCTGTGGAGTTATGGGCAGTAGTGCATGAGTTACATTTAGCATGGGAGTTAGGCGTGAGGAATCTAGTGGTGGAATCAGATTCTATGAGTGCTTTGCAGCTCATTAGTAATTCACATAGTAGATTCCATCCTTGCCAAGGGCTGCTGGTTGAAATTCGGCAACTATGTTCCAGGGACTGGGAAGTGCAGTTGATTCACTGTTATAGGGAGAGCAACAAGTGTTCCAGCAGGCTCACTCGGGTGCCTTTCGAGTTGTTCATTTCATGCCCCATCACTGTTTGAGAGATATGTTGCGTGAGGATTTCATGGGTCTGGCTCAAGAGAGAGCCATTGTTTCTGGTTTGTAGTTTTTTCTTTTTGGTTTTCTGTTTCTGGGTGCTTGTACTCCGTGGATCATTAAAAAAAAANAAAAAAAAAAAAAAAACAGAAGAGAGATCAAGAGTGAGTACAATAGTTATAAATAGTCTTACTCGTAAAAATTTTTTTTGGTTAATATAATGATTGAAGACGGGATCATGGTTATAACATGTATTGGAACAATTTCCAACTATCTAGAATCATGTTTTGAGTATTTGCCCATTTGCAAAATCTCATGTATGTCATGTCTCCCCTTTCTTATCCCTCATGTCCTTTCACTATTTGTTTTCTCAATTAGTGTGATATAACGTCTTCCAGTTCACCACTCACCAATTACGTTTTTTCCCCTCCCCCCCC